>JASKGM010000012.1:712397-735182 GCA_034509205.1 Ceratonia siliqua | reverse complement strand
GAATGGTGGAACGTCAATTTTTCCATGTAAACAGACGGATGATGAAACTTAATTTTCTCAGCAGGTTCACCAAATTGACTATAAGAAAATTGGGTTGCTTCTTGCTGCATTTCAGATGCAACCATATATTTTAAAGGTTCCCGGTCTGATCAAGGATTTTACAAATGTGACAAGCAAGAATGTGACACTACAGAGCAATTATTGTAAGTGAAATATAACTTAGATTGACATCATCACATCAAAAGAAACAGAGAGAGGATCTTACATGAAGGTGTGTATCCCTTATCATTTCAGCAACTGAATTCTATTTCAGGATGAGTTTGACTAAATTATCAGTATGCAAAATATATCAAAAATACTGTTGAGGTAGAAATTGTGCTGGACCAAAATAATACAGAATTACCTTTGTCACCATCTAGAATAGGCTTAACGAACGGAAACCCACCAAACCATTAGGTGAGGCATACAGCTGTAATTATCTCTAGCTTAGCACACTAGTAATCACCTCCAACCTGACACCACGCAGCCTAATCGGCCCATGTCGCCTATAAATACCAGGTGCTACAACTACTTCACTAAAAACTTTCATTACCCTATCTCTACTTGAAATTTCTCTCTTGACTCAACCATCATTCTCCATCAAAACTCCGCTAGCGGCCTCACGGTGTCTTTCTTCCTGCAGGAACTCCTCTCTGCGGCGTCTACACAAACAAATAGGATTAATTTTTCCAGCGCAAAGGTTGTACTTAGAGGTTGGGGCCACATTTTCATGGAATTCATTAGGGTAGAATTCTTTTGTGTGCAAGACCTTGACGAGTCCTTGAGCTTTAGATATTCTATACTACCAAGTTGATACTGAAGAGCAAGACAATGAGACGGTAATGGTAGAAAACCAACTTGCAATTGCCTTTCTTATGAGAACATAAATAATAGATTGCTACAAATAAACCCCCTTAACTCCTTGTTTATTGGATGATCAACAAGAAAACTCGAATAATATATAATACTCTATCTCAAATTATGTGAATATCTAATAACACATTAATTGAATAATGCTGAGGGTCAGATGCATGCCTCCCCAATTGGAACTTGTGGGTCAGAGAAGGAACCATAGAGAATGCGTTCAGCAATCCAAAGGTTTGCTGCTTGAGTGTAGTGTATGCCGTCCCAGCTAACATGTTGAGGTGGATTTTTGCATTGATTGCCATAAACCGTTCCATTTACTATGGCTGTCTTCCCACAATCAATGTGGTAACCATAGTAGGTGCCACAGCAGAACTCCAATGGATTAACAAAACCTGCCACCAAGCAAGTATAAAAGTTAATTGTGCAGTGGCTAATTTCAAGATAACTAACACATTGCTATCTACTTCCATGTGTTCGTTTGGCTTGAAAATTTGCTGACCACCTTGGTTCCTTGCGTTGCTGATTAGTTGGTATTTGGCTGAATAGACATCAACATAAGTAAATTTGGCAAGAGGGAGACTTTTCCTCAGCTGAAACACTTGTTTCTTGAGCTGCATGTTAAATTCCTGAGCGATCTCGTTTTGAGGTTTGATACACCCATTTGCATCCAGGTTACCCTGCTTTGACTTGTAATAAATGAAACTGTAAGGCAAGCACCCAATTGGGCCTGTGTTGTGAATCCAGAAGATTCTCGCCCCTTCGTCGTAGAGTTGCTGAAACATCAGCCATGACAAGTGTTAGTTCTGGAACTAAATTACTATCTGATTATGCTCAGTTCTTACCTGCACTGCTTGGGAGAACGGGCCTAATATATCAGGAATCGATGCTCGAACTTGTTCTTCTGAAGTGTGCTGAAGACCAAAAGCAATATCGTTTTGTCCAATATCAAAGGTGTATAGGGCCCTGGAGAACTCGTCAGGCCTTGGAAGACTGCTTTTAAAAGGTGGGTCTGTCCCTGGAATATTGTACAGGCTCAGGTGTCGTTGTCAGAAACAACTATAGTCCAAATAGAATAATCAATACATAGAACTTTGCAAAAGTGGGCTTCTCAAGGATGCTATCAATTTTAGCACTTAACAAAATTCTGATGATGCTTCAAGATGTTCACAGTTCATTTGAAAAGGATTTCTTGCTTGAAAAATATGAAAGGAAAGGCAGAGAGAGGAAGAGAAACTAACTGTTGTCTGAGAGTTGATTGTACAGAATATTGGTGCGAGACTTGAACTGTATGAATTGAGATATTTGAAGCTCCAGATGGAATGGACTATAACCACCAGGACGAATGGATGAACCTCCTGTTGCAAAGTTTGCACCGTGCCTGTAATTTGACCCAACTGAGTTCAAATATGCACTCAGGTATGGCAGCTTCAATTCTTCAGCTGCATAGGATGGTAAAAGGAAACGTCCATAAGAAATGTATAATCTACCACCCAATAATACCCGCATACACAGTCCAATCAGTGAGTACCCAGTAGGCAGTAGGGGCCAGAATAAGCCCATTAAAGATGGGAGAAAAGTCGCTCATTCACTTGATGTAGAAAAATAAAGCTGAATCAACTGTGAAGGAGAGAAAACAGAGCAAGCTCTGCTTAGTGCTTAGTGCTTACTAATAAAATCTATAATCAGACGACCATCGCAAGCCCTTCCTGATAGATTTCCAAAGAAGCTTTCGCCATTGGGAGGATGAATCCCCGTGAATGCCGCAGATATGGCTCCGGTGTCTGAATTTGAGTCCCCAAAGTTGTAAATTGCTGGGTACCCACATTTGTTAGAGCCATCCACACCCCAGACTTCACAGAAAGTACATGCCAAACCCACAACTAAACACCCAACTACATGAATCTGCATTCTGGAGTTCATGGTTGGCTTAGCAATTACAATCTCTTTCTGTAAGAAATTCTCTCTCTTATGGAGGGGCGCTGTACCACTTGATAGGGTTTATAAAGCGGCCTGCAAATGAAAAACAAGGCACATAGCTCCCGAGGCTCCGGTAAGTGACATTCTTACCTGTGAAATTTACAAGAAGCTTCATTGAAGTAAACTAAATGAGAATAATTAAAATCTCACTATAAGCTTTGATTTTGTCACAGACAGTATATTTGGTATCAAGTTGCTTTTAGATCAGCTTTTAAATTAAGCATATGTGACAAATTTTCTGAAACAAAATCTGTAAACCAGATGGCCAAATTGTTCACGTGCACTACAGTGATAATGAAGACATTAAAAAATGAATTAATCATAATAATATAACATTCTGTTATTTCAAAAAGGTAAATCGCCATAAGGCATTGAACTCAAAAATCTCAAATTTAAATTTTATGCAAAAGTTATAAAAATATATTATAGATATCTAAACTATTGATCATGCTGGCATGTGGGAAGGAAGAAGAATGGAGCCTAAAGGCATAGTAATAATGTTACAGAACCCCATCTCTCTTATGTATTTTTGTCCCAATTTTTCATGGTGTTCATTGTAATTTTCTGCCAAAATAATAGTATGAATGCACGTATATTATGTGTTATTAACTTAATATAAATTTTATGATGAAATAATGGTGTAATTTGTGGATCATCATTTTTTTTTGTTATTTGACATTTAAAATAATAATACGAAAATTAAAAAAATTATTAAATAATTTTAATTATAACAAAAAATAATAATATTAGACTAAATTATCTTTATTAATATCAATTTAAATTCTTATTATTTCATTGAATATAATAATAAATAAATATAAAATCAAAAAAATAATAATTAATACTTTATTGATAATATAAAATAACAGATAATTTGAAACAAATTAAAACTTTTAAAACAAATACTCCATTCGTTTTATTTTATTTTACATTTAAGGTAATTATACAATGATTAAGAAAGTTATTAAATAACCTTAATTTTAACAAAAAATAATTATATTGAATTAAATTATTTTTATTAAAATTAATTTAAAATATTGTTACTACTTTATTAAAAATAATAATAAATAAGAATAAAATTAAAAAAATAATAATTAATATTTTATTGATAATATAAAATAATAAATAAATTAAAATAAATTAAAATTTTAAAAATAACTATTATTTTAAAATAGAATGAGTATTATTTTGAAAGGGAACGAATACTTGATAAGCAGTGAAGGCAAAGTTTTCACAAATTCATGTATAATTTAATCATGAATTATTGACTAATTGATTCCTATCTTAAATCTCAAGTCTACCTCAATAATCAAAAGCAAAAATAAACTATAATTAATGAATATAGCACACTGTAACACTGTGACTGTGAGGAGCTAACAAAACAAAGATGATTAATGAAGCTTATAACAGCATTCATGACCGTAGGACAACATTTAGATTTGTCTAATAGTAGCTTTTTGACCTCATAATTAGTAGCCCAGAAATGATTAATGGAGTTTTTATTTTCTACCTCTCCCTGGCATTATTAGCACGCAAGCCGAGTTTCAATATATCTTAATTGGGTTGCAGATGGCTCGGGACTTGGGGATTTTCATACAGTGCTTGCCTCCGACTCTTGCAAATTTTGTAAGTAAACTTGATCTATTTTAAACAACAGACTAATAATAAATATATTTTTGTGAATTTCAATAAGTTTTATCTTTAAAATATTTATATATATATATATATTTATTATTAATTTAATTTACATATATTTTATAAATGAGATCTATCTAAAATTTTTTGTTCACTTCCTATCTTCTGTCTCGTTATTCTTAGTGCACATATCCAAAAAGTTGCTCTGTGCAAAAATTAACAGAACAATCATTTTATCTGGATAGTTATGTGGTAAATACAATAGGTAAAACAAAAAGATTGAAAATATAAAATTGAATGCCTATAACGTGTACAAAATATTGTCTTTAAAATATTTTTTACCCCACTAGTTGTCGCCATTATCAAAACACCTAAAGAACAATATTTTACAATGATATTATTTTATTCTTAAAAATTTTTTTGAATAGATGAAAGGAAGTTAATAGAAAGAAAATAAATTATATAAGTAACATTTTTTCTTATAGATTGGTTCTTATTTATAACATTTTATTGAACCATTATATCTCTTTATTAAATTATGGTGTCTTTTCAATAAATTATTGTATCTTTTTATTAAATCATTGTATATTTTTAATGAACCATTATATCTTTTCATTAAATCATTATATTTTTTTATTAAACTATTATATATTTTTATTCAATAGACACAAATTTTTATAATTTTTTTATTAAACAAACACACATTTTTATTTAATAAATATAATTTTTAGATGAAACATTATAATTATTCACCTAATTAGTTTAAAAACTAACTCCTATTATCTAACACAATCCTATAAGTGTCAGATGGAAAGTTCTAGTGTGTTTTCCACATCACGACGAAATATGATGGTTGCACTACCACTTTTTCAGCTCTCTATACTTGCTAGTAACATTTGCCGTTCCTCATTACCTGTTGTCAATGCCTTATTTTGTTCGAATCTTTTTATTTATTAAAAAAAATAAAAAAAATAATATAAATATAAAACAAAAAAAAATCCAAACTCACATTTTGAAGCTCAATTCCCTTTTTCTTTTTATAATTTTTTGCCTAAATTCCTTTAAGCCCAAATTCACTTTAGCCCACTCCCATCAACCAAACTCAACTTCAGCCCACTAGGAGCCCAAATCCATTAACCTGGTCCAACCATTATGACCCGACCCAATTCCCTCATTCAATCCAAAACCCTAGCATTTTATTTTCTCTTTTGCAGTCGCCCAAGCCTATCTATCTACCTCTCACTTTCACTCTAAAACCCTAGCCGCCCCTACTCATTTCCTCATTTGCAACCATAGCTGCTGGTTTACTATTCGGGTGTTCTCCCATTTTTTGCAATCTCTCACGCTCACGCCTCTATTTTCCTTTTTTTGGTTCCCCCTCTCGGACATGCGCAGCTAAACCTTGCTATCCTTGGTACATGGTTCTTATTTCAGCCCCTATGTGACGCCCTACATAACTTGGAACCCGTTGGTTGTGGCTTGGGATGTGGATTACCCTCAGCTATAAAAGGGGTGGCTGTTAAGAAGAAAGACACGAAAAGAAAAGGGTAGGTGAGAAGAAATACAGAAATATTTAGGAGTTGTTTGGAACGGTTTTTGTTTTATTATTTTTTAAAATAATTTTTAAAAATAATTTTAAAAAGTAGTTTTATAGAATAAAAAAATAAAAAATTTGTTTGGGTAAAAATATTTTTCATAAGTTATTTTTTATGTTTTCTAAAAGACAGATAACAAAAACAAGCTAAAACACAAATTTTTTTTGTTTTTTTGTTTTCTAATAATTGTTTTCGAAAGCAGTTTTTAAAAACAACTGATGAAAACAATTACCGAAACGAGTTTTTTTATTCTCGCAATACAAAAAAATAATTTTTAAAAACAAAATCAAACAGCCCTTAGTCTTTTGGAGTTTCGAAAAATGTAATACTTTTCTTTTTCTTTGTGTGTGATTCGTTACCTTTTTCCTCCCGATTTTTGAGCTATGATAATACCCTGGGTTTCATAAACCCAACAACAATAGGGGATTCCCGTGACCTTGATTTGCTAATCATTGAAGGATTTTTTTTTGTATCATGATTTAATTTAGGGGTTTGTTTTTCTAGAATTGAGTGATAAAATTGTCCATTTCAAATATGAGTTTTAAACACACTTTAAATGGCTTTTCAACCCTTTTTAACCTGGATTTTTAAATGATGATTTGAGCTATTTCAAATCTAGAACGTGGTTATATTTTGAGTAATAAATTTGATTTTTTTCAAGCCATATTTTCAAATTAGGGTTCCACCTACTTCAAATTATAGTTCAACATGATTTAACTTGTTTAAAATCTAGATTCTTCATGCATTGAACTAATTTGCCCAAAACTGGATTAATTTACTGGTGATGTTTTGGGTTTGTCTCTCATCAATTCTACATTCAAAATATTCATTTAAGTGGAAAGTCACTTATTACCATAATCTGAATCTTTATTTTGGGTGTAAATTTCTCAAGTCTTTAGCATTTGTTTAACCCATTTTAGGACAAGCTTGCAGCATTTTTTTTGCATTAAAATGTTTTCTACAAAACATTCGGAGTTCATTTTCAATATATTGTTGCTGGTTACACCTCATTGACCAACAAGCAAGTGGATTGACCTATCAAGGTATGCGAGTCTCCTTGCCTTTAAGCTCACTAGTTCTCTCAAAGAAATATCATTGCCTGTTTCTGCATGATTTTTTTCTCTTTGTATAAACTGTATATTCTTCTGTGTGTGTTTATTATCTGTTGTATTTTTAAGTTATTTTCGTTGGTTTATTGTAATTATTGGATTGTATAAGTTTTTATTTTAACATTCTGTTTTGTCTTATTTATTGTGAGAATTATGACTTTAATTATCTTTCATTTTCATTTTACGTTTTATTTTAATATTACACTGTATGCTCTTTTATTTTATTTTTGTTTACTTATTAGCCTATTCATTTCCGTTTGTTGTCTTTTTAAGAAAAATAAAAAGATAAGAAAGGAAAATCTTTAGGTATAAGCCTCGAAAGGTCTTAAGGAAGTGGAAACCAAAGTTAAAAGGGCTCACTTTCTAAAGATAAAGGCTTTTCGCCCCAAAATTTTTTTTAAAATAAATCAAAATTTTATTATGTTTAAAAATGAATTGAATGTTTTAGGTTTCTCTTTATAACTTATAGGTCCAAGGCCTAAAGACTTTTTCTATAAATTACAATATTCAAAATTGAGTTCTAAGAGCTCAATTAATTTGTTTTGTAAATATGAGTTTTAAAGGTCAATTTAAATTATTTTTTAAAAAGGATTTCAATGCTTACTCATTATTTTTTTAGAAATAATATTTATACATCATCAAAAACTTACATCATCCTACATCATTCTAAAATTGAAATACGTGTCATTTTTTATAAAATAAAAAAAAAAACTTTCACTTTCTTTTTTTCATCTCCTTTCTCTTCCCCATTTTCTTCTCCGAAAAGAAAAGAGCCAGAGAATCATTTCCCATGAGCTTTAGAGTAAAAGAACAGTGCAATCGCAATGAGCGAAGAAGAGAAGCAGTAGTTATTTCATATCCCACTGTTGATGAATGTCCTTTTTTTGAAGAGTTTGCTACCACTTCGTCGGTTAGTTTCCCATTATGTCTTACCTCTAAAGGTGCGATGCCGATAGAACTCATAGACGCCTCGTTAAGGTTTGTAGCTAGCGAATAAGAAAGAGGAAGAAAGTCATAGTTTCTTGAGTTATTAATCTACTGACTCATCTGTTACTGTTTTTCATAGAAGAAAATGTGTAGAGAATAGACAAGGGAAAGAAAAAGTGAAAAAATAATTTTCTTTTAAAAGTTGCCACATGTCACAATTTCAATGGTGGTGTAAGGCCATGTATGTTTTTAATAGTGTACAAGTATTATTTATATTATTTTTCCAATGAGTTTCAATGGCCCCATTCAAATTGTTTTTCACAAAAGTCTCTAAATGCCTATTTAAATTATTTTTCAAAAAGTACTCCAAATGTTAATTCAAATTATTTTTCAAAGAAATTCCAAAAGGTCCAATTTTATTTCTAAAATGGGTTCTAAAAGTCTAATTAAATTAATTTTCTCAAAGGATCCCAAAAGCTCAAAATAAGGGATTCCAAAAGTCCTAATAAACCATTTTATTTTTATAAATGATATTCTAAAAGCCTAATAAACCATTTTCTTCAAGAGTTTATAAATACACTTAATCAATAAAGGGCTTAAAAAAAAAAAGACAACACTTTTTAGAAAATATTCCTAGGCTTTAAGTAGAGGTCCATTTTCCTAAAGTCTTAAGTCTCATAGGCTTTTAGTGAAAGTTTATCTTCTAAGTCTTAACTTACATAGGTGTTAAGCGTAGATTCATTCTCTTATAATGTCTCAATTTTATAGGCTTTTAACGGAAATTCTTTTTCCTCAATGTCTTAATTTTCATAGGCTTTTAATGAATGTTTACCTTTCCCAGTGTCCTAATATTCTTAGACAAACGATCATACATCTCACTTAATTAATTTATTCAAATATTTTTGAATTACGTTGATCTTGATCTCTTTTAGGATATGTAAACTCTTATTCAGTAAAACAAATATAGTCATTTCATCTTTTTATCACCACATTAACAAAAAAGGATAATTAAAATACATTAAAATTTTAAGTACAAATAATATAGGATAATTATCTTTAAGTATAGACGTTATGGAGTGATTAACACCATTCCCACACGTAATTAGACTTTCGAACATTTCTTATAGTTTTAAGGGTTAGTGTCTACTTTTTTCTATTTTTAAGGATTCTAATTATTATTCTAATTAATTGGTGTCAATTCATTTTTCTCTATATTTTTCCTTATGCACCTAAAGTCCTAAAATGATGGCTTTTGCGACACCTACATATAATGGTGTATTAACTAATTTCTGCAGCTGCATTATACAGTAATTCAGATTGGTGATAGCATATCAGCATCAAAATAGAATTAAAATAAGATAAAAAAAATCCTAATATCATCTTGGTTAGTAAATGTGTCCCAAGGAACAAGCAAATCCCAATAAGATGCACCCAACCAGACAAAACCCTGGATGATTGTGTCTGACTCAACAAAACATGTTAATCGTGTTGGGGATTAAAGAAATGATTCACGAGTGGCACTTCTAATTTTGGGCCAAAAGGCCCAAAACTAGGATCCTGAACTTGACAAGCAAATGACTGAAGCTATGCAGTGATGTGTTTAACTTCTAAAACGAAAAATCCCAAGCTTGATTGCTACAGGTTGATATGATTATGGTTAAATACAGATCACTTGATTTCCAACTACTTTATAACTGAGTCAAATGCTGTAACCTTGAGGGGGATCACTAACACGGAATTACCTATCATGGATATACTTCTTTCTTTATCTATATATCTGAAGTTCTAAACAATGGATCAGAAAATAAGTAAAAATAATTAGAAAGCTAAAAGAAGGAAAGGGAAGGCATCCTCAATCTTGATTATTAAGTTTCAATGACGGGTGCACAAAGGCTCTAGGACATTTTATTGTGGCCAATTATTTTTGCCCTTTTGGTGCTGATTCTGCTATATTTCAAGTAGAGTTTCCTATTCGTAAGTAATAGTAGATACTGATGTTTCTGCACAGCTCTGCTTACTGATGCATGGCTGCTTGTGTAATTGTAGAGAACTCCACGTACTCTTTACAGGTGAACTTGGGAAAATAATTGTTGGTAGTCTCTCACTTTCTTCAAGATAAGGAAAATCAATTGTGTAATGTAGCCCACGGCTCTCATGCCTAGAAAGGGCACTGCTGACCACAAGCTGAGAACAACAAAAAAGGTTTCTCATTTCACATGTCTCAGACCCCACCATTGTTGGCTTCCACCCATGTTGAAATAAGTACTCCTCCCATTTAGCCTCTAATTCAGCAATTTTTTGTTCTGCAGTTTCTAGTCTCACTGTGGACCGAACAATTCCTACATAGTTCCACATAATAGATTGCAGTTTTTTTCTCACTTCCCTTGTCATTGCTGATATTTTGTCCATGACATCACTCCCAAGCGACACAGGCACAATGGGCCTGGGCCACAAATTTGAAGCAGTCAGATCAAGGCTGGAGCTCTTCATGCGATCAACTGAGGGCTGGACTGCTCTGCGTGCAAAAACAAGTGCCTCAAGCAATGAGTTGCTAGCAAGTCTATTTGCTCCATGCAAACCTGTGCATGCCACCTCACCAGCGACATACAGACCCTGTACATTTGTCTCCCCTTGGAGCCCAGCACGAACTCCTCCACACATGTAATGAGCAGCTGGAACCACTGGGATTGGATTACGAGTTATGTCTAAACCATATTGGAGACACACAGCAGCGATATTGGGAAAGTGGGAGAGAATTTCCTCCTTGGGCTTGTGACTTATGTCAAGGAGCACATACTTTTCATCACGATTTTTAAGCTGACCATCTATACTCCTTGCCACAACATCCCTGGGGGCAAGCTCTGCCCTCTCATCATACAAGGGCATGAACCTTTCCATGCCTAAATTATACAAGATACCCCCATCACCCCTGACAGCTTCAGAGATCAGAAATGCATTTTCCTGAGGCTTGGTTGGTTTAACAGGAAGCCCTCCATCAGCCAAGGCAGTTGGGTGAAACTGAACAAACCTAGGCCAATCATGAAGAAACAAAAGGAACAAGATCAGAGTACGAGATGCTAAACCCTCACTTAGAGACACCCAGGGTTGAATTATGTACCTTAAAATAAGATACTATAGCTATATAGCTTATCTAATATTGACTTCTAAGCCTTGCAAATTATATTGCTTATTCACTTTTGTTTAAAAACATTAACTTGTTGGGTGTTACTATTAAAAAAAACAAAGGAACCCCCTATGATTAGCAGTCTAACACAATTCTTTAACTGATTTTCTTCAATTGAAAAGCAATTAAAGTGTTCATGCAACTCTGCATTGAAATGCATTTAAACTGATGATACAAGTTCCTATACCTTAAAAAATACTGCAAGATTTGTCACAGATATTCATTGTCAGTGTTACTATCTGTATATTCAGTATAACTGGTCTGACACATCATGAAATAGTAAGAAAATATTCACACTTCTAAAAATAATTTACATACTCCATGTTGGAAATCACAGCTTGAGCTCGGTGTGCCATAGCCATTCCATCTCCTGTGGCTACCTGTAAAAATCACGAACAAAGTCAAATTATAATGCAAATAAGACTGGTCATATATTGTAGCATGGCTAGTCAAAAAACGAGGTCAATATATTGAGGGTGTAACCAACATGAGGTGGTTCATTTCAGCACTATCAACACGACAAAGGAGAAAATAAAGTGTATCACTTAATGGCTTAACAATTTTGCCTTCCAGTAGATTGCATTGCTTAGTTGACTTTTCTTTTTACCTTAATTAATTGCATTACTTAATTTATATAATGAATCACCAAGTTAAATCAATGATAGATTATGATTGAGCAAACAACTATTATAATGAATAATTTTATTTTTCAAAATTCTTTTTATTTAAGATAACACTATGCTACCATCATTTCAGATATTGTAATAAACTGCATTGTAGAGTCATGCCACAATTTCCATTTTCCATCATGATTAATGTTATAACACACAAATAGAATCTACAGCAAGTCTGCAAAATGGAAAAAGAGAATTCATGTATTGGAAAAAGTGGACTACCAGGGGATTTGTAGTTGTAGGATAAATATGTCCAGCCCCGCCGGAGGCAAGTAAAGTCACCTTTGAAATAAATCTTACCACCTAAAAGCTAAAAAGATGAAAGTTTTAGATAATGGAATCAAGTTTGGCAAAAAGTTTCTCCTCAAAGAATCACATATAATTGCTTTTCCCACCTGTAATGTTTCAGTATTCAAAGCGTCAAAACCAAGACAAACTATATCAGATCCATCCTGCAACATCAGCAACATGTTTTTGTTAGTAAATGCATCCATCTACTCAAAATCTTGGCGATCAAATTTGGATAGTGGGAATTTGAAAACAGCAAAACCCATGAAACCTTATAAACTTCCAATTATCTTACAGATGCCAGCCACAATAAGAAGCTTGAGCACCAAACATGCTATGTAACCTTTGCTACCACAAAGGAAAAGGAAAAAAATCCAGAGAGAACCAAACCTGACAAGTGAGAAGATCTATAGCATAATGGTGTTCAAAGACAAAAATATTAGGATCATTGACAGCTGCCTTCAGTAGAGCCCGTTCAATCTCTTTTCCAGTCATATCAGCAGCATGAACAACTCTACAGTGTGAATGACCTCCCTCCCTCACTAGATGCAAGTTACCATCTTCCCCATGATCAAATGATGCACCCATAGCAATAAGTTCTCGGACTCTGTCAGGTCCTTCAGTACAGACAACCTAGAAAACAAAATCAAAGTGCACAAAAAGCTCAATAAAGTAGTGAAAGAAATTAGTAATTCTATAAATATCATGTACAGGTACATGAGCAATTCTTGCATGTTCAAAAGATAGCACTCATTAAGACTTGAAGGAGAATGCTACTTGGTTCAATTAATTAGGGAATCACTATATTTTAGTGTTCAACAATAGCAAAAGGGAATTGAGCACATGAATTGCATTTCAAAATGAAAGATATGCTGCTTACGTTATTTCATAATTATAAAATATCACGGCTAGAAAATGGAAATATTCTTTAGAGCCCATGGCATATTAAGATGCTTTAGGTTGAATGTTATAGAGAACAGGTCAGAGTCTAAGAATAATTGACATAGGGTAAACTTAATGATTCTCGAACATACTCTGACAGTCTCCTCATCACAAAGATGAGCCCCAGCCACAATGGTGTCCTTCATGTGACTCTCCACAGAATCCGAAGGGCATAGCACCGCACTAACACCACCTTGAGCGTAATTCGTGTTGCATTCATGAGGCTCAGCCTTTGTGATCACTGCAACAGATCCAGATTTTGCAACTTCAAGCGCATAGCGGAGGCCAGCAATTCCACTCCCAATGACAGCAAAGTCAAAATATTTTGTGGAACCATCTTTCTTGCACGAGGAGATGACTGACTTGAGAGGTTTCCGATTCTTATAAAGAGGAGATACAAAAATCTCACATCGGTGTACCCATTGGACCTTGGATACCCCTTGTGACCTATAATTTTGTACCCCGAAAACATTTGAAAATCATTAATTCAGTTAAGAAGAATGAACTTGAAATTAAAGAGAAAAGTTCCAGTCACAGTGTTTCTGATCAAGTTGCCCATAGTTACTTCAAAATACTTCAGTATGAAATGAAACTATGAATTGACAATACGTTTCTAGCCTGCCCCAACAATGACATGCTTAAAACAGATCAGATTATCATGAACTGTCCATGTGCTGCAAATCATGATAACTTAACCTAAATTTAGCTATCAACAGCCAGATCTGAATGAGTTTCAGATTAAAAATTTTAACTGCAATGCAAATCATATCATTTTGTGCGAGCTGAGTAAAACATCATCCAATCCAACAACTACTCTGGAGAAGCAAACACGAACTCATTTTGGGCATTTTATAATAAAAAGATATAAAAATCATTAATGGTAGTCTAATATGATTCCTGGATCAAAATCTTCAATCCATACCATGAGAGCTCTTTTCGTAAATATCTCTTGACAGGTACATCAGAAACCCAAGAAGTCCTTCTACAGCTTTGTTTTTTGCTGTCTGTGACTCGATAATGTAGTTTGCCACTCCCGCCAGGTATACAAGTAGTCATTGCAATGCCTCTGTAAAAACAGCAAGAGAATAAAATTCAGGGAAAAAAAAATCTAACAAGAAGCCTTCACTTTAAGCAATCTATGATTTCACCACAATTAATGAAAAAAATGAACATTTAACACTTAGGGGGAATGTGGGTCAAATCAAGAAATAGTAACACTTGCTAAAAACCTTCAAATAAACAAAGACAAATGATCTTTCACATTCTAAATGAATGTACATAATTTTCCATTTTGCATATAGTAAGTCTCACTCAACCATGAACAGCTTAAAGTTAAAAGCATAATGAATCCAAGCTTAAAAGATATACGCGGATGAATTAAGGGGAAGTTAGTATGTTATTCCAGACAATATTAAGAATCAAATTTTTAGTTTATCCTACGCAAAATTTATTTAATAAGTTTAGAAACAAACTCAAAATCCACTCTTTTCCCTCCCCAGGTTGTAGGGGTGGAAGAGGAAATATCAGACAGTATAAGCAAATTCAACTCTTTACCCGGATAACTAAGTACTTCTCAAATTTCAGAAACAAATAGAACAAGGAAAAAGCCGTTCAAGCAAAGAAGATAAATAACATACAAGAAGGAGCTGGAAATATACATTTAAAGGGTAGTTATAAGAAAAATAATTGGAGAGGTTATATGCAGTTGTACGGGGCACAAAAGAAAAAACTTAGTCATCAACCAAGACTCGCGTCATATGCACCTTGCTAACAGAGCAGGAAAGAAAAAAACAGACATATAACTATCTTCTTCTTTTTTTCCCCAACCAAAGGGGCGAATTTGGCATCGACGTTAAAAACCAACTCATACGGTCATACCCACATTCAGTAATGCCAAAAACATGAAATGAAACACAGAAATGCTGAACACTTGCAAACTTACCCACCAAAAGTTCCACAACCAAAAAACACTAGAGCCCCTTGTTCTTCTCTAAATTGCCGAGACCCTCGACAAAGAAGGAAGAAACCAATGAAATCTGAATCTGGGTTGCGTTGCTTCGCAGAAAATGAACCTAACCAAAGGAAGAAAAAAGCAGAAATATTCCAAGAATCTGTGCTTGCAGAAATAAAATAAGAAGTGGTCTTCGCTTAGGAAACGATCAGCGAATGAGAATAATATTATCTAGGGAAAACTAATAAATGGAAAACAAGGGCGGCCCTGAACGTTCCCAAGGCGCCACACGAAAGTTCCATCTCTGCCACTCGAATTTTTTCGGAATTCGCGCCATTATTGTCCTTTCTTTTTCGTTCGTCTAAATTCCCAATCAATCTGTCTAACTCAATTTTAAATCCTAAGCTAAATATATTATATTATATTCAATTATAAAAAAGAAAGACATATAAATTACGATCTTCATTGGCTTAATAAGATGTAAATTTTATTTTGGGTAATATTTATTATTTAAAAATTATGAAAATTTCGTATTATTTTTAATTTTATAAATTTTGTAAAATATAATTATATCATTATATAACAAAACTTAATTTATGTATCAAATATAAACATTTTAAATATCTTATATCATAATATACAAAATTTAATAATATATTAAATCAGTATAACAAACAACTCTTTAACTTGTTGGGTTACAATTTGTCTATCTTATAGCATAAAGCATTAATCCAATTTGCATTGTACTATTAGATGTAGTGTTAATAAAATTATTTTGTCAGGGCAACATTAATAAAATTTTCTTTAAATAAAATTCCTACATATTATTTCACAAATATGTATATATATATAATAATAATTAGCCTATAATCCATCCTTACAATAGTATATTTCTCTTTCTAGAGAGAGAAGAGAAATTCTCATACAGTATAATACTATTTGAAAATGGATAAATAAAAGTATGATGTGTTAATGAGCACCAAATAATAATGTGCTCTTCTAATTTTATAAAAAAACAATTTAAAATTAGAGAAGTGAGAAATGAATTATTAAATGCTTAAATTTAATCTCAAAATATTGTATATTTAAACAACCCTTGGGGCTTGAGCCAAAGTACTAGGTCAGATGGTGCAGTTTGTGGATGGAAAAGACAATAACACCATATATGGAATAACATTAAGAAAATAGTAAAATTTAAATAGTTTGTGAACGACTTGACCATAATCTTTCAAATGGAATCGAATCACAGCCAACCAATTGGTGGTTTCTCCCCTAGTATTTTTAATTTTTAAAATTATAAATTATAAATTTTTAATTTTTGTTATAATTTTATTTTAAAAAATAAGTTAAAATAATTTTAAAAAAAATAAAAAAAGAATCAAAAGATTTTTTTTATTTTTTAATTATGTTTTTTGATTAATGTTTTATGTAAATTCTTTTAATACTTTTTAATTTTTTTAATTTTTTTCAAATTTTGTTTAAATTCTTTTAATTTATTTTTTAAAATAAAAAATAAAAAAATAAAAAAATTTAAAATTTAAATTTAAAAAAATAAAAAATCTACTCAGTAGCGGAGCTTAGGCCCAACCAATTTGTTCGAAAAGGTCAGGGCCAAAGGAGGAAAAAAGAAAGGTGAAAAAGAATATAGAGACATCTTTCTTCATTTTCTTGTCTCCCGTGTGACTTGAGTGGGGGTATTAGCTACTCAGAAGTCAGTAGATTCTCTGATGTCAATTGGTTCACGGACCTGTGTTCGTGTCAGTTGCTTAGGCTGGAGGGCACCATACCAAACCATTCTAAAGCCTCCACCAAAATGGGGACCGGATCCGAAAAGGATAGTCATTTTTTAATTATAACTATGGTTATAAATTATTTAATAAAAAATATATATTTTGTATGTACATTTTAATTATAATTACTTAAAAATTAATGAATGAATTAAAAATAATAAAAATGATCATAAAAAAAACTAATCTAGTTTGAGGATAAATTGAATATAATCACGATTCGGACGCGGATGCGGTGCTCCAAAATGAATGGTAACAGTAAAAATACGTGAAATAATCTTTTTGTCATTTACATACAACTGAGCCACTGTAAAACAAAATTACCGTGCCACGTCAATGTAAATACCGTTTCCACGCTGAAACGGTCATAAAGCTGAGAGAAAGGCGAGGGGCGCGTGTTCTGTACTTTTGTTTTTCATTCGTCATATACTTGCTTCTCCTCTTCTTCAGCCTCTCTTCCTCTACTGTTCTCTTCCACGTTGTTGCCATTGACACCCCTATACGCAGAGATACAACTTCAAAGATAATAGAAACGCACCGCAATGGGGAGCTGGTTTTGCAAAGAGTCACCACCTCTCCCGCCTCCGGTGGTGCTTGTGCCACCTCTCTTCGATTTCCCTCCCCTCGCTGCTCGCACCAGGTTATCCACTATATATATTTTCGCTTTTCAATTTACGCAAATGGGTCCATCTGATTTTGAGCCTAGTTTCCAATTGTTTTTTGGCTTCTTCTCTGGTGAGTTTGTATTTTTGCAATAGTGGAGTTTGAACGTTCGTTTAGCAGTGAACCTCAAGAGCTTAGTTTTTTGTAGTGGATATTATGCGCAACACTAGGGGGTCCATGAATTGTAGTAGAATTCATTTAATTGTTTTTGTCCAGTGTCTTATTGTGCATTACACTCCCTTTATCCGCAATGTTATATAGTAGTATGATCAGTGCCTTTTATATAATGTATGCGCAGCACGGCAGCAGGAATCTGGCATGTGTTTTCTGTCATGATCCTACGATTATGAAACTTGTTTCTGTTGTAACTCGGGTTTATACTTATGGCATCTAAATTGTTTGTTAACTGTTATTGGGGAGTCTTAATTATGTTATACTAGAAGCACCCTGGTAAAATTTTTCATCCTTTGCGGAAAATTATATTTCGTCCTGCTATTTGATCTAGGTATGGAGAATGTAACAGTTTTTCCCCCCCTCTGTAGATTAAAAATTAAAGTCCCTAAACGAGTAAGGCGTCCTCCATTACATTTACACACTTTGACTTGCAAAAAAAACCTTCTTGTAGAAACCGCCATTGAGTATCCTAAAGATCATAACCTTTGTTATTTGACCTTATTATATAATTTGACTGATTTGAATATAATTTTCTTCCCAAATGAAAATTGTTGTATGAAGTTGATACAATATTCATTAATAATTTTTTAAAATGATGTAGGATGTTGGAGTCTTCCTATAACATGTTATTTGGGAAACTTGCTTTGAAATGCCTTTTTGAGGATTATTTTCAGGAAGCAAGGCATTTTACCACAAGAATTATGCTAAAGCCTATTGATGATCCTCATGTGGATTTTATTGCAACAGTATCCATACAAAATATAACTCCTCTATTCTCTACAAATTTATGTCAATTTAGTTTTTACCACGCATTTGGTTAAGAAATGTAGGAACTTGGAGATATGAGAAGTATCTCGTTTTTAACTTGTTAGGTTTCAGGTCCTCTTGAACATAAACCAGAAGAGAATATCACTGGGAATGCATTTTTTCGCTGGCAAAGGTATGGTGGTTTTGTTTTATTCTATTGTTCAGAAACGTGCCTTTGTTCTGCAGTTTGTTAAGTTTTCATCGTTTTCTTTTTCTTGGTGGGTATGCAGTGATGTTAATGATCCTCATACATTCATGGACCTTTATGTATCAACCTCTGATCCGTAAGGAATTCTAATTTTAAATATAAAGCTCCAACCTAATGCCCCATCCCGTGGTGGGATTTCTCCTATTAAAACAGTAAAGATTGTGCATGCTGTCTCTTCAGGATTTTGCAGATGAGATCATGTGCTTACCATTCAAAATATGGATTTGGTGCTTTTGGAATTTTCCCTTTGCTACTGAAGAAAAGGTGAGTTGATATTAGCAGAACATGTATTAGGTTCTTATGGTACATCCACAGATCAAAATGTATGTTGTTGACAAAGCTAACCATTCCTACAGGGAATCTTCCGAAGATTATGGGCTGATGGGATTGAGATATGGTTCAGGAAATCTATCATTTGAAGTCACACTAATGCTTTTTTCCAGTATGTTAACTGTATTTAATCTTAACGAGGCTTCATCTTGTGAAAATATGACTTAAGGAGTTCAATATATATTATATATATCTTATGCTTTATCATAATATTGTTGGTCTCTTGGAATTTATGAAAAACATGTACAAACAAATTTGCACATGACGCTTGAGATTGTAGTGAAGTTTTCCCCCCTTTGTTACAAAACATTGGCTGATTTTGGTTCATATTGCTGTAACAATCTATTTTTAAGAGTAACTTTGAGATTTTGCACCAATAAAGAAGGGAAAGGAAAGACTAGGATAGTCAACTGATGGTTTTGTTCTCACTTTCACTATTTCCTCCTCTGGGCATTGCCTGTATCTATGTCACTAGAAACCTTTAAAATGATCAGTCCTCGTAAAACTTTGGATTGAATACATGTTTATCAAAATGTAGATAACACAGTTTATGAGAAACAAAGAAATTTAGACAATGAATACATGTTTATCAAAATGTAGACAACACAGTTTATGAGAAACAAAGAAATTTAGACAATACTGGCACTTGATCTTCCTTCATTTGAAGTTTGAGATGATATCTTTATTCTTACCATGATTGCTAAATTTTACTTTTTGCATTAGAGTTTTTGAACTTGAAGTATATCTTTATGATATAATTGGAGACCAAATGGTTATAAATTTTGCTACGTAATTGTCATACTTTGCAGCCAGAGATGAATTACCAAAAAGTGCATGGCTGGTAAGCAGGATGGGAAGGGTGACTGCTGGGGTGCAGTATGAGCCACAGGGTAAGTTTTAAAAAGATATGATTCCTGTAGAAAATTTCAAAGAAGATAATTAGAAATTTTCTTATTTAAAAAGTATTGCTCTAGTCTCTCTATCTTTTAATTTTCTTGGTTTCATGTGGGGCATTTACTGAACTTTGGTTATCTTTCCACCTGTTATTTAGTTATCTATTTCTTTTAGCATGGCTTTCCTTCAACATAATTGTTTAAGACTTTTGCTTTTGTATTTTGTTAGTAGTCATATCATGTTAGCCAGAGCAAAGGCTATATATCTGCATTCATAAGAAAGTTGACATCATAGCTTCAATTTTATAGTCAGTATGATTAGCATAATTCCTGCTTAGTGTTTTGGGTGCTTTCTTTATATTCTGAATGGTGCCCCTGTGTGCACTTGTGGGTAACATTTATATATATGTGTGTGACTATGCATGTTTTAATAGTTACACGTACATTGTTGGTTACTATATATGCAAGATGGAGTAATAGACAGAGAGGGATGTACAGAGGCCTGAGAGTTAGTTAAGTGGGGCATTGGGGATTGGAGAGTTGAACTTAATGTTTTCCCTTTCTTCTTTCAACTCATTTCAAGAATATGGATTTTATGAAATTATGCAAAACAGTTATAAAAAGCAGAAAAAAAAATGATCTCATGAACCTGATTATATGATGTCACTGTCATCTAATATGAGATTCCCATTTTTTTAAGCCTGGAATCCAGATAAATTTTTTTAAATATTATCTTGTTGAAATTGCTTTTATAGATGGAAATGCAAATCCTGCAAATTTGATGAACTGGAGTTGTGTCATTGGCTATGGTGTGGGATCAGGCAGCCCCTTGACTCCATCCTTCAATTTTGATCTCGAGCTTTTTAAAAGCTCTCAGGTCTGTTCTACTTACTCGGTTTGATTAACACTTGTTGCATTTACTCATTTCTTCTGATAATTGATCATGCATTATGATGGACCTTAAAATGACTTATGTAAGGAAAAGGAAGGGTAAAAAGGTCTTCAATTAGGCTACACACGTGGCTAGCATTCCTGAAGTTTTGGAGGATTTGGTTATTTAGAGGAAATGAGGCTGTGATGTGTTGTCACTATTTTGTCATGTTGTGGAGAAAGGGTTCAAGGGGTCTAAGGTGGCATTTTAAGGGGGTTTTCACGGAGAGTTTTGAGCGGGAACCAGGGGAGACCTAGCTCTTAGATTACTATGAGGGTCATTGGAGTTTGGTGGGTAGCTTTCATCATCTCGCATTACAGGGTTTGCATTTCTTCTACTGGTTCAGTCTATCATTCTTATTTGTTGTGGTTAATTACTTTCTGGTATTTGGACAGTATGTGTATTACCTTGTGGTTATGCTCTATTGCATTTTTCAGTCCCATAGTTATTGTTATTGTTGAATCTTGGTTGTTGGTACTTCATTATCAATATAATAGTGATATATTAGAGTATTTTGAGTATTTTCTGGAATGAGTATCCTTGGGTTATATTATTTTGGTATCAGAGCAGGGGATGGCCAGTATTAGAATGGATTCAAGAATGGAAGGGATGGAGCAGGGAATGGAAGAGATGAGACTCGAAATGGAGGTTATTAGAGATTATTTCATGGAACTAAGAGATGCCATGGCCGCGAACAAAGGGAAAGGTCCCATGTAGGGGGAAACATCTGGGGGAAGATCCAACGATAATGATCAAGAGGGAGAATTGGGTAGAGGAGGAAGAAACCAACAACAAGGGGAGAAAGAAAACCAGTTTAGGAGGCTAGATTTACCACTTTTTGCCAGGGAAGATATGATACGGTGGTTGTTCAGGGTGGAGAGATATTTCGGCATTAATGGCGTGACTGAGGTAGAAAAGATGGAGGCTGCTAACTGGTTCCAGTGGCATGATGGACATGCTAGAATCTAAACTTGGGATACCTTTCAAGCAGCTCTCCTTGAGAGATTTCAACCATCTTAGGCAGGGAATGAGTATGAACTTCTAGTAGCTTCGAAGCAAACGTCAACGGTTACTACTTATAAGGAGGAGTTCAAATTCCTTTCAATTTCCCTTACGGATGCTCTTGTGTCCTTGCTAATGGGCACATTCATGAATGAGCTCAAAGAAGATATAAGGGCTAAAGTGAAAATAGGTCAACCAAAGGACTTACCACAACTGATGAATTTGTCCCACAAGGTAGAAGAAAGGAACTGGGTTGTGGATAGGTGGAAGGAAGCCAAAGGGGGCGAGTTGCCCCACCCGAGACCAATACTCGACTCATCCCTTATGTTCGCAATCGTATTTCAATGCAGATTGGAACGACGAACATTGTGCTTTCAATTGCGCTTGAGAAATACAAAGCTACCAGAATTTTTTTAATGAATGGGAGATTGGCAAACACCCAGAGATGGGTGCCTAACACTGGCAAACCAACTGGGCAGTCGCGTATCAATAGGAATCGATGGGAAGGGCCTTATCGTCGCATGTTTGAATCAAAAGTCAATAAAAGGAGACAACTGGGACTATGCTTTCGGTGTGATGAACGATACTCCAGTAACCAAGTGTGTAAAATCAAGCTGTTACAACTTTCGTTAGTCACCGAGGAAGACAGTTTTGAAATTGAAGAAGATTATGGCAAAATTAGAGAGTGACACATGACTGAGTTAATTACTAATACAAGGGAAGAAATTGTGGAAAAAGGAAAACAGAGAAGAAATTGGAATAGCTCTGTATTTCATTGATGATTTACAAGGGAATCACACCC
>JASKGM010000012.1:679107-712297 GCA_034509205.1 Ceratonia siliqua | reverse complement strand
ATATATTTATTTTATTATTTTTAAATTAAATATATAATTTTTATCTATTAAAAATTATTAATTTTAAATTCTTTGTGCAGGTCCTTTTTAGTAATTTTATCAATCAAAAGTCCTTTTACAGTTTTACAACCGAACATATTTTTTGATTCAAAAGTCATTCGCATTTACTACATTCAAACGCAAAACAACTTCTCATTCTATTAAAATATTTTCTTTTTTAAGAATCAACTTCTTATTCTATAAAAGTCATTTTTTTTAAAGAATATCTAAACAGGCCTGTAATCAGTGATCTGGATTCTCATGTACGTAAGAAAATTATGATAAGATTCTTTCGTCCCTCCATCCTTGCCCATGCCCCATCAACAATTTACAGTAATATTTTCAGTATTAAATTCATCGATGTTCATTTAGTATTCTAAGCCCAAAATGAGGCAAGAAATACTGCCAAAATGTAAATAGTAGGACGGAGAAACGTGTGATATCCTCAAGCTGAGATTGATTAGTCAAATTATAAATTTAAAAATTAAACACTTGCCAAGTTTTAATGAAATTTTTCTGTAAATTTTGCTTTCAATTTTAACTTTTGGCCTATCGGTTCAATGAATAAGGAAAGAAAAATTATTCTTTTTAGACTAAATAAGTTTAAATCTAAAAACTGTCATAGTATAACTTTTTTTAAAAAAAGAAAAGAAATTGTTTTGCTTTGTTCCAATACAAGAAAGCGAGATAGGTTACAACCTTCGCAATTTTAAACTATGGTTTACTAAACAAAACAACTACTTTGCATGAGTCCACTGATCAATCCATCTCTACTTTGCAGCTTAACTTTTTGGCTAAATAGCATAAAAAATAATAAGAAGCTCAAGTATTGATTTAAAGTTCTAACATCAACATGCATTACACTTTATAGTAGTGACTTGGAGCTTTTGTGGACTGGGTCTGAGCACGTACGTTACCCTTTCCCATGGTGAAGATTGTTGAACACTGCCAGTGCCCAAATGCAAGTTAACCTAAAATTATCTGTTTTATCATCTTCGTTTTCCCCGCTTTGTTATGAACCCTGAATTCCTCGATACAAGATGCCCAACCAATGCTTCCTGCTTGCAGATTTACAGTCTTATGTTGTAATTAATAATCTAATATTTTTTAATATGTTTTCGATTTTTTGTCAAAGGAAGATTGATAGATAAGACTTAAAGCTTAAAACTGATAGACAAGACCAAAACATGAAAGAAGAGATTGGTACAAGAAAAAATTAAGCTAATTAGTCTGGTTTGCAGATGAAATAGACATGAAACTTACCAAAACTCTCTCTTCTATCATGGCCAGTTTCTTCAATTATGTGATGCGGGCTCTCAGACATTTTGTTAAAAATCAGATTATTTGTAGCTTTTCAGATTCTACAAAAAGGTAAAAATTGTATACACAGATCTGTAGGAAGACAGAACACCACTCCTTAGAAGTTTGTTGAGGAAGAGAGGATGATGGCAGCATGATAGTTTAGGCTAGCTAACCAAAATATGAGTGATATTTTCCACAGCTAGCACTTATTAATTGTAATACTTGGACGCCTGAACCCCAAACCCAAAGAGGAAAAATCTGAGTTTGTTGAGTTTGGAGATGGACGTCCAACATATATTGTTGGAAAATGCTATTGAATATTACTACACACAAAAGTTAAATAATGAATAAGCGAAGAGAACAGAAATAAGTCAACTTTATTTTATTCTAATAGAAACTTAAGCATCAGACAGATTAATATTAATAGTAGTACGTAGAAACCATGCCCTAATACGGATGAGCTTCAGATATGATTTGTTAAGTTTGGCTTTCTCCATTCCGGCCAGTCTTAGAATCCAAACACCAGCAGTAGTAGTCAGACCTTGAGATTTCCAACAACTGTTCCGGGGTCATTTTCTCAAGTGCGGTTTGCCTCGTCGAAGCAAAGTTGTACCTGTTTTCTGGGTCAGAGGGCGAAGGGTGATCCTCATTTTTGTGTTCCTCGGATCTCATTTTCTTGTACAGCCTCATACTTGCAACACAATCCTCGTATGGATCCAGTACCTGGCCAGTTTTTTGAATCTCATATCTGCCAACAGAAGCTTCGTTAGATTCATGACAAATAGATATACGTACGACAATTTGGCATGGAAAATTAAAGATACTTGCCCAAGATATGTTTGTGTTAAGTACTTGAGTGAGTTGCTCTGCTTGGTCGTCTTCAGAAATGGAGGGTATTTTGATGTGTCCCTGTTCACATAAGTATTTGTTCAATATATGAATATGGTATCTTCGGAATAACTTCTATTTGATCTATGTTGTCATCCATCTTTGTAATTAATTCATAAAAAGAGCCAAAATGAAACACATATACAAAGTTCTTAATTGCCTTACCAGCTTGTTTGTCATAAAATACACACTATGAGTGCATATTTTTCTGCTCTTCTATTAAAATCTGCAGATAAATTAATTACCTCATCATATATTGTGGATATACTAAATGCAAGGAATTCAGGTCATGCTCTAAATCATGGCCCACTAGAATCCTGGCTCTTCCTGGTCTTTGTCGAACCTGCCATGGGGGCTCCCCATTGTGGAGGAACTCTTGAATCTTCGTCTGGACTTCCTTCTTTGGCAATGCATCCCTTAGGTTTTCTTCTCGAATACCTGTTGACTCAGACCTGTCAAATGAATCAGCAGTCAAGTTTGGCAATAGATAGGTTCAAATCTATTACCGGTTTACCGTACGTTTTATCCAACCTGTAGCTTGTCACCGGAAGCGATGGCTTCACATAAGAATGGAAGATGATGTTTTCTTGTTCTTCATCGATTAGGCAGATTCGTACACAGATATCTAGTGCGCCATCAGGACCACCGCCAATCATTATACAACCAAGTGCAACTACTTGATTCCCTGTTGTTTCTCCATCTCCAATAGTCAAGTTATCATGAATGCCCAAGTTGGAAAAGCGAGAAACCAGTCCCTACAACAAAAAAATTGTGCAGAAACGGGTAACATCCAATTCTATATATAAGGAAGAATTGTAAAAATTTGTAGTTGCTAAGTGGAGATTGATACAGATCCTATTCCAGAGAGTTGACAGTGTTCTTGGTGGACCTGGCGAGCATTAGGGCTATCAAAGACGTTGACGCAAAACGTACATCCTTGGTTAACAAAAACATCTTTGCATTCTTGTTTTGGCAATTTACCTGAAAAAGCACATATTAAGCCTCACAATCTATATTTTGTTGAAGAAAGAAGCAAAGTCCCTAGCTAGTTTTGCTTGATAATACATGAAGATTACCTGTAAGATGTTCCCTTAGAGAATCAAATGACCTGCAGTGTTTATAGCAGATGCCACAGGTTGGTTCGTGAACCGAATGATATGAGGTCCTCATGTGCTCCACAAGATGTGCTATTTTACTGAATTGTTTGAAGCATGCTGCACACTTGTTCCTATTACAATAAATTCTATGTTAGTCTTTGTATGTTGGGATTAACATAAAAGAATTTCATTTCTACTCAAATGTTTCTATGCATGTGGGTGGGTGTTTCTGGTTGAGAGTGAAAGAGAAAACCTGGGAGTTTCTGAGGACTCAGCTCTGCTCTCCATGTTTCTTTACACTGACCTGTATAATGAATATGTAATCCTAAGTACTCAAAAGAATGACTTGAGTATTTTTTATACTCACTTTCCCCTCGGATTTTATATTTTATAAATATTAGATACATTAAGAACTATGCATGAGATAAAGTTGAGCTATTAAATAATTGTATGAAGGAAATGTTACTCTCTCTCTCTCTCAGTTGAGTTGACTTAAAAGCCCACATAATTTCAGTACGACCTTCTTTTGACTGCCGAGGGCCCCCAATAGATTTTCAATCTCTCTCTTGAAATTTTTATTATTAAATATATTTAAAAAAATTACTTTAAAAGTTTATTTACATTAATAAATTATAATTTCTATATGCACGTAATAATGAAAATCCTTAACCTTTTATAAAAATAAATTTTTCCATGGCATCATTAAAAAAAAAAGGCACCGCACCCGAATATTATTTACCATCATTTGATTTAGGCCCACCTATAGTCCTTTTTGACTCCTTTACCCTCTCAAACTTTTACAGCTTTCGATCTTTCATTGGCCAGTTAGACTCATATATAATAACTTTTGGGTAAACCTTTTATTATATAATTTTTTATTATAAAAATATATATACTTTTTCTAAAAAATTAAAAAATATTAAACTTAACTTAAATTTTAATTTTAATTTAATTATTTATATATCTATAATATTTTAAAAAAATTTAAATTTACTTATTAATAATTTAAAAATATTTTTAAAAAATATTTAATATATTTAAACATTTATTTATTTATTATTATTGATTATAAAAAATGTTAAAAAATTATTCAATGTATTTTTAATTTTTTCTATATCAATAATATTAAGAATAAATAAATAATTTAATATTTATAATTTTTTTATTTTTTTACTAAAAATATTTTAGACATATAAGATTTTTAATTAAGATTAAATTTAAAATTAAATTAAATTGTAATATTTTTTAACTTTAAAAAAATCATATATTTTTATAATAAAAAAATGTCTTGTAATTAATGTATCTAGAAGTAATTTTCTCTAACCTTTTTAATCATACAAATAAATTATTGTTCATAAAATCCATCTGTAAACAATCTCACAGAGTGTTCAATCGTAATCATAAACTTTAATATACTGACTTGTTTCAGAACATTTAGAAGTAACATAAAGCAATAGGCTTTTTATTCAAGAAATGAGACTGCTGGAGAAGAAGGCATGGATGGTAGATTGTATAACCGGTTTTGTTGCAATTGATTTGGCCCAATCCCACTGAGAAATACAGCGACCCCCGACCCCTCCTTTCTTTATCCTCTGGATAACCACACCAGCCTTGCAAAGTTGCAACCTTTTTGTTTCTTTTGGGTCGGGTACATATAATATCTACCATCTACTTCTCTGATCTTTCACTTTGATCGACAAGACTCCCCTATTGGAACTCGTGGCTGAGACAATGAGCCATTGACGATGCGTTTCGCAACCCAATGGTTTGCTGCCTCAGTGTAGTGAACCCCGTCCCAACTTACGTACCTCCATGCCTCTTTACATTTTTTGTCGTATGTACAACTAAGTAGGCCAGCGTTGGGGTCTCCACAGCAAAACTCCATCGGATCTCTAAAGCCTGTCACAACACAACCCCATAGCATTAGCATAGCGTAAACCAACCTAGCCTTGCGGAATTTTGTTGGTGAAAATAAGTTTAAACGGTGACAATCAATCACCTAGATTCTTGGCATTTCTGATTAGTTGATATTTGGCTTTGTATACATCCACGTAGACCAACTTTGCAAGAGGTAACTCTTTCCTTAGCGCAAACACTAGTTTCTTCAGCTGCCTGTTAAAGTGCTTAGCAACTTTATTGCTAGATCTTATACATCCATTAGAATCCAATTTGTGAGTGTTTGTCTCGTTGTTCTTGGCTCTAAGAGGCAAGCACCCTTGGGGCCCTGTATTATGTATCCAGAAAGCTCTTGCGCCTTCCTCGTACAATGTCTGAAACAACGTCATCATATCCATCACAAATTAAGTATTGTTAGTTTGAGTTAATAAAAAACTTAAGAGTACGTAGATTCCCAGTAAACTTCCTTGCTTACTTGGATTGCTTGGGACAGTTGGCTTAACATTGCAGGAATTGCTCTGACTTGTTCCTCTGAGGTGTTCCTAAAATTTCTGGACAGATCATTTTGCCCTATATCTATGGTGTATAGAGCCTTAGAGAAGTCCTGGGGCCTTGGTACATTGGGTGATTGGTTATAAACAGCGATTGCCCTGGACTTGAACTGTATGAATTGTGATATTTGAATAGCAAGGGGGAGTAGTGGGTTATAACCGCCTTCACGAATGGATGAACCACCCGCTGCAAAGTTAGCTCCATGCTTGTAATTAGACCCAACTGAGTCCAAATACGCACTCAAGTATGGCATCTTCAGTTCTTCAGCTACATACATAACAAAGGTTCATACTTCATACCTTAGTAAGAATGGATATAAATTGTGACGAAATGTAGAGAGCTTGATTTGTTTGCTTAATTACCAATGAAATCTATGATAACACGGCCATCACAAGCCCTTTTTGAGACATTTCCAAAGAAGGTTTCCCCATTGGGAGGTCGAAGGAATGTCAATGCGTAAATGGTTCCAGTATCTGAATTTGAGTCGCCAAAGTTAAAAATTGCCGGGTACCCACATTTGTTTGAACCACTGGTGGCCCTGACTTGGTTGAGTAAGCCTGCCAAGCCCAAAACCAAACAGCCAACCAAGTAACTCAACCTCTTGGAATCCATGGCTGTAGCTGCTAATTAGCATTTGAGACAATGGCAGTCAACTGACGGGTTTCTTTTTCTATATATGCTGTTCTGAAATGCATGAAAATCGCTTTCGAGCTTAACTTGTCACTATTGATTTGCTAAGCTTTGAACTTAATTTGTTAGGTACAGCCTATTCTTGCATATTTACAACTTTTATGAGGCCTATTTTTAATCCTCTATATAACAGATATAGTAATGGTGGTTATAGGTGTCTTTTCTTGTTTATTCTCAAGAGATATAACTATTTCTGTTTCTAATTGGTTTTATGCAATTAAGTTTAGAATTTTTACAACCCATTTTAGATTTCCTTGTCCAAAGTCGTTATAACCTCGCAAGTAACATTTACACTTTGTTTCGAATGGGAACTAAATGGAATAATTTTAGAAGAAGTAGCGATAAAACTTACATAACTTTATATTTGAACTGCAAAGAAGAACATGAATGAAAAAGAAAAATTATCTCGCTGAAATTCATTCAAAGGTAATCTCTAAAAAAAGTATAGAGAGAATAAAGAAAATTAACTATATATATAGTATTTAAAATTTTTTTTATTAAAATATCATCTCAAATGAATTAGTTTTGTCCTAATGTACTTAAAATATTAAAAACTCATTTTTATCTTCCTTATTGTGTGATGATGTCGCAACAAAATAAAGAAGAAAAAAGTTATTTTCTGCTTCATCTTCATTTCTCTCACTTTTTAGTTTTTTCCTAAATTCTTTTCCTTCTTGTTTTGTTTCCGCATAAAAGGGCTCAAGTTAATCAGCAGCGCCATTTTTTGACACGATCGAAATAACTAATATTGTTAAGTATATCAAACATATTTTATTTGAAATAAAAAAAATGTAAAATTGTCCATAATCCATACCAGGAGTCCAATAATATCCAGCTCAATTACATGTGATTTATAATTCAACCAATTAAAAAGACAAAAATATCCATCGTAAGTTATCATAATTATAAAAATGTCATTTCACCTTCCTATAAAAATTGTCTCCCCTTACAAGGACCATTTTTTGCACTCTCGTCGTTTATTGCACTCTCTCAACTTAACTCAGACCAAATTAATTTGACCATCAGAGTTCGGATGTTACTAACCTGACTCTTAGCTTACCTATATGCAAAACTGACTAAATGATCAATTTGACTTTTTAACCCAAACTATGACAACGAATCAATCTCGATACCTCGTCCTATTCCGACTTGACCTTAACACAGGCATCGTAAAAAATAATACTACATGAAAATGAAATTATTTCTTTAACATTTGGTGAACAATCCTGATGAAACGATTGCATGCACAAATATCATGTAGATGCGAACGAGGAGACTTATATATTTACCAGTGTTTGTGGCCTTGTCTCCCTTTACCTTTGTTGGATTGGGCCTTGATTCCATTGCCATGCCTCCCTTCCTAAATTGGACTCTTCTCTTTCTTCTTAATTCCCCAGTTCGCATACTTAATGAAAGATAAATCATGGGTCTATTAATTAATAAGTGAAAGAGACTTGCATACATTGTTCGAAAGAGAAAGATTACTGAACCTTGCTGACTGGTGATGTGGAGTTTGCTTGATCTGCCAGTATTTTGATCTGAGTGAGCAATGGCGATTAAATACTGGTTCGATCACACTGGAAAAGTAAGGCTATATGGTGATTCATTTTTGCATGTTAAGGAAGAGACGTCAACCCATCAAGTTGAAGAGCAGTTTTAGACCCATCGCTATGTATGAACTAGAGCTGTTTGTTGGTGTATCAATTTTAGATTCCCTATCATGGAATTGGTGGATTGTCTACTTCCTACTTTATAACATAGTGTCTCTTTCTTGTAGGCTAGCTTATTAATTTCTTTATAATAATGTTATAATTAAGAAAAGTATTTAAAAACAAAAAAAAGTAGCCCGAGATTCTTTTAATTCTCCATAATTAAGGCCCACCTAATTCAAGTTCTTCAATTAATATATGGTTGCGCCATCAGAATATATGGTTAAGAACTTTAGTAATGTAATAACAATATTTTAAAGTAAGGTTTGGATATGAATGTTGTCTTCAAGTAAGGAGGGGTCACAACGTTAATGTTTTCCTAACAGCACTAATGATATGAATTTTCTTCATTTGGTTCCTTTGACTCTACATAGATTCTTTTTTTTTTTCTTTAACTAATTTACAAAAATAAAATATTTGTTACTGGCTTCCTCTACTTGAGACATGAAATCTTTTAAGATAAGTATTTTTGTCGGTGAGGAGTTAGAACGAGGACATATTGATGTGATCAGGTTATATAATTTTTTCTTGAACTTTCACATGAACCTTCATTTAATCAATCTTTGACTTGCACCCATAACTTACACAAACTACTTTCTTAGTGACTCTTTATAACTTACTTTCTTAAAACTATAACAACCTTCATTTGAGTTTACTTTTATTTTATTTTGTTATTAATTTAATTTTGATTGGAACGAAACTCATAATCTTTATATCATACCGCATTCAAATTTTATGAGATTTTGTTATTTTGTAATCGTCAAATATCGTGTTATTAACCTTTATAAGTTTATAGACGGCTTATCGTGATTATTTATAATAACAAATTTTTGTCCTGTACAAGGTGGGAACTGAATTCACCTTATATCATTGAACTATTTAGTGCTATAAATTATATTATGTATTTTTTTAAATACTTTGTGCTAAAAATGCAAATCATTTTCTACACTTTTCAGTATTTCATATAGAACATATTTTGTATATTTGATGTGGCAGATTCCGAAAACATTTTCTGGGGGAATAAAAAAACATTTTAGAATTAGATTCAATAAAAAATGAACTCCTTTAAAAAGCACAACACTATGTCATTTCTAAGAAATATTATTAAATACAAAATTTCACAATTATTTATTAAATTATTTTTATCATATATTTTTTGTATGAATTTGATAGCATAAAAATAATAAAAATTATTATTGGATAAACTAATATTAACTTTAAATAGTAAATTGGATTTCTATGAAAAAGCACTCTAATTTCAAAATGCGACACGTGGAAAATATATTTCACGTAAAATTTTTAGTGGTGAGCCTATAATTTTGAAAGGGTACATAGAATAACTTTTTTAGTTTCATTTTCATTTTCTCTTGTATAAAATACCAAAAATATCCACATGGAATATAACTTTTAGAAGTGGGCCCTGGGATGGCCCTCCTGTTCGGCTTTGTGTGAGGGGTCCATCATAGAGATAGTAGTGTTAAACGTAGAGATAGAAGGATACAGCCTGAATGCAGCTGGATGCGGTCCACGTGGAAACGGAGGCCGTAAGAAAAAGCCAACCAATCATTACATTCCACCTATTTAAAGTTGACCGGTTAACGTTTGTCACGTGGTGACTTTGTGTTGGACCGTTCAGTTCCTTTAAATAACCGCAGTTTCATTTGTCTAGTCTTTTCGCGTCGAAAAGCCGTTAATCCCGCCATCCTATGGCTATTACGTCTCAACTGTTAATAAATATCCCCAAAAATATCCAAATAATTACTCAAAAAACATTAAAATAATAATTTTAATTAGTTCATGCATAATAGAGCTGTTGAAGAGGAAAGAGTGGGAGCGAGGTCGCCTTCCTCGTTTGCTTCGACATTCCAACTCCCTGCTCTGAGCCCCCACTTCCTACACATGTTATCTAGAAATTCTCAATAATTTTTATCTCAAATCCCCACTCTGCCCTCGCCATTTCGTGAAAATCCCACTACCTACCACACGGCTTCTTCGTCTTTGCCTTCTTCCACCCTCCAGGCTCCACATATATAAATGCATACAAATCATACCGAGCTATTGACCCATATCTCTGTATCTGTACATAACGCCCATTGAACTTCAAAAGTTTTGGCTTTTATTCTTCGGAGAGTACTGAAGGTAAGACCCATCCATTATCTCCTCTGTAATGTTCTTTCGTTCTGTTACTGCATATTTATCGTTTACGTCTATAACAATGAAGTACTGCATATCTATTGTTTTCTGGTATTTGATTAACATGCTTTCTATTTCTATTACTGTTCCAACGTGTATGGTTGGGTCAATGGGTTAGCATATTGTCTTTTGGTTGTTATTAACTTGATCACTGAATAATGGATTTTGGGAATTGCTTTATTTGTAAATACAGTCTCTGGGAACTTATATTGCTGTGTTGTTGTACTAACCAGCATCTGAGAAGAATGAAAGTACGCATCCAATGGAATCTATAGTTGCTTTCGCTTTTTGATGTAATGGGTACAAAAGTTTGATTCATTTCTCTTTTTTTCCTTTCGTTTTTTTTTTTTTTATGTTTCTGATGGATATGTCATTTCCAATCGGATTCCTTTAGTTTTCTTCAAATACTAATAACGAAACTGAAGTCAACAGTGATTTTATAGCCTCTGTCAAGGGAAAACTGGCTTGTTTTACTTGTAATTGAAATGGATATGCCCAATTCCTAATATATGATCGCGACCACGAAGCCTAATATATGCTGTTTGTTGTATTCTGCATTCTTCTTCACAGTTTGGTTCTTGTTTTCGTATGTTGAAGGATTTCAGCCATGTTTCTTGATTCTAGGTAAGCTGCTTCAATGCCTGGATTAGCTATGGATGAATTAAATGGGACTGTTGCAGCGGACGAACGTATTGGGAGTTATACACCTCATAAGGAAAATTTTATTCAGCAAGGATCTCCAAGAAGTACATTGAGTCCAAGAAGTATTCAGAGTGACTCGATTGATCTGGCTATTGATGGGGTGGTGGACACCTCTATTGAGCAATTATATCACAATGTGTGTGAAATGCAGAGCTCTGACCAGTCACCCTCCAGGGCTAGTTTTTATTCATATGGTGAAGAGTCCAGGATCGATTCAGAATTGTGCCATCTTGTTGGAGATATTTCAGATTCAGAGATTACAAAGGAGGTGGTCACAGAGACTAAAGAGGACAGCAATACTAGTGGATCAACTGTTGAGAAAGATATTGTGTCAAATGGTGAGGAGTCTACAAAGGAGGACAAGAACCAATCAGCAAGTCCGGTGGTTCTTGATGGATCAGCCAAATCAACCCCTAAAAGCAAAAGTTTGCGTGAAAGGCCACCTATTGACAAGGGGAATGAGAAGAGTTCCAGAAAAGCAAATGCTCTTCACAGCCTGAGGAAGCAGAGGAATCTTGGTTTGCTTGGTGTGAAGTTACAGAATGGGATTGAGGATCGTATTGCTGCAGGGTTAGATAACCCAGACCTGGGACCATTTTTACTTAAGCAAACAAGAGATATGATCTCTTCAGGCGAGAATCACAAAAGAGCTCTTGATTTAGCTCTTCGAGCTCTGAAATCATTTGAGATTTGTGCAAATGGGAAACCCTGTTTAGAATTGGTCATGTGTTTGCACGTCTTGGCAACAATATACTGCAATTTAGGACAATACAACGAGGCTATTCCTATTCTAGAGCGGTCTATTGATATTCCTGTTTTAGAAGATGGCCAAGATCACGCGCTAGCTAAGTTTGCAGGGTGCATGCAATTGGGTGATACTTATGCAATGATGGGGCAGATTGAGAATTCAATACTGTTCTATACAGCAGGTCTAGAAATCCAAAGGCAAGTGTTGCGGGAAGCAGACCCAAGATTTGGTGAGACATGTCGCTATGTGGCCGAGGCCCATGTTCAAGCACTGCAGTTTGATGAGGCCAAGAAGCTTTGTGAGATGGCTCTTGATATTCACAGAGGAAACGGACCTATTGCTTCCCTTGAAGAAGCAGCAGATAGGAGACTCATGGGACTTATCTGTGACTCAAAGGGTGATTATGAAGCTGCCCTTGAGCATTATGTTTCAGCAAGCATGGCCATGGCAGCGAATGGTCAGGAAGTAGATATAGCTTCAGTTGATCGCAGCATTGGCGATGCCTATCTGTCTTTGGCACGCTATGATGAAGCAGTTTTTGCTTATCAGAAAGCACTCACGGTGTTCAAATCAACGAAAGGGGAGAGTCACCCAACAGTTGCTTCAATTTATGTCCGGTTAGCTGACTTGTACAACAAAATAGGGAAGTTTAAGGAATCAAAATCTTACTGTGAATATGCACTGAGGATTTTTGGGAAGCCGAATCCTGGGATCCCCTCAGAAGAGATTGCCAGTGGTTTAATAGATGTTGCCGCCATCTATCAATCAATGAATGATTTGGAACAGGGACTGAAGTTACTTAAAAAGGCCGTAAAAACATATGGTAATGCACCTGGTCAACAAAGTACTGTTGCAGGAATAGAGGCCCAAATGGGAATGACGTATTATATGCTAGGGAACTATTCTGATTCTTACAACATCTTCAAGAGTGCCATTACCAAATTTCGTGCCAGTGGAGAGAAGAAATCTGCTTTGTTTGGGATTGCATTGAACCAAATGGGTCTTGTCTGCGTGCAGCGTTATGCAATAAACGAGGCAGCAGATTCGTTTGAAGAGGCCAGGACTATATTGGAAAAAGAATATGGCCCATATCACCGTGACACCTTAGGGGTCTATAGCAATCTAGCAGGCACTTACGATGCAATGGGCAGGTATTATGTTCATTGTTCCCAATTATCTTTGATCGCTTTTGTTCTGATCTGAAAGTTTTAAGTTGTCAGAGTATTGTTTGCCATTACCACTTTTCTCAACTCTTAGTCTACCATGCAGTATAAGAATACTCATAATTGTTTTCAGGCTTTAAATGCTAGTACTTCTTGTTTCTAATGATTTTCACAGAGTAGATGATGCCATTGAAATACTGGAATATGTTGTTGGCATGAGAGAAGAGAAGCTTGGAACAGCAAATCCTGATGTGGATGATGAGAAGCGTAGGTTGGCAGAGTTGTTGAAAGAAGCAGGCAGGGCTCGGAACAAGAAATCAAGAAGATCACTCAAAACTTTCCTCAATGCCAACTCTAAGATTATAAAAGATGATGGTATAGAAGTTATATGAAGCCGGTGATGTATATAAAACACGACGTTTGATCATTGTTTGCAAATGTGAAGGAAAAAACAATAACAAACAATGTGAAAATAGGTTCCACTTCCCGATTGTTTGTTTCTCAAAGATGTCCAAAGAAGTTACTTTTGTATTTTTGTTGTCTATAGAACACAGGAAGTTCTCTATCATTCATTTTCTTCCTTGTACAACGAAATCTATAAATGGTGGAACTTCAATTTCCCATGTAAACAAATGGATTATGAAACTTAATTTTCTCTACTGGTACACCAAAAGGTTATGAGATCATTGAGATCCAAGCATATGTTCTTTAAGGTTTCTTCCTAGTACCTTGTATGGTCAAGGATTTTATGCATTGTGACAGTCATGGATTTGACACTTTTGGTTGACATCATCAAATCAAAAGAAACGCACCGGCTTAGGATATGGAGTGCCGACCATGGCCTTAATCTTATATTGACAGTAAGCCTACTGAAAACCCCTTCAAACTCACCATCACCTATTATTAGAAAATGGAAAATGGGCAAGAGATGATCTCTTCTACCCTCACCTATTCATTATACCAGCATTTCAAAGCGGATACAGATTCACATTGTTTTCCCTTCACGAACATGTCATCCACATAGGACATTTGATTCTAGGCAGCTGTACTTGCTTATACTAATACATGAGGTGCTTGGGAAAATAATTGTTGGTAGGCACTCACTTTCCTCAACTCTCATGTCCTACCATAGTTGGCTTCCATCCATTTTTTGCTTTGATGTTTCTAGTCTGGCTTTGGAGTGTGGACCCAACAGTTTCTACATATAGTTCCACATTGCAGTTCTTTCCCTCATTTCCATTTCCATTGCCATTGCCAACAGTTTCTACAATCACATCTGTAGTGATTGCACTTTAATTGGATTTTTCTTATAAAGTAGCTTATATTTGAGCAGGTGATTTAAATATAAATAATTTTTAAAAAAAATAAGTATTTAGTCTTTAAATATAATTACGTAAAAATAATTTTATTAAAAAAAATTAGATATTTTATGTTTAGATGTAAAAATATAAAAATATTTTTGAATATGTAAAATTATTACAAATAATATATAAAAGTATCTTTTAAAAAATTTAAAAAATATTTTATAGACATATTTATCCAAAAAATTTGTTTTTTCTTCTATTAAACTTAATTATTTTTGAAACACCATTTGGTACTTCAAAAATAATCACTCATTCCTGCTTTTTCTTTTCTTTTTAAGAAAGTAATTCTAAATTTAATATCAACCAAACGCCATAAACAAAAAAAGTATTTTATTTTTTAAAAATAATTTGCTTTTGAGAACCATAAACGCCCTTAAACAACCTCTAAACCTAACTTCACCAAAGCTTATAGTTAAATTAATAAATAGTGATTATGTGAACATATAATATAGTCTTTTAGTTGAATTTCATTTTTAATATGTTTACATGTTCTTGTTTATTTAATCTATTCAAAATATTTTTATCTTAAACTAAAATAAAAAGTCAATGGCACACTGAGTTTTGCCTTTTTTAAAATTAGTTATATTAATTTTTTGTAGCTTGGACGTATATATAATTCATTTAATTCAAAATTAATTATTTTATAAATAAAAACAATATCTAGAGCGCTAAGTAGATTACATATATAACAAAACATAATGAATAGCAAAAGAGATTGGCTATGAATAATTCACTCAAGACTAATAAATTAACAATTTCTTAAAAATAACACATTTATTTTCAAAATTGGCAAGGTTATTATAGATTTTTTAAACTAATAATAAAATCCTATACGCTAATACCAATTTAAAGTTAAAAATATGAAAATACTTGTAAAATAAATTAAAAGCTTGTTGGGTATAGAAAATTATTTTGAACGAAATATATCTTGTTTGCGAATTTATTCAAACTTTGAAATATCGTCTAAGAAGAATTATTCTCCTAAATGTATTAAGTTAATGTTAGGAGCATACAGTGTAGAAAAAAATATAATCTCAATTGTGAGCATACAGTGTAGAAAAAAATATAATCTCAATTGTTACTTAAATGATATGAAAATATTCTTATTGTATAAAAATAAAAAATCTTGTTCACAAAATTTAATAGTATAAAAGTATGTTATTTAATAAATATATATTATACAACCATAAAAGGTTAGATGGAAGGGCATTTCCCCTTTGAATTTCTATTTTCCATGTTATATTTTCACCCCGCTGTAAATTGGGTTTAAAAAGGGTTGGAAATAAAAAGTTACGGTGAGTGCCACGTAAGTGGAAACGGTATTTACAGTTGAAAGCGTCTTCATGGTGCGAGAAAGGCGGGGGCGCGAATCTGAGTGTCGAGTAGCTTGTTTCCCAATCGCATCATCATAAACTTGTTTCTCCTCGTCACCCTTCATACTCTCTATCGTTCCCTTCGACGTTGTTGTTGTTGGCATTGAAACCCTAGAGACGCAGCACACAGCAAATGGGGAACTCGATTTTTTTCAGAAAGCCAGAGCCACCACCTCCCTTGGTGCTGGTGCCTCCTCTTTTCGATTTCCCTCCCTTCGCTGCTCGTACCAGGTTATCCACTCTTTTGTTTCATTCACACGTTTCTGCTGAATTAATAAATCTTCGGTCCTGCTTTGTGTGTGTGTGTGTGTATTCTTTTCTGTTCAGTTTACTCAAACGGGTCTCTTTGATTTTAAGCGTAATTTGTAATTTTTTCGGTTTCCTCTCTGAATTATATTCGTTTCTAATATGGAATTCGAATGTGGTTGATATTTTGTTTAGAAATGAACTGTGCACCTCGATAATTTAGCTTACCTCTGTGTAGCGGATACTATGTGTAACTCTAATGGCTCCGTCAATTATTGTTATTTGTAAAATGCATTTTATTGTGTTCATCCATGTCTTGTCGTGCATTGCATTTCCTTTGTTCGATATGTTATAGTAGTAATAGTATCAGTGCTTTGAATAATGTATGCCCGGCGACAATCTGGTCTGCTTTCTGTCATGATACAATCTTCATGAAACTTGTTATATTGTACTTCAGGTTTATGGCATCTAAATAAATTTTTAATTATCTTTGGGTAGTCCTGTTTGTTTTAGGAAGTTGATACGGTTCTTATTTGTAGTTTTTTGAGGTGATGCAGGATGTTGGAGTCTTCATACAACTTATTATTTGGGAAACTTGCTTTGAAATGCCTTTTTGAGGATTATTTTCAAGAAGCGAGGCATTTTACCACAAGAATTATGCTAAAGCCTATTGATGATCCTCATGTGGATCTTATTGCAACAGTATCCATAAAAAAATATTTTCCCTCCTTTCTCTACAAATTTATGTTTATTTAGTTTTGTACCATTTCTATGGTTAAGAAATCAGGAAAGTTGGAGCTATGAGAAGTATCTCTTGACCTTAACCCTTTTAGGTTTCAGGTCCTCTTGATCACAAACCAGAAGAGAATATTACAGGGAATGCATTATTCCGCTGGCAAAGGTATTGTGGTTTTGTTCTTTTCTATTGTTTCCACACATGCCTTTATTCTGCAGTTTGTTGAGTTTTCTCCTTCTTTTTTCTTGGTGGGGTATGCAGTGATGTTAATGATCCTCATACATTCATGGACCTTTATGTGTCAAACTCTGATCAGTAAGGAACTCTTATTTGAAATATAAAGCTCCAATCCTAATGCCCTATCCCTTGGTGGGTTTTTCCCCATTGGAACAATAAAGATTGTGCACGCTGTTTCTTCAGGATTTTGCAGATGAGATCATGCGCTTACTTTCCAAAATATGGATTTGGTGCTTTTGGAATTTTCCCTCTGCTTTTGAAGAAAAGGTGAGTTGATTTTTGCGGAATGTGGATTAGGTTTTTATGGTGGTTTATCCATATCACATTGCTATATTGTTGACAAAGCTAACTGTGTCTACAGAGAATCCTCTGAAGATTATGGCCAGATGGGATTGAGATATGGTTCTAAAAATCTATCATTTGGAGTCACACTTGTGCCTTTTGCCAGTATGTTATCTGAATATCATGTTAATGAGGCTTTTCCTTGTGAAAATATGACTTACCAGTTCTCTATATTATAATTTTCATGCTTAATCATTATATTGTTGGCCTCATATGGATTTTATAAAAATGTATATATAAACAGGTTTGCACTTGACACTTGAGATTGTAGTTATGTTTTTTCTCCTTTATTACAAAACATTAGCAGATTTTGGTTCATGTTGCTGTCAGCTAATCTATTATTGGAAATAATGTTGAAGCTTTGCAGCAATAGAGAAGGGATTGGAAAGACTAGGATGGGCAACTGATGGTTTTGTTCCCTGTTTCACTATTTTCTACACTCCTGCCTGTAATCTATGCCACTAGGAAACCTTAAAATGCTAAGTCCCACTAAAAGTTTGGATCATTATTATGAACTGCACATTGAATATATGTTTATTGAAATGAAAATAACGCTACATATAAGAAAAGAAGAAATTTAGACATTACTAACACCTTGTCTTCATGTGTTTGCTAAATTTTACTTTTTGAATTGGAATCGGGGAAATATTGCTTTATGGTCTAGTTGGAGAGAAGCAATGATTATAATTGTTATGTAATTGTCATACTTTGCAGTGAAAGATGAAATACCAAAATGTGCATGGCTGGTAAGCAGGATGGGAAGGGTGACTGCTGGGGTGCAATACGAGCCACAGCGTAAGATTTAAACATATTTGATTGCTTTAGAAACCTGTTAATAAATATCTTCAGAATTTATTCTTATTTAGAAGTACTGAAGTAGAAGTACTGCTTTCATCTTAGTTTTTTTATTTAATTTTTTTTCTATTTTTTATATGGTGCATATATTAAACTTTAGTGATCTTTCTGCTGGTTATTTAGTTATCTATTTCTTTTTACTTGTCTTTCTTCAACATAATTTTTAAAGACTTCTGCTTTTTATTTTATGAGTAGCTGGCAAGAGGGAAAGGTTATATATTTGCATTCACCAGAAAGTTGATATCATTGCATCAATTTTCCATTCAGTATGATTTGCATAATTGACGCATAGTCTTTTGAGTGCTTTCACTGTATTCTGAGTGGAACCCAAGCCATGTGTGCACTTGTGGGTGGAATATGTTGTTCATGTTTGCAAGTGAATTTGTATGACTAAATTCTAAAAGTTGCACATGCAATGTGGAGCACTGGTACTTGGGAAACTGAATCTAAAGCTTTATTTTTGAAAACTAATTATAGGATGCTGGATTTAATAGAATGAAACAAAACAGTTATCAAAAGCAGAAAAAGTGATCTTTAATATATTGTATCACTTGAGCCATGTTTTGAGCATGAAATTTAAGAAATTTTGTAACCATCTTCTGAATTTGTGATTCTGCTTGTTTAGATGGAAATTCAAAGCTTAAAAATCTTATGAACTGGAGTTGTGCCATTGGCTATGGTGTGGGCTCAGGCAGCCCCTTGAGTCCATCCTTCAATTTTGGTCTTGAGCTTGTTAGAAGCTCTCAGGTCTGTTCCCCATACCCAAATTGATCAAAATATTTTGCATTTACTCATTTCTTTTGAGAAGTTGATTTTGTTTGCTTCACCAAGCTCATAGGATGCATTGGGTGAACTTTTCGGTGGATAACAATGTAACATGTTTTCCTCTTAAAATGGAAAGTTTTGCTAGTGATTTATATCATCAAAAACTTTCACTAAGCACCACATTGGACATTTGGAATCAGTACTAAATTTTGTACCAACCTGCTACATATTATGCATTCAACACAGGACGGTGTGATTTAAACTTCAAGCCAACTGAGTGCATCTTTGCATTATTCTGTTCTAATAATTAAAATGCTGAGAAGCATTTTACTGAAATTTCAAAGTCTAAACAATATGCAGTTTGTTGCCTCATTCTATCAACATATGGTTGTCCAAAGACGGGTATGTTTCTTTGGTCCTCTCTCTCTCTCTCTCTCCCTTTTCTTTGTCTTTTCAGTGGTCCCCTGTATCTATATTTGTGTCTGATTTTCTTTTTGCAACACAGATACTTTTATGTTGAATGACATGTAGTTGAACATATGCACTGAATTATGTCATCGTTGGGTGTATGTAAAGAGATGCCACGTTGTACTGGAATATAGACATGTATTACAAAAGATGTGGTTAGGAGAGAGATTATCTTGCCCTGGGTTCTATTCTATAGCTTGGTTTTCCTTGCAAGAATTACTAGTAGTTGATAAGTACATTGTATGAATTTGTAATCATGGAATACCTATGGAATTTTGGTTCCTTAAGATGCCAAGTTGGGCTCACTGCATGAAAAGATACTCGGATTAGAAACTTATTTACCCAGGACCTGGGTGTATATTGTGAGTTATGTCTGGGATTCTGATAGAAACCACTGCTAATAGACAGAACATTCACCACCTCTGGAAATTACAGTACTTTATATTGATAGATAATCAAGTCTTACATACAGTAATACACCATACCAAGTCTGATACAGAACATAACAACGATAATCTGCTACATCAACATAACATTCTAAACAGAATTACATTTCACTCAATCACTCACTACAACACTCACAACAGAATAATAACATAACACAGACACACAAATAGTCAGATCTAGCACTTTCGAGCATGCTAGCCGCTCCCCAAAGTCCCAATCAATTCCTTGATACCCTCCTCCTTTCTTCTCTGCTGTTTTATCTCTTCAGCCCTTCCTATGCATAACTGTTCATAACCACCAAACAGTTTTTCACTAATAACTACATAAAGATACAAAGACACAACTGCCCCTTTTACTGCCTCTTTCTTCTTCTCTCATACACCCGAGTAATAAGAGGTTTGAATCCACCACTTGCATCCAAGTGTCTAACATTAGCCCCCTCCCTTCAAGATTCACCTTGTCCTCACAGTTATTTTTCCTTTCTATTTAATTCAGTTTCACCTTTATGATAATAGAATTCCATCCAGGAACTACCATTTTTTTCTTGTTGAATTTTTCCCTCTTCTAATGGTCAATAATGAGATTTCTTATCTTTTACCTTGATTTGCATTCTTGAACTGACATATGTAATTTTATTGAATCAGAATATGTTATACTGAAAAAGGCTTTCACTTGAATTGAACAGGTGAAGAACCCCCTTGAAGAGGATGCTGTTGTTGGAATTACAAACTATATTGATTTTGGTTTTGAGTTACAGACAAGGTATTATTATTATTATTTTTTTTTTTACTTCAAACATTGATAGATATTCAAATTGTTTGTATTTTGTACACCAAAGTTGTAAGAATAAGATCGTATTTTCTTTGTGTGAAAGGGTTGATGATACTATGACATCAAACAAGATCCCAGACTCCACTTTTCAAGTAGGCGCATCCTGGCAAGCCAACAAAAACTTTTTGGTGAAGGTGAAAAATATTGATGCTATGTAATGCAGGTGCATATGATTTATATTGGATTTAAAAAGATTATTACTCTTCTCTCCAGGCAAAGGTTGGGCCTCGCAGCTCATCAATGGCATTGGCGTTCAAGTCATGGTGGAAACCTTCTTTTACTTTCAGCATTTCAGGTGCTTCTTGAGGAGTTTTTCTCTTCACTGTCACTACAGTTCTTTTTACTCTTTTCTTCTTTCCTCTAGTGGGAATTTCCCCTCTTTTTCATGTGTGCTTGTATGTGTGTGAGCCTGTGAGGGCCTGAGGATATGCCACTTAATTAGCCAGTTTGTATTTATACTAAGGATATGCCCCATTTCAGACGCTTTTTTTTTTTGGGGGGGGGGGGGGGGCGTTTGACATTAAAAATTGTTGTAAGATCTACAGTGTGAAATAATTATTTTCTCATCCTGTGACATGCATCATATGTGTAACCTGACAATTGTTGGGACGTTTTACATTAATTAAGAAAATACAAATGAATTTTATAAAAAAGTTACAAATGAAGATGCTAAGCCTCAGCTTAGATTGTTAATATCTCAATGTTGCTGGTTATTATACTCTTATGAATCCTCCTGACTTGCCTCAATTCTACTAAATATCAATTGCCTTTGAACAGTTATATGACCTGTGCTCAAGAAATTTGTATTTGGGCCAAGGAAATGAAGTAACAGATTTGCTTTACTCTTTTGTGACCTAGTTTGTTTGTAAAAAAGTGTCATCCAGGCGTTGGATGTTTGAAATGCTTCATGTTCTGTTTTTCTGTAGCCACTAGAGATCGTGCTGATGGTAAGGTACAATATGGATTTGGCATCCAAAGCGAGAGTCTTAGAGAAGCCAGGTTCATTTCTTTGCAATAACTTCTATGTTTTGATTCAATAAATTGTCTGCGAGTAAAGTTAAGGGTGATGTAGCATGACATGTACACGTGTTGCTGCATGTTGAAAAATGAGAACAGCTTTCAGTGTTACCTTTTTTATATAAATTCATGGCATAATAAGCAAAATGTTCTTAGTTTCAAAATTGTACTCAAATTTATAATGGGGCAAGTTCATGTATCTCTACTTGCACTCCTTTTACTTCCTTGCAGTTACCAAAGAGCTGATCCGAATTTTGTAATGCTCACGCCAAGCAAGGAGCACCTAGCAGAGGGCATTGTCTGGAAAATGGGCAAGCGACCTATGCTGCAATCTGATGTGGATGCTGGAAATTTTGATGGCTTACCTAGAGAATTAAGACCTCTCGATAAAATTTTGTAATTCCTTATTTTGAGCTTTTTTTCCTTTCTTCCAGGAGACATGTTTTTTCATAGATTTGACACGGGAAAATGCATTCATAAGTATGAAGGTTGGGCACTGCATTCAATCTAAGGAGAATGTTAATAGGAAATAGTGCTCCTTTTATTTTATTTATTTTTTTACTTGTATTTATATTATTTTGGACCATGTATTATTCATAATTCCTAATGGAAAGTTTTTGTAATACATTTAAGGTATAATGCTACTGATAATGTAGCACCATAATCACCGTTAAATGAAAAGGAATATGAATATGTCCATCTAACATTGATGTATAATACCACGTTAAGACATCATACACTAAGGGTACAATAACATTGGTCCTTCGTAATAATTAAGGTGCATTGCTGGTAAGGATGCCCTTCTGTTGCGGTTAAGATGAGGTCACAAGCTGTGTATTCTTGGGTAATATGGATCTCAGTGATCAACAATCTTCACTTGTTACTTGAAACATGAAACGTGGATTGTCACAAGAAGTGATCTTCAGATTTTTCACATTTGAGCTGCTAATCAATTGTAATAGTAAGTTTCATATTTAAAACTTCGACTTGCAACATACCATTGAAGTTTATGGACTGACTGACATTTAAACTGCATGATTCAAAAGAGCATGAATTGATATTAGGGTAATTTTGTTGTATTACAATTTACATGTTAAAAATAGTTGTAGACTCATATGTAATTATATTTTAGGTTAAATCATAAATAGTTTGCTTCAATTTTAACATTTTGAACCTTTCAATTTTGATACTTAACTTGAATTTTTAACATGCGAAAAATAATCTTTCAAATAAAATTTCTTAAGTTTATGAACAATAATTAAAAAAATCGTTACATGGAGTAATGAAATTAAAAAGATGTTTTAATCATTTTTTGTTTTTTATACAAGGGCGGTGAAATTTAAACATTTTTTTTATATAAATTATTCAGATATCTCATTAAAATACGCCTAATAACTTTTTTTGTGAAGGTTGAATCATGAATGTTTACTTAGGGGTTAGCATCTTCATGAAGCTCTTTCCCTTTGTGCTAAAGTTCTCCTACTGTTACTGAACGATGAATCTCTCTCTGTCTCTCTTTGAACAAAAAAAGAATATTATATTAATATTATTATGGAACCGTAGCCAATCTCCTTCACACATGACTCAACGTCAATCCCCCACCACAGCAGGCAGCTTTTCAACTCCAAACAGAAATGGCTTCTGCTTGTTCACTCCTTTCTACATACTTCCATTCCACATTTTCTCGCTACCCAACCACCAACCCTGCAATCTACCTTCCCAAATCCCTTCATCTCCACACGAGCATTCACCCCAATTCTCCTACCCTCTTTCTTCTTCGCCCTGCTCTCCGTCAAAACTCTCGCATCCCTCCAACCACTACTCCCTTTTGCTCACACGAACTCAACCGCAGTAAAAGCTGCTTATCATCGGCTCTTGATTCTCTTCTCCTTCTATGCACTTCCGTGGCTCTGTCTTTCTCCCTCTTTCTTGCCGATGTTGATTCCGCTTCCGCTTTCGTGGTCAGTTCGCCTAGAAAATTGCAGACCGATGAGCTCGCCACTGTTCGTCTCTTTCGAGAGAACACTCCCTCTGTTGTATACATTACCAATCTTGCTGTCAGGTAACTAGCACCGTTCTTTTCTGTTTATCATTGTTATTATTGTAGAAAAAAATACGTTTTTCCTTTTTCTGTTTTGGATGTGATTTATAATGTTTCTGAAGACTGAAGAGTGGGTATGTTGTGGTTTTAGGCAGGATGCGTTTACGCTGGACGTGTTGGAGGTTCCACAAGGTTCTGGGTCAGGCTTTGTTTGGGATAAAAAGGGTCATATTGTGACCAATTATCACGTCATCCGCGGCGCTTCTGATCTCAGGTTGGTTAGTTATAAATCCTTTGATCAAGTTAGTCAGTTTCGGTTAAAGTTTTGCTTTAGAGTGACATGGGGGACCTTTTAGCTATGCAACTAGGTGTGAACAGAACATTGTTAGTTGCCTACAGATCAAATAAGGTCAGTGAAAAAATTGGTGGAGTCAAGACCGTAAGGTCAGCGGGAACAATATTTATGTTTTAAAAACCATCGGTTAAAAATACATCATCAATATGATTAAGCCATATTATATATATATATATATATATATATATATATATAAATTTTAAACATTTTTTTTTTGAGGAAACTACAATGAAAAATTTGGCAATGCCTCTTTTGGAATTACTGAATATGCACTTTCGTTTTATATCTTATCTCAAGTATTAGGATGATAGCTTTGAAGTTTTAATACATAGCCTACCAGTCTCAAAAATCCTTCTCAGTGAATCAATTTATTGTTGCTTTAAACCATTTTGTCCATTACTAAATTTATTAATTCTGTTAATTTCATTATTTACCAACTGTCAAAATCCCACAGTGGACCATTGCCCACACTCAAGCAATGTGATATATGAGTGTTTACACCTCTTTCAATAAGGTTTGGTTTACATTGAGTTATATATATGATATGTTTGAATCCTTTACCTTTCGCCCTTTAAGCAGCAAATTTGATAGTGGATTCTCTGGCGTGATGGTCTAAAATGTCCAATCAAAGTGATTGTTCCTTTTTAAATCAGTGCTAGTTATGTGCAGGGTCACTCTTGCTGACCAGACAACATGTGATGCTAAAGTTGTTGGCTTTGATCAAGATAAGGATGTTGCTGTGTTATACGTTGATGCACCTAAAGACAAACTCAGGCCTATACCTCTTGGTGTCTCTGCTGACTTGCTTGTTGGTCAGAAAGTGTATGCTATTGGGAACCCGGTGAGTGCAAATTTAGATTCTGCCAATGTAAATTGCAATATCTATTGTTTTGCTTACTACAGAGATTATGGCAATTTTATTCCTGACATTTAGAGCTGTGAAAAAGTGCTGTAAGTTTAACACAAATGGATTATGATGTCTAGTCATTTTCTTAATGGTTATTGTCTTTGATTTAAGATATACCTTTTTTTTCATATTATTGTAGTCATTTGATCAGTATTGCTTGGACTTGTTACAATACCAATTTTTCTTCCCAAAATTTTGTGCAAAAGCATGTAATCAAGATCATTTAGTTGAAAATGCTCCTGCATTTCAATATTAAAATGAAAGTACCAGAAGGTTTTTTTTTTTATCAAAAAGAAAAAATAGAAAAGGTGCTTATAAACTGTGATGGCAGTGCTTTGGTTTCTTTTGGACTTTTTAAATATATAATTGCTGCTGAACTGGTTAATGTAGCTTATATTCATCTATAACATGAATGCTATTTGCTTCTGTTGATGATCGATTGTTGACATGATTGACTATTTGTTTGGCTAATATGATGTTTATTCTTTCAGTTTGGACTTGACCATACTCTTACAACTGGTGTCATCAGGTATGAAACCAATAAAGTAAATATTTGTATGCAACCTTATCTTATATCCCTTAGCGAAATGTTCCAAATATTAATTCTCACATTGAATTATGCATCTATACTACAAACTTTTACTAAGGTGACTAGAAATAGCTGTAGTGAGTTTTTCTTTCTTCCTGCATAAGTGATAATTAGCAAAGTATAATGTAGGATATGGATAAGTGGAGATTTATAAAGCTTATTTTAATCTGTGTCACAAGTTGGAGCCAAAAGCTGCAGCTCAAAGAGCATATTTAGGAAATTTCTATCAGGAAGATCAACCAAGGGGGAAGGAGGCAGAGAGAGAAATGGGAGGGGGGGGGGGTACTTACCCAGTTTGGACACTTTAGCTAAAAGGGCATATTCTTTCACCATACATTCCTTGTTTTCTAAAGCAAAGCAATGTTCAAACAGACACACATCATATTACAGTGGAATGTGAAGTACAGATGTTAGTTATCACTAGTCACTTTTTTCCATGTCTAGTGTTTGTGCCCCCAAAAAAGACAAAAACACTGTGCATCCAATATTGTGACCTGCCAATAAGATTATTTAGAGTAATATGAACAAGGGAGAGAAGACATAGGTTTCAAGAAAGTAACCAGAACTCCAGAAGGTGTAGTAGAAACAGAGAGGCAGAGGAATGGGTAGGTTGAGGAAGGGGAAGATAATCAAAATCTTCATTGTTCAAGTAGGGATAAGATTAAGCAAAAGAGAGTGCAAGATCATTCATACCTGCTTTTGGACTAAAATTCATTTGAGACCAGAAACAGATTAGAATATAAAAGACAAACCGAGAAGTCTACAAAATAGAATCTCAAGGACAAAAACCAACTTTATTATCATATTTATTCTTATGGATGCCTCTAATCCCTTAGCTGAATTAATGATGCGTTGTACTAAAATATTACTCAGAACTTTACCTGATTTATAATAAACAGAGAAGTTCAATTTTCTTGTATGCTAGTCTAAAACATATACTGTGTTTATTTTTCTAATCCTTTTGTGTCCTTTTTGCATTCATTGTCTGTTCTACTAATGTATACATTCTCAATAGTGGACTTCGGCGAGAAATTAGTTCTGCTGCAACTGGTCGTCCAATTCAAGATGTTATACAGACAGATGCTGCCATTAATCCTGGCAACAGTGGAGGGCCACTCTTGGATAGTTCCGGAAATCTCATTGGGATAAATACAGCTATATATTCCCCATCTGGTGCATCATCTGGTGTTGGATTTTCTATTCCAGTGGACACGGTGAGTTCTTAGTCTTGCAACATAATGTTGCCTTTCTGGAGACAAATACATTATATATCATCCAACCATGTATAGAAACAAAGCTTTCTTTGTTCTATCTTTGAAAATGGCTCAATTGTCACATATCTTATATATTCAGGTAAGCGGTATTGTTGATCAATTGGTGAGGTTTGGGAAGGTCACAAGACCTATTTTAGGGATCAAGTTTGCACCAGATCAATCTGTGGAGCAGTTGGGTGTAAGTGGAGTGCTTGTGTTAGATGCTCCTTCCAATGGTCCAGCTGGGAAAGCTGTATGCTTATTCTTTATCCTGTTAAGCTTCACTTGTAATGTCTTCCTGTAGTTAATGTTCCTTGTTAAAAGCTTCAAAGTTCAAACTGTTTTTACATTTGGGATTTTAGTCTTTCAAGGTTGAAAATTTTTTGACTGATGGAATTTAGGCATTTGCTATGCTACTGCTAGAGTACGCTTCCAAAGTAGCTTATTTTTTTATTTGTTTATTTATTTTTCTTATAATTTATATTTTAAGAAATAGAAAAAAGAAGAATTTTTTTACTTCTTTGTTTTTTGATTTATTTTACATTCTTTTAAATTGTTTCTTAAAATAAAAATTATAAGAAAAATAAAAAAAATAAAAAGCTACTCCGGGAGTAACCATACTCTCGCAACAGCATAGCAAAGACCTGGAATTTAACAAAATTCTTTTCCGCAGGGATTACAGCCAACTAAACGTGATGCCTATGGTAGACTCATTTTAGGGGACATCATAACGTCTATGAATGGTAAAAAGGTTACCAACGGGAGTGATTTGTACAGAATTCTTGACCAGTGTAAAGTGGGTGATAAGGTATGATTCCAATACCATTTCTCATGTCAATCTTGTCTGTCTCTCCACCCTGAATCTTGCAAAATCCAAATGAATTTGAATATAATTGCATTTTTGTTTTTGAAAAACTTATCTGGAATCATGTAACTTTAGAAAAATAGACGTAGAAACAGGTTGGCTGCCACTTATACTTGTGTAAAGTCCAGCATGCTGTTAACATTGAGCTCATTTGCTTATCATTCAAGGCCTAAAAGGGATGACCTCTTTATTTAAAATGTTATTTCTGTTACCTTTGATCATCCCCCTTCGCCGGCTAATAACATATGATGTGCAGTATTTCTTCAATATCACAATTGACAAAGTCTTTTAGCCATGTCTATTATACATCTATCTGAAAAGTCAGTAAAAGATCGAATTTCAGTTTTGTTTTTGTTATGATGTATGCTTAATCTATCTGACTTTGGGTTCGCGGAAATCTCTCTGTATTTTAGGTAAATATATCTAGAAGCTTGAAGCTGATTTGCTTCTTTAGTAATGAGTGTGATTTTCAATGATGTTCATATTCAGGTGATTGTAGAGATATTGCGAGGTGACCACAAGGAGAAGATCCCTGTTATTCTTGAACCAAAGCCTGGTGAATCATGATATGCCTGTCATGCTACATGTATTTATATTTCATAAGCCAGGGGATGCAAATTGTTTTTGTGTACTCAACTGTTTCCTGTCAAGAGGTCCTACTGCACATATACATATTCTGGCAAACGAATCAACCTCCATATCCAAATAACTGAGCTGCGGGGCAAAACTCACCACATCAATTTTTCATTCCAGTCTGGCTTGCATAAAACCTCCTGCTGCTTGTTACCCTTGTTAACTACAGTTCCTCTTCCTTTCACTACGTGTTGCTTTATGGTATGCATGGCGTACCATTACCATGGAGGAAGTAAAACTCTTTATTTTTCTTTTTTTGTAAAGTTCAACGAAACTTGTAATGATGTCCACTAAAATTGTATCCTAGCATTTTGGGAGTTACAGTTTCGTTTCAGCTCTTTCTTGTCTTAAGCTGCAGCCTGCAGGTAATATTTAGCGGATTACAACTTTCTGAATGAAAAAGAAAAAATTCTAAATCCTACACAGGTGGAACAAGTGAATGTATACTAACTACGAATGGCTTATTGTTTTATCTGCACTACACCTGAATAGACATTTTCCATGCACCTTTCGGTTATTGTTTTGTATTATGTGGACTTGAATATTTGCCCACTCAATATGAATTTTATGGAAGGCATCAGGCCTGGGGGAGTGAGTGATCCGTTCTCTGTTGCTGCTTGCTAATCAGAACACTGAGGTTTAGATGAAAATCTAAATTTTGTACAATCCGATATCTGTAGTTACTAATACTAGTAGAAAGACTGCAGCAAACAGAAAGCGGAAAGGACATGCTAAGTATCTAATGCAGGGCGGTGTTTGTCCAACTTCAAGAATTCATACAGTTGGATTTGGACAAGTAAATATCTTGTGTGTTTTGTAATCAATTTTTGTTTTCAAAAAATAGTTTTTATTGATTTAAAAGTTAGATTTAAGTCAAAACTAAATCAAACAAAGTTTTATATAAAGTAAGCTTTACCTAATGAGTTTTTATTTTTTGGGTAAAATACCTAATAAGTTTTTATTTGAACCAAACCTTTCCTTATTTATTTCCCCTTCTCTCTTTCTATTAATTAAAATTTTAAAGTTAATTTAACAAAATTAACCTAACAATACCCAAAAAGTATTAAATTAGGTCAAAATTAAAATTTTAACAAATTAAAATTAATTTTAAAACCAATTCAAACTTACATAAGTTTAACAAAATTAAAAAAAAAATTAAGTAATTTTATTGACTTAGTGAGTTCAAAGTTTAAAAAATAGTTCTAGGCAATGTAATTGCAATTCACCATGGAGATAAGAACTTGCAAGGAAATCAGTTTTTGTAAAACTAGCGTGTAAACGAATTTGAAGCGTAATGTAATATTCTAGTCCTAAGCTGATCAGCTGATTTAAGACGGCAGAATGGTCATTGTCGAATATCTGAAAGCCTGTGCTTGATGAAGGATAAACGACATGTCGCCAATCGCCAAAGTTCTAAAATAATGGAAAAATAGTCCCTTCATTTGATCTTTCTTTAAATTTCCACTTCAATAAACTACTATTGAAATATTATACGAAAATCAACTGGCTTCCAACGCTAGGATGATTTGATTTGTGCATGTTTAATTAGTAGGTTCCCTTCATCATTTTCAAATGTTCGTCTTGTGGCGAGTGTAATTATGAAATGGGGTGAGTCACTTTTTCATGTATGCCACTGTCATATTTATGTTTTTACATTTTTAATTCCTAAACTCTTTCTATTTTTTTCTGTAAAACTAGGATTTTTTTTTATGATATAATTAAGAACGAAGCTAGAAATATGTTTTAGGAACTTGAATGTGGCGAAATCATCAAAAATTTGTCTGAGGACACCCAACTCTGAACAAAAGAGGCTTTTCTACATAACCCAGTTCATAGCATTATATATTGTATGATCAAGGTAGCTCTCTTCATTGCAGATACGACCTCTAAGCATGACCCTATAGCTTCCAATGCAGAGTCGTGGCCACATCTTTTACCTAACGAAGAAAAATGCAGTAGTGAAAGACCTTAATTAGACTTTGCTCCTGATTTCTTGCAGAAAAGGAACTTTATTTTGGAGCTAGCGATGGAGAATCTCCACCTACTTTTATTACAATATCTAGCTCATAACAAGGGTAATTACAATAGAAAGTACACTTTAGGAGGATACTAATTGGGGAACCAAGATGAGGTCATTGATCATGGCTAATGTTCATACAAAGAAAGAAGAAGAAAAGCCAAACTGAAGGCCTCCGAGCTCAAAAGTCCCCTTGACAAAGTCATAGTATCCTCCTTTTAATGCCAAAGTTTTGTTCACCAATCCCTCTCTCACAAATGGGTAGGTTAGCAGGTTTCCTAGGGAAACATTCACCGCTTCCTGCAAACAAATCCAAATGCTTATAACTTGTCAATTTTGTTCTCAAGTGATATTCTTTCAGTTGTATTCATAGAAATTATTAGAAAATGTTCATGAAGCCAGTGGCTTTGATGTCTCATACCTTCTCACAATGTGTGCATAGCTCTGGGAAAGGTGCATTACCATGTACTGACTTCACCTTTGCCTTTGCAGGTAAACCAATTTTGACCCACTCTTCTATAAATTCACTGCACAGCATAAATCACAGACAGTAAGTAAAATATCATATAATATGATTGAGTAGCATCTTTATTTACTTAATATAATCATAACTCGAGATTCGGGTTTCAACTTCAACAAGCTGAAATGATATGAAACTTCTCTATAATTACATTTGTCTAGAGATGGATGCAGAACAGCAACAATTTTTGTCCTGCATAGTCTGCTCTGTTTGTTTGAGCTGATACCTTGGTAGTTTTATCCTAGATTACCTATTTCTTTTCAAGACAATGTAAGATTGCATAGATTAAGGATGACTAGGACTATTCATACATTTCCTTTGAATGAAACACTGAAAATTATAATTTTATATGGTAAATAAATGCTGGGGAAATCTATTTATGTAGACTCACGTAGCGGTGGTTCCATCATCTGGAATAGACATAAGCCCCTTAATACCGCCACAAGCACTGTGCCCAATCACCACAATGTTCTCCACCTGTAGATAATTCTAATGTTAATAGTGAAATGTTGAAGCAAACCTACATGATTTTCAAATTAGTTAGCCAAAAAATGTTCTGACTCTTCCAATATTTATCAATTCATTCTCTTACAAATGATTTGTAATATACCTTGAGATGCAAAACTGCGTACTCAACGGCAGCCCCAGTTCCGGAGTATTTTGTCTGATACAGCAGACCAAATAAGAAATTAACACTTTTGATACTGAATTGAGTAATAATAAAAGGTAATTAACAAGAGAAATTGCTTCCATTAATTGGAAAGAGACCTGGTCATATGGTGGGACAATGTTAGCGACATTTCTGACCACAAAGGCCTCTCCTGGCTGGAAATCTAGCACATGAGATGGGCACACTCGAGTCTGAGCAAGCAAACACCATATACTGCATCATAAGACAAAATTTAAGACACAAGAAAACATATTTCAATCAAAACCCAAAAGTGTTGGATGTATAATTTATCAATCATCGTAGAGTACCTTGGGGCTCTGGCCTTTGGCAAGTTCACCGTACAAAGCTGGATTCTTTCTATGGAAAATAATAGGATATGAGAACAATAAGAAAGCTCAAGCTGAAAGAAAGGAAAGTGGTGATGAAGGTACAGTGACTGACTCATATTTCTCTCTCTTGAAGTGAATGAAACCAGCTTTGATCCTCTCGACGGCGTCAGATGATGGGATTCCATCAGATGATTGTGTCCCCAACTCAGCTGTTATCTGCTCTACTTTAGCAGCTGCATCGGCTCTCAGGTCACCCTTCTCGCTGTTTTTAAACATAATGCAAGTGAAATTGCAAGGCACAAGACTCATACTATAAAAATTATATTCCCAGAAAATACTATTTGATTACCTTAACAGTTTCGTGAGTTCTTCAATAGCTTCCTCGTAGTCCTTCCCCATATCCTCGCTATTGAAAAAACCCGAAAAATATGTCAGTTGAAACTAACTTACCGGAAAAAATTAGTACTTGACATAAATTTATGTTGTCTAGAAAATAATTAAAAAGAGGCCTCCAACATTCTTTTATAAGAAATGAATGCTAAAATTTTGTTAACATAATAGAATTGTAACTCCTATGACTTCAACAACAAAAATGAAAGGAACATTATGGTTTTGTGAATATTAATTAGTAGCCAATATGGTAAAACTGGTTTTGAATGAACCTTTTCTTCTATCAGTTTGGATTTGCTGCCTTGTCCGGCTTAGAATCCGCCAACTAACACAACTCTACTATACAATGCAAGCCCACATTATATATATAGTTTTTCATTTTCTTATAATTTTCTTTTATATATTAAAATGGGGTATTGTATGGTGTCGACTGCTGACACATACTAGCTGTATGAACAAATCAATACCACACACCTGTCTGTCAAATTAACTAACTGAGCTACCAACGTAGTGGAGGAAATTGAGAAAGAAAGATCAAACAGTGGTCCACGTGATAACTTATAACTTTAAAGCAGAGTGAAACGTTTATCTTCCAAGTTGCAGCCAAATTCACCAATACGTGGACACTATTAGATTAATTGATGTTAACTTGATCACGTAAGCCAATTATATCTGTGACACTTGATCAATGCATTGTGACGAAACAGAACATTCTGGATTGTATTCAAAATTTAAGAAACAAGAAAACAACAAAAGAAATTTAGTAGAGATGACACCATTAAGAAAGTGTTATGCAGTATATATAGTATATATACCTAAGTGGGGGTGATGATGGGAGCAGAAGCAGCAAAGACAAGTCTTCCTGGATGAGAGAAGGGAGAGAATGTTGGAGATGAAGTGCGCAACAAGAGAGAAAAAGAGCAAAGTGAACTTGTAAATGGCGGAATAATATCCCATACTG
>JASKGM010000012.1:652543-679007 GCA_034509205.1 Ceratonia siliqua | reverse complement strand
TGCTTAAAAAGTGTTCCCAGGAATCTTGATTTCCTGGGAAAATTTTTTTAATCCCTGTACCAAACGCAGGAAACTCAAATTCCTAACTAGTGATTCCTGGGAAAGTTAGAAGAATCCTGGTACCAAACGCCCCCTAAGGGACGTTTGGTATTGGGGAACATTTTTCATTCATAAGAATTATGTTTTCTAAGAATTATATTTTTTAAAAATCATGATTCATAGAAATGTTATAAAATGTATTTAGTTGACCTTAAACATTTCTGGAAATGTTAATTGGAATATTTCATTCCCATGTTTGATTTAAGTATAACTTGTCTGAGAATGTTAATATATTTTATAAAAATATCCTTAAACAATTGTTCATTTTTTATACTTGTTTTTTCATATATAATTAATAAATGACAAATAAAAGTTAATTTATATAATTATATAATTTTTTCTAATAATTTTAATATAAATAATATTTTTTTATTAAATTTTATTATTTTCTAAATATTTTTATATTTATAATAGTTAATATAAGTTTCTTTATTCATTATTTATTTGTCTATTTTATTTATTTATTTATATTTTATTTATTATATATATGTGTGTATTATTTTATTAAATTTAATATAAATAATATTAGTTTTATTAAATTATAAAAATATTTTTATATTTATAATAAATAAATTTTTTAATCCGTTACTTCCTCATTTATTTTATTTATTTATTTATATTTTATTTATTTTATTAAATATTTTAATATTTATAATATATAATAACTAAAAAATAATATATACATGAGATAGAAATAAAACAAATTTTTTATATTTAAAAAAATTTTTATTTTTAAAAATATAAAAATACCACCACCTCCATAAAAATATTTTGATAAAAAAATTAACCAAAAATTATTTTTAAAAATTTTAATTTTTTAAAAATAATTTTTAAAAAATATATACCAAACATAAAAATTTTTGTTTCTTAACTCTAAAAAAACTAAAAATAATCATTTTATCAAATTACTTAAATTCATTGTTCCAATGTTTAGGCTTGACCGCACACTAACAAACGATGTGTCCAGAGATATTATAGCGCTTCACACTTCTTGAGATCATGGTTTCCAGCAGGAATAATATATGTTAGATTCCGTTGTTCACAGTAATATTATCCCATGACATTAGATACATAATTGGTATAGCTGCACACAGATGACTCCATCTGATCACGAATAGCTCCACCTGTAAACCGTACAAGAAAACAACTGCATAATAGTACATGTTTGTATTATAAGGAGCTCTTTTCAATTAAATACAGTGGATGATGAAAGATGGACATCCACAATATAGATAATCACTTACAACAACACGAGATAATATACACAACTCCAATCTCACTCTCACTTGCAATGCCCCGGGATATGATTACTCTGGCTCATGCCTTCGTAACTGTGACAAAATTGTATGCCTTCACAATTCACTATCATGATATTTCTATCCAACTATTTGGGACTTGGGTGCTAATCTGATAGGACACACATTGAAAGCAATACAGCGAGCTGCTTTTGCCAGCTTGAAACGCTCTTTCTCATTCAAAGGCCTCTCGATCACCTTCACAACGTTGGCATCCTATAACCCCAATAAATCAAAATAAATACAGCATTAATTACGTGATATAACCATTTATCATGCTGTACGAAGACAAAAACCAAAGTTTGATTAATATATTTTATGAACGCATCAAAGGTGAAGACAAAATGTAGCTCTAAAATTATATAGCTATTTAATGTCTACAAGGTAAAAAGTAAGAAAACGGAAAAACAAGAAATTATCAACAGCATAAACGGCATGCCAAGCCATCCCAAAAAGATAATTTGTTGTTTCTGGTCAGCTAGGTTGCTGATCAATAAATTGCAGAAGATTAATAGCTCTTTCAGAGAAACATATCATATGGGATTATAAGAGCATTGATCGAAATGCAAAAGGCATAAATTATATGTCAAGAATGTACATACTTTCTGCTGGTGTTGGACAGAAGGCCTAACGCTGGCAGTATCACCAATCACAATTACATTGTTAACATTCCCCCTTTCATCCCTTTCTGCTGGTGAAGCAGTTGAATGCCTCCATTGTCCATTAACGATAAACTTATAGTAGTACCTGAAGATCAAGAGTGATGTTGTGTTCAGTGGATACATCTAGCTACAAAGATCTTCCCGAATGTAGGAGACCAAATTACTTTTTCATTTTATTTTGGTTGGGGAGAGGTATCAGTTTTAGCAGATGACTACTGCAACAGTTGTAATATTGTTCATAGCTGTCAAACTTGCAGAGTAAAAGACTTATCTTCTTTGAAAATTCAAATGCTAGGAAAACAGATTCAAATTTGACTCGCGTAACAAAAAGCTAATTATTGCATTCTCCTGCAATAACAAACAGCACCCTTCCTTCTCTTTCCTTGTTCACAGATTACGCGCGGGGGGGGGGGAGGCTGCTCAAACCTTGAAACCATTTTAGTTAATGGCCTCCATTTCCAGATAAAAGTCCCAGTTAAGATATTAGAAATTTACTTTTAGGAACATTTAGTCATTCATGTTTCTCAGGAAGCCAAGTAAATATAAGCTTAGACTTTGGATCCATTAGTAAGATTTTTCGAAAAAGTAGCACACGTACTTTCCTTGTGGAAGTTTAACTTCTACTTCGTGTCTTAATCCACTCTTGTAAGTTGCCCTGAGAGGTTCTTTCCAATTTCCAGTAAAATCCCCCACCAAGGTTACATCCTCTCCCTGGTACATAGAAAGAGAAACAAATGATATGAAGAATTATTAAAATCTAGAATTTATGATCAATGTGACTAAGTGATAAAGCAGTTATAATCTCTTAACGCTCTTTAAGAATCAAAAGATTAATTATCTGCATAGCTGTAACAAAGCTATAACTGACTGATCTGTTACCTCATGCCCATTCCACACAAATGTGACAGCATGTGTTGGAGGTCCATCATGGTTACCCTTTTCAACCATAGCTATAAGATCCCACGTTGCCCATGCAATTGCTGGCCTGCAGTTAGGTTTCTATGAAATACTTTTCTACGAGAGAAAATGAAAAATGACAAAAGAACCAAAAACAAAACTTATAAGGGGAACACTGGAAAAGATAAGAACTTCTTATGACATAAAATAGAAATTATCAAGTGATTCCTATTAAATTATGGGTTTACTGGATTTGTATCCTTTCATTTTGGTTGCAAAAGTCTATTACGAAGGTGCTCATTAGGATATGACTTGTACTCCCGCTCCAATGGAGAGAACCCAATAATGCTTGTCTAAATACCAAGCAGACACACAAACATAAACAAATACATGATTGCACACACACTACAGAGGATGGTGATAGAGAGAAATACTAAATTTTTAAATAAAGCACTTAATTAGAAAAGAAGCTATAAGCTCTGAGATTTCTGTTATATGTAAGAGCATAAAAATTTGGCTATGTGATTACCTAGGACCTCAAATTTTCCAAAATGCTATCCTCTAATAATCTATACAACCTTTATTATCTTCTGCCAGGGGCGGCACCTGTAGTGAAATAATTCATTTTATTTCTTTATTTCCTTTCAGTGGCTTTTACCCTGATCCACTGAAGTTAAGATGGTCAGTCACTGGCCAATTCAGCACTGATAACTCAATCTATCTTCAGGTTTCACTACACATACTATCTGACTTTTCTTTCATTTCTATAGGTGAAAGTACTCTTGAACTAAGAATATGACTGCAAGAAAAAGAATATGAGAAATCAGAAGGATATCCTAAGATACAGCAACAATGTAATCAATAATATTGGAAGAAAATTTATAAAATAATACAATAAGTGGATATGATTATCAAGACACTCAGCTACTAGCCAATCATTTTTTTTATTGAAATATTTCAAATACATAATTTAAAGCCACCATATTAACATTACCCCCCAACCCCCGTTCTGAAGTTTAGCAAGAGAAACCTGTCAGGCCTGCATGTGTGCATCCCAGTGACCCAAGTATAAGCTGCATGAAGGGAAAGATCTGTCATCCAATGCAAGTATGCAATCACACAAGCAGGAGACCGATCAAATCCAGAAGTACAAGTGACAAAAACGCGATGATTCTTCTTCAGCAACCGTAACAAAACCCCCACACAAAATGGTAATTTCTTCCTCATATCATAAGAATCTCCCTCCCTGAAAAGACAAGACAAGGATACTCAATAAAAGAAGAAATTGAATTCTGACAGATAGAAAAATTAGGGTATTCAGAACTTCTGATCCCATTTCCATATGAAATTATTGTTTATGCTCTCAAATTGTAGCATCAGTATTCTAATAGAGAAAAAAAAATGATGAAATTTAGCATTAAGCAACTAATGTCAAAAAGTGACACTTCACACTTCCAATTTATTGTTCATAAAATTGCTGAAAACACAAGAGTGGAAATTCAGAGACTTTTATCACACGAAGGAAAGACATCCCAAAAGTAGACACTAGACGACATTGGCTTCTTCTTTTTTTTTTTCCACCAAATCAAATGTACTCAACCCTATATTACCGTATAGAGTAGTTGATCATGAGGATATTATTCCTTTGACACGAGTCATTAATTGATTTTAAATTGATTCCCCAATTCTCAGCTTCAGTTGCACTTTGAAAGTTCAGAACAGCAGTGACTCCCTGTAGCAGAAATTTCCCAACTATAATGAATGAAAGATTGAACGCAAACTCAAAGATTTCATATGGAAAGGCAACTGTACGTATAAAACTTATTGCAGTGAAAAATTACAATTCTAGGGGCATTTGACAATAAAAGAAATTAAGAAGTTTATGGTGCTACCACTCAATGTGGCTTTAGAAGATATGTCATAGCCACCTTTTTTTCCCCTTTTTCAATAAGAGAAGAGTGTATCATTGGAAAGTATGGAAAGAAAGTCATCCGCAGGAGGATAAGGAATCCTACTAAAAATAACTGTTATTAACCACCCAGAAAGAACTCTGAAACAACTACAGAATCCAAAATTTTCATTATACAGCTGGCTATTTGACTTAAAGTGTCAATATTAGATGCTATGCAAATTTCAATTATGTTATGCATTTTACTTCCATAATGCAGTCCACTCAACTACATTTTTTTTTTATATAAAACATTGCTGTAACAAAATGAATTGCAACTATCAGTTGATGTATTGAACATCATTTATTCAACATTTAGAGTAAACTATGACAATTGAATGCATTAGCAGTATTGACTATCGATGCATAAAATTGGGATTTGAGAGGCTTTCCTGAAATTAAGTTGGAGAAGTTCTTACCTCAACTTTTGACAAGGTTTCCATGTCAGCTTCTGTTTGTATACAGGACCCCACATATATTTGCTCCGTAATCTAGGAATTTACATGATAGCAATATTTACTATTAAATTAGAAACTGCCCTAATGACCAAAATATTTCTTAACAACCAAACTGAATGCATTACACTACAAAATATTTCACTTCACACCTTAATATAGTGCATACCAAGGGAGTGATCATAGTACATCTCGCCCTTGGAACGATCCAGAGCTTGAATATATTCCTCAAGGGGGAAACTTCCATGAGCCCAATCTCCATCTTCATACGCTTCTTCAGTAAAGATACATGCAAGTTGACCCATGGGTTCAGTAAAGAAGTTTCTCTCCTGATGGGAGATGACACGTCCATTCTGATTGCCCAATAACTTGCATCCTTTTGATGTTAGAAACTTTGAGTTGAAGACAAAAAACCCACAATTCCCAGAGCTCTCACCAGATGGCTGTAAATTTGATGCCAATATTGTCTTGTTCCAGGTGGCAATAGGAACTCGACCTCTATTAAATAGTATTTCAAATTCATTCATCTTATGCAGTAATTGAATGGGAAAAGGAGATGAGGGCCTCTCAAGAACCAAGCTAAAAGAACTTGTTTGCTCCTTTAGAACCTTCCTGAGGAAACCAAAAGACTGAAAAAAATAAAAACAAAACACTGATGAACAGAATAGGTTACGATGATCAATCAAACAGTAGGTTCATATCTTTTCAATCAATCTTAGAACTAAAATTTTATTGCTAGGAGACTGGTCAGGCATACAGATTGCCAAATCAAGGAAAAAATAATTATTAATTTATAAAAATCAGATGCAATAATCCGATGTAAAGTCACATTATATAATCCTCTTAGTCAAAAAAGAAAAATAAAATGATCCATGTTGATGCTATAATGACAATTTTTTATTTTCTTGTTGCAATCAATTACCATTTATCAATCCTCAGAACCAGAACAATTTCACTATAGTAGTTTTTTAACAGTAAGAATGTGACATTCACCCCCACGGATACAAATTAGATTGCGGCCTAGTTTGGTAAATCCATCCTGCATTTAGTTTTAGCCAGTAAACATGGGTACCTGGTAGTGAACCTTGGGCAGAAAAAGATTAGCATGATCGTGGTCACAAGCATACTAGATGAAAATTAAGGACACTAGGTGGTACCAGCCAACTATCTAGTTTCTGTTTTAATCCCATGCTAATTTCAAAAGGACGGAAGAAGTACAAAACCTTCAATACCATTATATTTAAATGCTGGAAAGAAACAAAGTGCAAAATGTAACAGATTGAAAACCGACGAGGAAATGATAAGCCGCCAGTGCCCCTATATCAGTCAATAACCATCACGAGTTGACAGAAGATATGACATCTGTGTATGGCAAAACTTCGTGCATTTTTTTCTTTTCTTTTAGAGATGTAGTTCCAACAGAGTCAACCAGACGAAAACAATAAACCAGAAATGCGATTGTTGCAAAAAATAGCAAAGAATAGTCAGGCGAGCTGATTCATAATTATCAGTTTTGTTCACAATAATATAATAATGCAAGCACCACCATTACGCTCAAGGAAAATTTAAATGCATACTGTGTATCTATAACGCCCTTAATCTCGACAAGTCTGTTTTGAGATGAATCGCCAGCTTTCTTCAAAGTGTCACCGACCATAATGATCCTTGACTTCTCTGCATTACCCTATAATATCAATTAGAGAGAATCTGAACATCAAAATATATTAACGTTTAGCTCTCTGACTCGGGCATAGAAGCACAACAGAAGAAATCTTATTAGAGGGAGCACATAGAGTGCACGATTACCCCTTTCTTTAGGGAGTGAATAATGATTTTTCCGTCACCGGTGAGAGCGAAGCGGATACCAAGTGGTTTCTCCAGAGTGACCATATACTCGTTCAGATTCATCTTGAATGCGGAAGAATTACCAGACATTGCGAAAACCCTGACAGTTCCGCCATTGAATCGAAGCTTCCGTCTACTAGTTACCGCAGAACTTGGTTTGAGCAAGCATCGATCTGTGGCCCAAAAAGAAGAAGAGTTGTTGCCCAAGAGCAATGGCGAAGGACGATCGAAAGCTGTGGTGGCGGTGAATTGCAGAGAGAGCATATTGAAGAGAAGATTAAGCGAATCAAAGCGCTAAAACCCAGGTTTCCATCAGATATCACTGAGTATGATTATGTATAATGTATGCTCGCTACTGAGGTGAAGGAGATGGTTGATTGGTTTTACTGGAAGCTCTGCGAAAGGGACGCCAGAGAGTAGGGGTAAGAACCTCAAGTAGGATCCCCGTGAACGGGGCTTTAGTGGTTTTGGACCCACTTTCTATGCCACGTTGAAATATCTTTTGCCGATGCAAAAAAAAATCTAAATTTGGGCCCATGTCACGTGGCTTTTCGGTTTGGAGCGACAAACCCGGAGGCAGTCAGTCAATACTCAAGACGGGCACAGCGGGGAATATGAATTTGTATCGAGGTAATTTTTATTGAGTAATTCATACGTTTTTTATTTTTGCTTTTATAATTTTTATTTTTTTATAATTTTTAACTTAAGAATTAATTTAAAAGAATTTTTTATCTTTGAATATTTGTGTTATAAATTTTTTTAAAATTTTAAAATTATTTTTTAAAATAAAATTTATAAAAAAAATTAAAAACTATTCATGAGTATGAGATATTTATGAATAAGATAGAAATTACTTTCTTTAATCATTAATTATAACTTAGCTATAACACTTTTTTTTTAAAAATCATTAACTTATTTGAATGGTTTTTAAATCATGTAATAAACTTATAAATGTAATTACTAATAAACAATAAAAATTTTGAATAAATAAACTTTATTATATATTATTACAATATAGTTATTTTTTCTTCAAATTTGTATTAACGACGTAAGAAGCAATCAGTATTTGAATCTAATAGTATCAAATGAATTTTATAAATTTATTATGTATTATATTGAAAAAGATTAAAATTTAATATAATGTCATAATATAGATAGGAGTGGAACGATTTATAAAATGTATAAAATAAAGTCTGAAAATAATAAATTTCCTCTTAACAAAAGTTAGATGCAAAGGGACAAATAAAATAAGGAGAAGTCTAAGCTACACCCTCACCTTATTTTTTTTTTATGTTTTTTTTAAATTTTTTTACTTTTTAAAAATAATTAAGTATTTTTTATCTTATATAATTTTTTTAGAATTTTTTAAAATGTTTTTCAATTTTTTCTTAAATTTTTTTTATATCTCTGTTACTATTCATTTGTAACTTAAAAAATTCTACAAAAAATATAAAAACATCTTTAAAAATTTTTAAAAAAATTTATAATATAAAATTTAATTAATTAATTTTAAAAAATAAAAAAATTTTAAAAAAAATATAAAAATATAAAAAAAAATTAAAAACTCCCCTACCGCCCACTATGGGCGGTAGAGGAGTATTCACCATAAAATAAAGAAGGGAAGCCAACCAGAGCATTAAGCATGGTCCTTGTCTTATAGTAAGTGGCACTTAATTAATAAGGATCTACGTTGAGATCAAAAGTTGTCCATTCATTGTTATTAGAGTCGATGCATAGATCCTTGTTACTTTCTTTTAGTAGGCTTAACTAGGGATGTCAAAACTGTCTTTTAGTGGGCTTAACTAGGGATTTCAAACCAGTCGTAATATGTGGACTACCAAGGATAAGGGTAGGTTTTAAATAAAAAAAAGTAATCCAAAAAAATTAAGATTTTTTTTACCCAACCTATAGTGAATTAAGTCAGCCCTTTATTTTAATAAACTATTTAATAACAATAACAATTAATTAATTTTACTTATGTCATGAGAAGTTTTTAGTCTCACGAATAAATTATGATAATTTATTTTATCTATGAACTAACATTATTGTATTTATTGTATTATGGAAAGAGAATTTGAATTTTTCTATGAGTGGACCTCCTATAAATTAAGTGAATTTGTTTATTTGGTATGATATTTTAAATTTATATAATAACATAATTATTTTTTTTATACTCTTACTTTATTTTATCTAATTGTTTTTTTCACTAATTTTATTACTAAAAGAATAAAAAATTAATGGTTGAAAATATAGTGTAAAATGTAAATAAATAGTCTGACGTAATATATATTCATGACAAAATTAAAAGTTGAAAATCATTGAACTATAGTAAAAACCTAAAGGCTTCTATAGTTATTTTCATCATAATTTTTTTATGTGCTAACTTATTAAAATTTGTTTAACCTACTAACCTTATAAAGTCATATATGAGTTAAAATTTAAAAGTCTTTTTAAAATAATAATTTTTTGGCCTAAATCTTAAAAGATAAAAAATAATAGTGAATATATGTGAATTTGATGTTGACACTTGGCATACTGCACTTTTAGCCTTTGGGGGAGTTTAGGAAAGAAAACTAAATAAATGAAAGGAGCCAATTTATAAGTTTTGTAAGGTTGGCTTTATAAAGCTAGTTTTAGTATTAAAATATCTTTTATTTTTTAAAATTTAATAATAAAAATTTGGACGAATTTTTATTATTATTTATCTCGCCTTTTATTATATTTAAAAAAATTAAAGAGAAACAATATTTAAGGAGCTTTTAGAATGTAAGAACTATTACGTTTTTAGGATCTAGTTGTATTTTTATTTTTAAACAAAAAACAATAAAAAAAATAAATAATTATTAAAATAATGAAAAATATTAGTAATATTATAATACTAAAATTATATTAACAAAGTCAACCTTGCTAAACTTAAAGTTAAAATCGGCTCCTCTAACCAATTGCCCGTGTGACTCCGGATAGGGTGGGTGAACCGTAGAATTTTCTTTAAATGAGAGTTAATGAAGGAAAAATTCAAGAGAATGCACTAAAGAGTAGAAGAAATTTTCCCTGTTTGTAATTAATTTACAAATGGCTAGAAATAATGAAGAATTGACCGATTTAGTACTTGAAATTCTTTCAAGACTCCCCGTCAAATTATTAATGCGATTCAAATGTGTAGTTAAATAAGATTACCCATTGAGGATCAAATAAATACAACAATACTCTTTTAAATATGATTACGTTTAAGGAATCAACAAGCAAATAGACTTTGACCTTTGTTGGATTTATAGGTGATGAAAGAAAAAGTCAATGACCAGTTTTGGACCAAGCACTGCACTATTGAGTTTTTTTTTTGTCCAAATTATCTTGATTATTTATGTATTTATAGACAACTATAATATACCAAAAATAACCAGTGTGACCGGACGGATCCTTCGCACATCCTAATTTGGTGAGCCTAATTTCATTGAGAATTTCAACGTTCAAAATCAAGCACACGTTTCTTCATTTAACATGGCTCCTGACCTTTTATGTGTTGTCCATAATTCAGGTTCAGAAGTTCACTGCAGATATTCATTTGTTCATTTTTTTAATGCAATTTTTTTATTTGTTGATTGTGCTTAATTAGCATATCCATCTAATTTATGTTGTTATATACTCTATTTAAAAATTGCTTCTTTAGTATAACTACTCTGTATCAATACTTCTTCCTAAATGAATTCTTCCATCCAGTTGCTGCTAACTCATCATCGATCTAGAATTACAATATTTAAAATTAAAAAATTTTACTGCCTTCTCTCACTTAGATTTTGTATGGAGAAAAAAAATAATGAAATGATCTTATATTTTTATTTATACATTATTATGTACAACTTTAATTAAATAAAAAAAATGAATTAGGACACCGAATTTGATAACAAAATACTATAATTATATTAACAGGCTGCAGATTAATTATGGCAATGTCAAAACTTGGGAGGCGGAGTCCTCAGAATGTAGGGAAGGTCTTGCCCATGCCGTTGAGACTGGTAAAGAACCCAACCAAGTCTTGCCTGTAAGGTAAATAAGACCTTTTCTTTTCCACTTTCCTCAACTCTCTGTTCCTCACGTACAAAGCTTCGTGAGCCGACACCTTCTTCTCGACCACCGCTGCCCCCATCGCCTTCTGTTTTCCGGCGACTTTCGTCGACTCGGTGCTTCCAGAGCTCCGCTGCTCTTTCGAATTCTTCCCTTTCACTTCCTTCTTCTTCACCAAATTGGACCCCGACGACGAGGGTGTTATGAACACCAACGAGTCCTTCCCGTCGCTGTTGCTCCGCCGAAGTAAGTCCAAAAGCTTCCACCGTTTCGACGACGACGATCCTGTGGAGTTGCTCTTCTTGCATCTGGTCGGCGAAGCTTTGGGCAAATTGGGAGTCCAAACGCAGTAAGTTCCCGGTGGAATTGCCTCCAAATCATCCACCTCTGACGACGACGACGAAGACGGAGGATCAGGATCGCACCGCGGATTCTCATCATGAATCAACAACTTGCTCATCGGGAATTGAAGAGCCATCACATCCTCATCTGCGCAAGAATCCCGAGCATGGCCCTGTTCACCACCACTCTCATACACCGTTAACAGGTCCCGGTTGAATATTGGGAAAACCGGGCCCACATCGCCGTCGAAGACAACCCCATCGGCAGCCTTCCGAAAGGTGACGAACTCGAAATCATTGTCATTACGACAGCTACCTGAATCGACGCCATCGTCGTTTTGAGGAAAGTCTCGGTGAACTTGATCGATGATGTCTGCGAGTTTGTCGGAAGCGTAGCTGCTGAAGCTTGGGCAGACCAACGAATCCAGACCCCCTTCTTGTTCCTGTTGATTCTTCATTAGTTCAAACCAAAGATTAATGTCAGCCTTTCCTTTTCTTCTAACCTTTTTGTTCTTTTGTTTTCACAGATTGAGGGGAATGGCGGTTGGCGTGGCTCATATTTATATGATGGGAAGCGCACGGAAGTATTTGGCAGCCAACGTGTAAAAAATAAAAAATTAGAATAATTGTTGACGCCTTATTGAGTTTGAGGTCACACCAAATGTCAAATGGGTCCTTAGATCGTGTTGATTCAGTATAAATATATTGCTATATTTGAAATACAGAGATGAGAATTCATTATAAAATATTAAAATATTTTTTATATGAATGTTGATACAAGTTGAACACCACAGAAATTTCCCACTGCATATACAGTTGGATCGGGAGGTAATGGCTTATGTAAAGTGGTGCAATATTTCGTGGATATCTTTGTCTTCTTTCGCACGATTTACTCTCCATGTTTACACATGTGGCTGCGTCTTCCTAAAGTAAACATTTTTTTTTTTAATTTCTTTTGATTTTCGTTGTTGGGTTTTCACACAAACAAACACAGAATAGAATAGGTGGTGAAGCTATGTCAGCGTTAGAAGATTTCTGGTGAGGTCACTTCATAATTCGTGGGTAAGTGTCCTCCACTTTGACGGCATAATTATGAAAATTACGTTTTACTTTGTATTTTGCTTGCCAGAGGGGTGATTATCCATTATAGGGAAACACAGGCCAAGGATATGTGAAATAAATGAGCATGCTTCCTCAAAGAGAAATGGCAGTCCTAATCAAGGGCGGTGGGATATAAATCATGGCAAGTAAATAAAAAAAGTCCATCATCGTACACAAATATTAATGGTGTGAACTAAATAATAATAAAAAATGTGCAAGTAAACTTTGTCGGCGTAAAATAAGGAATTTTAATTAAATAATTTTATTTTTAAAAATATGGTAATGTTGTGTTCCTTTTATTTTTTTTTCTACTTTTAAAACATTTACTCAATACCTTACCACCGGTTCACCCTTGTTTTTCTCATATGTGTAAAAAAAATTTACATTTCAATAAGGATAATCTCACATGCTGAACGTGCTTTTCCGAGTAATATGCCCATTTTTTCAAGAAGTGCATTAATTCAAGTAATAAATGATACTAGGAAGTGAGAACTGAGAAGTAGGTCCTTATTAATTAAAATAATGGCTTAAAAAGTGAGCTGCCGTAATCAGTTCTAGAAGAATTGCGAGCATCCAAACACTTGCTAACCCAGAAACGAGGTTTCCACTTATCGCCGTTTCCAAACAGCTGGAATTAGCGGTGGCTGATTCAAGTGATTCTAGAATCCATGATGCTTGTTGCCCAAACCGTGGACTTTCTAGAAGCAAAAATATAGAGATGAAGAACTAGAAGACCGCCACGCATGACGTTGATTCAGAAAATACAGAATAACATCAGAATATATGAGTTTATATATAGTCATGTCATATGACCTATATGATAAAAATCTAAACCGTGGATTTAATTTAAAATTTATATAAATAAGTATTATTATATTAATATTTTTTTTAAATATGATTAATGTAATATGTTGAGAATATATTATATATATTTTTTATTTTAAATTTTTTGTTGTTTTTAAAATTATATTTTGTTTTAAATTATATATCATTTTATATTTATTATTAATAAAATATTAATTATTTTTTTTAATTTTAATTTTATTTATTATTATTTTTAATAAAATAATAACAAAATTTTAAATTTATTTTAATAAAAATAATTTAATCAAGTATAATTATTTTTTATTAAAATTAAAATTATTTAATAAAATTTTTAATTATTATATTTATTATCTTAAATTACATATAATTTAAAATAAAATAAATAATATAAAGGGAGATCCAATTGAATAAAAGCACTTAGTTGGCGTTGAATGCTCAACAAGTGGCATAACATGTTAAGCCTTAGTTGTCAGGGAGGAGTGGTGATTATGAATTAAATATAATAAATGAGGAAGGATATGCCCACTACTTCTTCATCACCTCATTGCCTACCTAATTGCTGACCAGGCCCTACCTTTTTGAGGTGGGACACTTAAAAATGGTCTCCTTTGCCTCAAACGTTTCTTTTATTTTTGATATTTAACAAAAAATAAAGTATAGATTAATTACATTTTACACTTGTTACCAACAAAAAAATTAATTCTTCTATATAAAAGATAACGTAGGATATAGAGCTTGACCTGCTTCTGTTTTAGTGGATAAACTTGACCCCTTCCATTTCCATTGATGGACATGCTGCTTCTAATTCTTCTCTAGAGGGTGGGACCGAAATCAAACGGCCAAGGAAGGACTACATGGATTAGTTCAGCCATGCCTTACGTGAATTTAATTAGTGGCTGGACTTATCTTAGTAAAAACCACACGTGCACGCAGTAATATCCTATCAACTCCCAATTCCTCTTTTTTCAATATTCTATCATAATCCTAATCCTTAAATCAGGGAATAAACATATTTCCCGATTCCTTGACGATCACGCTTGAAAAACGACGTCACCCGTGACATATGGAAAATATAATCCATCATCGGGAGCCATGCACATTTTCTTCTTTACTTATTAGTGCCACCCAACAATTCAAACCCCCCCATTAATTAATTCTCACATCTAGAAGAATCCATTGAATTCATCCTAATTACCCCGTGACATCAAACATGGCGGAATTCACAAATTAATCAATGCCAAAAGAAATAATAAACAGATTTCTTCTCTCAATCACAAAATATATAAGCTTTACATATATCTCTAATCTACATCAGGTGACCGCTGAATAGGAAGAGAAGAGGGGGGGGGGGGGGGAAGAAAACACTCACTATGCTTACTGCAATGCCACTCCCAAACCTCACAAAGAAGCCAAATATAATGTCAATTCAAAGTACATAGGTTTCACAACTCCCTTTGTTTCAATCTCTCTCTCAGATGTGTTAGTTTGCCCTTCACTTTTTCAGTTTTAGACAACTCTTCAGATATCTCAATTTCAGACCCTTCTACTTGTTTGTTCTGAATAATATCATGGTACATGGGTCGGAACCGAGTCTGGAAGGCCCTATAGCAGAAATAGGGAAGAAGAGCGCACACGACGACTAAAAGGGTAAGTAGCCAATAGAGGCCACTGGGAGCGCATGCTTCCACAAGAACCCTGTAGGCTGTTGTGGATATGGCTGGAGAGAGATAGCCATAAACCAACAAGAATACATACCAGAAGGCAATGCTGCCCCAGATGAAGAAATGCTGGATCCAAGTGAAGAAGTTAACGGATAGAGCCATTTGGCAATTCACAGTCCACACCACACAAGTATACATTGTGACCCCTAGTACTTCTAAATCAACCACCTGACCATCTCTTCTGAAGGCCTGATATAAGACAGAGTTCGTGATCAAGAAGAAGATAACCAAGGAACTAATGAGTCCGTTAAACATCCAGCCAAGAATCCGGGGCCAGCTGAAAAGGATGTCCTGTACTCCCTCTAGATATAAAAAGGGATACTGCAAAAACAAGTACAATTAGCTAGACAGTCATTGAAAAATTGATGTCATATATAAATATTTGTAGAGAAAATTTTCAGTGCATTACTCCTATACTGTTAAAAGGATTATATGTCTATTCCCAAAGTCCTTTTTGTCTCTTACAATGCACATAAGCAATACGAAGAGTGTGAACTTTGTACCTTGAGGCAAAGTCGGGCAGAAACATCCTGGTCAAAAACACCGAGAGCGATTACAGGAAGTGAAGTGAAGAAGACATTGTAAAATGACATGTACCAATCGTTGTATGCAGCTTGACCAGAGAAAGAAGCATACGCCTCAAACCAAAATAGAGTAAATCCAAATGCAATGTTCTTGTAGAAGAAATAGCATATCTGCATTAAACAATGAAACAAGTGATCCACTGATGAAGCCTTTTATTCATTAAGTTGCCTAAATCTTCATCTGAACAACAGACTTCTATTAAAAAGCAAACTGAAAAGAATATGATAAATTTCGGAATGAGTACCCAACTAATCCATGAAAAGGTTTAGAAAACATGCCTAGAAGGCAAAATGATTCCTTCTCCATCTTTCAAATTTTCCATCTCACAAAATTGAGGACACTAAAATTTGACCATTAAAACATTCAACAAACACTGAATTTTGAGTGGTGAAACTTCGAAATATAGATGGATGCATGGATTACCATCATTGCTATTCGCCTATAACACCAGTGCCCATGGACCAACAACAGACGCTCCAGAAAACGAAATTGAGCTATTGAAAAATCACTTGCCATCACAGCCTGTAGACAAAAAATGTTTATATAAAAGTTAGAAGCTAGAACAGTCATTACGACTCAAATTTCTATTAATTTATCATATATGCATTGGTATGTGAGTGCAGAAAGAAAAAAGTAACTAGCAGATACGATCAGGTAATAGATAGTTATCTCAAAACACTAGTATAAAGTTTCATACATTAAATGAGGACTTGGAAGATTGAAAATATACAATTTTTTCCATTATTAATGGACTTAGAATATAGAAGTCTTTTTACTTAGAGGATGGTAAGAGGTACAGCTCAAATAAGAACAAGTAGAGATATCTTTAGACCTGCATCCCTTCAGCACCACTAATACCAACTCCAATATCAGCCTCCTGAAGCATGCCAACATCGTTTGCTCCATCACCAATTGATAGTGTTGTCTTCCCTGTTCCCAATTTCACCAATCTTGTAACCTGTTTTTTTCCAAATAATGTGATTATAATGACTTGACATACAAAGCACCAACTGTTTACAAGAAACTTCCATTATTTATATGACAAGAAATAAGGGCTGCATGTCCAGAATACTCACACGAGCTTTCTGTTTGGGTGAAGATCGGCAACATATGACGGATGCACAGTTAACTGCCAGCTCAAAAAACGACTTCTCCAGCTTCCCATTAAGAGAATAATCCAAGGACTTCCCATCAATTATCAAGCCAAATTCAGCAGGACTTTCTTTAGTTATATTAGAACTCTCTTTTGCAGACTTGATTTGTAAGATTCCCTCTCTGATTTGCTTCTTAATGCTTTCAAGAGAGGCCTAAGCAATTATTGTATCAAAAATCTACAATGATTACAAGATTTTATATGCAAGAGTTCAAGATCAAATACCTTTGCTAGAGCCTCCTTATCCTCTTGTTTTTCCAAGGATAGGATATCTGGTGAATCAAGAGTTATCACTATCTGTTTCATGTCTTGCCTAAGTAAACTACAAGCATACCTGTAAAAGATACTATAGTTAATTTTGTGTAACTACCAGATAAACAAAATCCAGCACAAGCCTTATAGATGTACCCTATGTTGACTGCAGTTTCCATCTTGTCCCCAGTTAACACCCATAATTTTATTCCAGCCTGGGCAAGCTTATCAATACATTCAGGAACCTGCACTTGGCAGTAGATAGTGAAGACTTTATCAACCACTCAAGAATGTGAATTAAAGATGTCAATAAATTATTTGTTTTCCAACTATTTCCCCTATTTTGGTGGGCCTATTATACAAACTGGAGTTCTTTTTGCTTAGAAACTTCCATTTCATAATTCGTAAAAATGTGTGTCAAGTTTCAAATTTGTATGAGTAGTGACCACAATAGTAAAAGCTTAAGTTATATAAAGGTTAAAAAGATTCAAAATTTTATACTGACCCCCGTTTGCAGTCTATCCTCAACTGCTGTAGCACCAAGAAGAATCAAATCTCTTTCCATCTTATCAACAGCTGCATCCACCAATACATCACGGTCTGCAGCTACAGAAGTTTTGGCTTTTAGGAACTCCTCTTCCCACAACTTATATTCTTCTTCACCAAGTTCACGGTATGTGATTACCAGAGTTCTTAAACCTGCCTCAGCATATCTTTTGATATGATCTTTGGTCTCATCCTCAAACTGTCTTCCATCTTGCGAGAGCCTTTCAAACATAACACTGAATATATGCAGAGCGATACAAAATTTGACTCACTATATCCAACTTACAACTTTAGATAATTAACCACAAAGCATGTGAATGTTGAGTTAAACCTGTCTGCGCCCTTGCATAGAAGCAATAGTTGATTTTCCTTATTCCTCACAATCACTGACATTCTTTTGCGGGAACTGCTGAACTCTAAGACATGCAGAAGCTCGTACACTCTAGTCACCAAAATCAGGTTAATGAACTATAAATTAAAGTATCAAACACTAAATTCCAAAAGAACTGAATTGGACTATAAAAAAAGGGAATACAAACTAGAAATATCACATTCAAATGCACTATATGGACCAAATAACTTATAAAATTTCAAAGTACTGGTTTTCTCTGAATGAGGGTTAAAAATGATTTGATGCTTAACAGTTGGTAATTTCTCTGAATTTCATTTGCTTCTCAGTTCTCTTTTCTACCCTTCTTTAGTCCTTTATCAGCCCGTATTCTTCCCAACATGAAAGGCTTTAAATAAGTAAATTTTCTTCCCCTCAGTCTTTCATCCTAATGCCTGCTATAGGAAAACAGCCACTTTCAGATAATCTTTTCCTTCACAGATTATTTTGCAAATTTCCTCATAACTATAATTTATGTTATCCAGAAAAGTGATAACAAAGAATCACTTGGAGATTTTCTGAATAAAGATTTCAAAGTCATAATGGCTCCCATAGTAATTATGAAGAAATTATATATATAAACAATGGAAAATCAGAATATATTATGACTTCAAAAAGACAAAACTCAGCATAGAAAAAAATGAGAAACCAGATCAAACTCTGTTAATAACAAGCTGAATTACTCTTTTTTAAACAAAAACGATAGAATCTCACATTTGGGGTGAAGATTTAAATTTGAGAACTGAAGTTACAGGGTTGAGGGTGTTGATCAGCAAATAAAGTGGAGCTATAAATAAAAATAACAGTAAAACGAGTCAGCCAACCTGTCAACCTTTTTTTCACTGTCATAATCTAATTCATGCAACGATATGCTTGTTTGTGTCCTTTTAAAAAACTCGAAACCAAGTTCCCTTGCAGCTATGACAAAAGCTGCCTCATCTGGTGACTCAGCTTCATAGGAGATTTCTCCTGATTCTTCATCTACATCAGGAATAGCTGTATGACAAATTGCTAAAACTCGAACAAATTTCTGTATGATGTCTGAATGAGGTTCATTAACCCATTGCCCATTCATTATCTGTTCATCTCTAAAGTTGAAACCCTTAATTGGCCGCCTGGAGTCCACTGCATCACTATTCTGGCCCGGTAAATCAGAAGATACACCATCTACTTCTGTTTCTGCATTTTTCCCTCTCCTTGCAAGTGCCCTCTCAACTTCTGTCATACCACAACCATATGGAGTGCCTGCTATGAAACATTTCACAAACTCCATAGAGTTACATGTCAAAGTACCTGTTTTGTCAGACAATATAGTATCAACCTGACCAAGTTCCTCATTCAAATTAGACGTGCGTGCGTGGGCTGGCCTATCTGTTTCTTCATAATACATTCCCTGATCTTGGTTGATAAAAATACACTGCAAAACTTTCACAATTTCTATGGATACATATAGTGATATCGGAATTAGATATCCATACAACATAAGGGCGGTTAAAAAATGAAGAATAGCTGCAAGTGTTGCCCTTCTAGGATCATAAAACACGGTTGTATTGTCTGGACGAAGATACCATCTTCTATATCTGCCAGCACTAATATCCTTTTTAGTCTCAATGCCAAAATAGACTGAGCCAATAAAGGATATTAAAATCAAGGTACTGAAGAGGATGTAGATGATTTTATCCATTTTTCTCTCAATTTTGCTTCTCTTGGATGGAGGATCTGTGGAATTCTGCATCACTTTTGTATCATGGCCAGTAAAGATAACAACAGCATAGATATATTCAGTGTTTTTCAGCTTAGAATCTCTTAAAAGAATCTGCTGTAAGGAAAGTGGATATTCTTTACCCTCATAGTGCAAAGTTCCAACAAATGAGTACAGATTTTCATTAGGATCCTCACATTTGACCACTGCCCTAAACTTTTGAAGGGATTTTTCATCATGAAGATGAGCTGTCACCTCCAAAGCATGCTTTAATTTTAGATTAGTTTCTCCATCAAGATTCATTGTCTCAACATAGCAAACTCCATCCTCATAACTTGATGAAAGCAGAAGAAGATCAGCAGGAAAGTATTCATCCTTGAACACTTTAACGAGATCACCAACACGGAGTTTCTTCCATCTGGTCTCCACAAATGTATAATTTCTATTGTACACCTTAACCTTTCGGTTGTTTGCCTCTATATCCTGAAGAAATTCAGTCAGGGAAGCCTTTAGTTGGGGACCACATATTGGACATATCAATAAAAGAATACAAATGCCAAATTATATAAAGATAGTCTATTAGGATCCCATTGCATCTAGTATGGGATGTGGATGTATCACATCGCCAAGTATGGGTTGGGCACGTGGGGTTTATAACCCTTTAGGCACCCTCCCCCCAACAGCTAGCTTTTGGGGGTGAGTTCTACCCGAGTGGTTGTAACAATAAAATCAGAGCAGTTTGGGCTCGGCCACGTTGCTAGGTGGGAGGGCTATTACCCAAGGCGAGATCCGCGAAGTCATTACCGCAATTGACGATGTTTCTGAAGGGGCATGGATTATTAGGATCCCATTGTATATAGCAAAAATGGTATAAAGCCCACATGTGGATCCTTACAATCCACGTCCCTTAAGAACCAACGTCCACGACGGTGGTGACTTCGGTGATCCTGCCTCAGGTAGTAGCCCTCTTACTCAGGTAAAACTAACTCCCAAAAGCTAGTCGATTGAGAGAGGATACCCAAGGGGTTATAAACCCACATGCCCAACCCATATTAGGCAATGTGCGACATCGATCCCATACTAGATGCAATAGGATCAAGGGAGTGACTTAAAGAGAACATAGGAGTCATGCACATCCAAAACAAATCACCAAGTAGAAAGAAAAAAGTGAAATATGCCATCAAATAAGACAAAACAAATAAATTACATTGACATAAAGCAGTAATTAATTAGAACGCGGGATGATATGGAACATTCTAGAACCATTTTTGACACAAGTATTGAATATCAACGCAGTTCGAAATTATATTAAATGTATTGTAGGAGGAAAAAGAGTTCTGAAAAATTATATTAACTGGGTTGGGTTCCCCTCAAAGGTAGAACAAAATATGTTGATAAGACCATGGAATATTCAGAAATCTGCGTTTCTAAGATAATGTAGCTTGTAAACCTATATTTTTATAAAATTATATTTACAATCGAATTCTGATGGATGCAGTAGGTCTTAATTGATATAAATCTTAAATAAAAGCTTGATTTCACCATGGGCAATAAATAACATTGCAGATGAACCATTTGATAATCTTATACCAATGTAACTTTACTAATTGGTCCCAACAGTAATAATTAGAAAATGACATGAATTCCCTTTTGTTCATAGCTTTTCTAGTTTAGAACCCCAATCCCACTGCCTGCTTACTCGTAATGCCAATTGAGCATTATCTAATTTCATTAGTTATCTATAAACGCGGGACTCTTCTTGTGATATAGTCCTCCCTCACCTGCCAAGCAGTTCCAGCAGTATAATGTGGTCCATATATAAACTTTCGCCTAGGAGAAGTAATGACTAATGAGGGGTGGGGGTAGCTCCTAGTGAATTTACGAAGTAAAAATAAAGGTATACCAATTTGAAAGGAAGATAGCATAAAAATATATACTGAAACATTACCTGCTTTCTCCTCCTCCAATCTTCCACAGCTTCCTTGGCCATAGTAGCTCCTATCACGACTAGCAACGGTGCAACAATACTTAGAGCTGTATAAGGTGCCAACGGACTAAATGAAAGACACGCGACGATAAGAAAGTAGATATTTGCAACCCTCCTAAACTGCTCAAATAAGGACTTGGGAATAAAATTAAAAGCCGTATACTTGGTCGTTGAAACATAATTGCCTCTGTATTTCAACTGAATGGCTTCTGGGTTATCAGGATCATTACAGTAGATGACCCTTGAGTACCCCCTCTGCCCAATTTGAGAATGATCATGTCTAAAAGAAGATTTTATGCATGAAAATGAATATAGTTTGCTAAAACGTATCCTCCTTTTCGGTCGTTGAGGCATTTTTTAAATGGGTTTTCTTCTTTTCTCCTATAAATCCAGCTTCTCACCCAATCTTCTCATTTTCCAAGAAAATCACAGAAATACCAAACACGAACACCTCAAGCACAGATTTTGACTCTTCAGCATGAATACACTTACTCTACGAAGAAAGATAGCACCAACGTTGAAGGGTAATACAAAATTAGACCACGCCCATTACCAAAAACTGGGTACATTCAGTACAAATTGAACAGAACCAGAATGATAAGGCAGCTAATGAAGTTTGAATGAGCTAAGAATAGACATTAGATAAACAGGTACGGGCGCTCAATCTCCTTTTGGTAACCCACTAGAAATGAACATACTTAGCTTCAATTGCACCACAATTACAGCTAGTTAAAGCTGGAAAGAGTAGTGCTGGAAAACCCAAGCTTGACTTTTTGTGAATTCCTTACTCTCGTTGAAAGGTGCAGATGTCTCTTCCTTGCGGGTTCAACCGAAATGAAGAGAAACCAGGAGGAGAGAGGAAGAAAAGGCAAGGCTTGTGTGACTAGTAGTTAGCTTTGCCGCTTCTATAAGCAAACAAATGAGAAAGACCGAGAGACGTAGAACCGACTACCGTGCAGGTTATTACTTACTGCCTTCATTCACCAAAGAAAAGGAAATTGGAAAAAAGGATAAAATACTACCAAAAAAAAAAAAGACAGGTGAGTTCCTAGTTCTTCCAGGAAGTGAAGACTGGGAAAGTTGACGCGAGACTCCACATAGACTTTTTGACCATTCTTTCCTTACACGTGTTAACAAATTGACGGCGACAAGACCCAATACAGATAGGCCATGCCACTGCCAGCGTCTTCAAAAGTTCAATGTTCATCATGTGCCAAATATTCTCTCTCTTTATTGAATAATATTTGTATATTATTTTTTAAATTTTTTTTAATTATTAATATATTATAAAATAATCATAATAAAATAATACATCAATAATTAAATATATAAATATATAAAAAAATAATTTTTTATAATATATCAATAATTAAAAAAATTATAAGAGAAATGTGAAAAATAAATTTTCTTTATTTTCTTTCTCATTCATTTGTAGTGATGTTACGATCATAATTTTTAAACTGAGGAACTTAACTCCCAATTGTGAACAAAAAAGTAACCTGGTGTTGATGTCCCCATATATTTATGATGAAGCATTATCAGTCCATATCAGAGCCGCGTCATATAAATGTGCCACATTTCTGTTTGTTTCTGGACCATTCAACGAAGAGGCCCTCCATGTATACTAGTCCTATATAAATGTATATTGACATTGACACTTTTACTACTTTTATAATTACATTAATTTATGAATCTTGCATATATATCATTTTGATTACATATTATTTTATTTACATTATTATATTACTTAATGAGTGAAAAAATGTATATGAGAGACTGTAAAAAAAAAATTATAAAAGGAGAATTTCTCTAACATTTATATAATACAACTTCAATAACTATTAATATGAAAATATCAATTGATAATATATATGTTTTATAATTGGTTTTTACTTTTACAACATTAACTTTATTATTTATACCAATCTAGCACTATACAATTATCATAAAAATAATTTAATTATACTAATTCATAAATTAGAGGACAACCTTAGATCCAATCATCCAATTCATGCCAGAAAGACAAATCGAAACTTAGAGAATAAAAACATATTCAAGCAATTAAGCATTAGATATAGGAAATAATTAGTGTCTTAACATGTTAGTGTATATATCAATCTTTTTTAAATGGATTTAATTATTTAAAATTTTAAAATTTTAACTACTTATTATCTCTTAAAAAAAAGTGTGATATATGAATAATATTATTAGTTAAATACTCACTATTTTTTGGCTAATAATTAGCCACTATTTCTTTTAAAGTTTGTTTGTAAGGATAATATAAGAATAATAATAGTAGATTTAGTTTGATAATAATTTTTTTATTAATAATAATATTTAAACGTAAAGGAGAGTGAGAGTTTTAAAATAACATTTGAACTAATATTTTTAGATAAATTTACTTCAATAATATAACCCTCAAATACAAGAATATTTATAGTATTATTGTAATATTAAAAAATTAAATATTATTATTATAAATATTTTGATATATGAGTATTTTGTTTTTAATTTTAATAATTAATTTAATTATAATATATATATATATATATTTTGTTAGTATAGATAGATATGAAGTTTAACTGAAGATAAGAGGGGTTTGGGACGGGGTTTTCTTAAAATTAAAAAAAAAATAGAGTGACAAATAAAAAGAGAATGGAAGAAAGAAAATGAGCAAAGAGTGGCGTTTGTATGATTTCCTTTTATTTATTTTGTATTTTTTTCAAAATTTATTATGAAGAATTTTAGGAAATCTGGATTCCGATGGTTTTGAACTTTGATCTACTGAGGTCTGAGGTCCTTTTCTTCGGAATCCGTGGGAGACTGAGTTAAAACCCAAAAAGAAACTGTGGCTTGGGAGTCTGTTCTTTTTTCTCGTAGATCCTCTGTTTTTCCTACGGTCACTGTAGGCTCTAACGTTGTCGTGTTGTCTTTTCCCAGTAAACGGCACTGTATCTATTTAGTTCAACTTAGGACGGTGGGGTTGGGAGCATCAGACGATTTAATAACAAGATCCAAATCCCGATATAGCCTATGGAGTACTATTATACACTGTCACAGTATCTTCTCCACTTGGCCACGTGTACATGGGTCTCACTCAGTCATTTGGATAATTTTATAAATAATTTAATTCCTTTAAAAATAAAAAAATTTCCCAATGAGAAATATTTCGTAATTTTGTTATTATATTTTAACAATTATTTAAAAAAACTTAACATCTAACAAAAAAAATTTCATAAAATTACTCACTGGAGATTATGGTAGTTGGCCCACCTTATCAAGAAACAGATTAGATTAGCAAGTATATCTCTGATGCGACCGCCACGTGCTATAGTCATAACCAGCCATGGATTAGACATTGATGTCCACGATCACACGTGATGCTCACGTTCCTTACCATAACCCTAAACGCTTAGGCTACAGCCCTCTCTCTAGTCCTGTACGTCTTTCCTTACTAGGTAAGCTACCAAGATATTTCAACTGGGCCGTTTACTGACAAATGCTTCCGCAGGCCCAATTCAAACGGCCCATTCGAAAGGAGCGTACTGATATCTTAGATCCCGAAGTGTCGTGCATTGGGCTATGGGCTTAACTAGGCAAGGCCACATGCCACATGTTTCACCGAGAAGCAATACTAGGATATGAACCCCCTTCCTTAAAATGAAAATTGCAGTGTACTTACAAAACCGTCTTCCAAATCCCAAAAAAGAAACGAAAAATTGCCGATACAATCAATAAGTTGCGATATATTCACCAACTTTACCTGAAATCTCTTGGCGGGCCCACTCCCATTTGCCTCACATTTTGCCTCCTCTGAGGCTCTCACTCACTCATATATTCTCTCTCTCCTCCTCCTTTTCTCAAATAAATTTTTTTTTCCAAATAATTTTCCCATAAATTATTGTTCTCTGTTTAGCAAGGACGCGCACTATCAGAAAAACAGGGAAAGGGAAAAAGGAACTTTGCTTTCTTTTTTCGTATTTTATGCTTTTTCTTTAATTTTATTTTCTTAAAAAAAAAACCGGTGACAGATTCGATCCTGGACCTAAAGGCTTTGGACAGTTTGGTACAGAAAGACAAGCTCAAGCTCATAGAAAGGGAGCAAGCTGAAGCCATCTTAGCACCATAGTCATCAACGTCTTCCTCGTGGTCATCACAGTTTTCTGAGTTCAACTCCAAGTGGTGGTTGGTGAGCAATTGAACCTCGGCTGAATCGGTGTCGTCTTTTCAGGGGATTCTATTTCTCTGACCTGGTCAGATTTGGTTCTGGTTCAAGTGAAGACTTGCTTGGTACCGAAACCCTAGGTTAGTTTATCCTTTATCATGAATATACTGGTACAATTCACTGTTTCTAGTCTCAATCTATGAAGTGACAATCTTGCCCAGTTCGTTTCCCGATGATTAACAGATTTTTTTTCCCCTGTAAGAGGAGGACTCTTACTTTGTTAATTTATAGGTTTTATGTTTGTACTATCGAATCTTGTATAACGATTTAAAGATAGTTGAAGCTGGAATTCTGGGATGCGAAATCTGTTTTTCAGATGGATTTACAGCAGTTGCATACGTTATAAATCATATATTTACTTTGCTGAAGCAAAAA
>JASKGM010000012.1:600897-642744 GCA_034509205.1 Ceratonia siliqua | reverse complement strand
AACTACTATTATATCTAAATGTAACAATACATCAAAATGTAGCTTAAAATCACCAAAAATAATAAGGTGATTGTGGATCAGTAAAGGCTGAGGTGGTTGGCTTGTTGTTTTAATTAAAATAACTTTTATTAAAAGAAAAAGCTATTTTATTCTTGAATATAGTAATATATCTAAAAAGTTTTATTAAAAAATATTAGTCATTTTCTCTTTTTTATTTATTGCATGTTTTTTTAAGCTAAAATTTTTAAATTAAATTAAATAATTTTTTTTAAGAAATGCATCTAAATAATCACTTGCTTTTTTGAAAAATTTGCTTTGTTTCAAAAAAAAAATCTGTCCAAACATATGTACTAACACAAATTTAAATATCTTTCGTGTATATGAGAAAATCATATTTTTATGAGTCATTAAATAAATAACATGGCATGGGATCTTTGAATATAACATGATCCGTACAGGAAATTTAAATCCGTATTAACACGCATGCCTCACATCTATGACTATAATGCAAGCGTCATTTCAATGAAATTCTCAGTTATTAGTAACAAAACCAATTTAATTACAAACCTTTTAAAACTTTAAGGACCTAACGAAATACTAAAACTATAATTAAGAGCTAAATTGAAAACAGAGTACAACCACAAAAATTAATGAATAGATTAATTAAACCTTGGCTTCCATAGATATTATTATATATTTCAAGTCTTTTCATAAGAATGTGTTGGTCAGCTATTAGGTTATATTTTTTTCCATGTTAAACAAATACAACTATTAAGGAAGAGGCATGCCTTCAACTATGCTTTTGACTAATTAGATTAGGCAATGAGAAGAGGGACTAATTCACTTGGTAGCTACCCAAATTTGACATGGAGATCTATGAAGCTCATCATATATAAGCAATTACTTTAATAGTTTAAGTATACAAAATATTAAAGGCCAATAATCAATTAGTCTCTTATAATTTAAAACATGTGATTTAATTTTTGTAATTTATTTTCTTATTATTTAATTACTTTGCCATTATTTTTTCTGTAACAAATCATGTAAATATTATTGAAAATCAATTTGTACTTCTTGTAGTGTAAGTATTCAAGTATAAGTAGAAAAAAAAATTTAATAGTAAAAGTCCAAAGCATATCACATAATAGTTTAGTAGTAAAAAATAAATCACATAATAGTTTAGTAGACATATTTTAAATCACACTGGAGCAAAATTATTTAGAGGCAAACCAAAATAAGATAGATTATAACTTACGCAGATATTAAACACATATATGTTGTGTCTTGAGGAATATATTAGAGTCTACCCCAAATTTAAATGCTAAAGAAAGAGAGCCACGAGAGAGTATATTGCAAATAACATGAGTAAATTATCGGACCTCACAAACTATTCATATAATATATTAAACAAAAGTATATTAATATGAAAAATAGACAAGTGTCACTCTCTAATCAATTTTTTTTCTTAAAAAATAAAAACTTAATAGAATTATTAGATTATTATATATGAAATTTGAATAAATGATAGATAAAAGAAGATAATAATATAATTTTGAAAACAACAACTAATTATATATAAAACAATTTATCCTAATATAAACAAATTCTATTGAAGACTATTCATAAAAAATGATATCGCAATCTAATTTTGAAAATCACAATTAATATATAAAATTAATGAAATTTTTTTGATAAACGACTAAACCAATCATATATGAGCACATATGAGATGAGGCCTACTACATAGGAGGTGAAACCCACTGATCCCCCCAACGTTGACATATTGTACTATGGTTTTACTAATAAAGAATATACTCTATCAAGTGGTTTAAAGTCAGGTTCTTGTAATGCAAGAAAAGTAGCTAAATTTTATGGACTGGGAAGTTACAAATGGATTGAATAAGAATCAGTGACACTATCATGAGATTCATCAACACCCAAAACTTTTGTGATTCCCATAATAGAGAGATTCAAGATTATTTATTCTCAGTTACCGGGGCTAGCAAAATGAAAATTTCTGATCAGAGCATAACAATTAAAGGTTTCTGCAAAAATGGAGAAATTGAATCTGCTGCACACGAGTCAGATTCCTTTTAAAAAAATTCCTTTTTGGTTTTTCAAAGAATACCACAATAGTAGAACTATGATGCAATTATCTCAATGCAACCATCAGTTATCTAAACAGCAGGAAATCATGCTGCACAAACAGATAAAATGCTTGAAAAACAACACTCTTTTGCCCGTCTATCAGTATCAGCATGTGCAAGTTTCAATTGCTCGTTATCCCATGAATGACTCAATCACCCCAGGACAAAGAAACTATGGAAATTTACAGCAAACACTGCTGCATGCTGATGGAAACACAGGAGTTCAATGCTCCAGTTACTGACCTAACTTTTATCAAACACCTTGAAAGCATAAAAACGAACCAAGTGGTTTCATTCTATTTCTAATTGGTGATTTTTTTTTGGCAATATAACAAAAGCAAGAAAACTTCGAGATTAGACTGTGATTGATAAATAAAACTCCTTTTTCATTACAACTGAATTGAAATTCAAGGATAAACAATCACATTGCACTGTACTCAACTCAGAAATAGCTATGAAATTACACAAAATTAAAGCTCAAATTCAACAAACCATCTTCCATTAACTCTAAACAATGGCAACCTTTGCTCCAGCCTCTTCGAGCTGCTTCTTGGCATCCTCAGCCTCATCCTTTGAAACCCCTTCTTTGAATTTCTTCGGCAACCCTTCTATCAACTCTTTTGCTTCCTTTAAAGCCAAGCTCGTCAAGACTCTCACGGCCTTGATAACAGCAATCCTCGCGTTACTGGGAACGTCCTCGATGACGACGTCAAACTCGGTCTTCTCCTCAGCAACTGCGGGGCCCGCATCAGCCGGGGCACCGGGAGCAACAGCTACGGCGGCAGGAGCGAAGGCCGCGGCAGAAACGCCGAGCTTATCTTGGAGGTAGTCGACGAGGATTTTGGCCTCTTCCAGGGTGAGGTTGGAGATATCAGCGCCGAGCTTCTCAATCTTCTCGGGCGCGGATACAGCGGCGATAGGGCTGAGATGGGTGGCCCGTTGGGTGAGGTTGGTGTTGGGAGAGAAGAGGAATTGAAGGGTGGGTTTGGAGAAGGTTGAGGAGTGCGAAGGACGAAGAGAGGGAGTAGGATAAGGAGAGGAACGAAGAGTAAGAGGTGATAGTGTGGTTGCCATTGTGATATTTCTTCTTCTTCTTTGGATTTCAGAGAGAGAGAGAGAGAGAGAGAGAGAGAGAGGGGAAGTAGAAGAAGGAAGATAGGATAAGGGGCAGGCAGTTGAAACGAAATTGAGGGTGTGGGGGCGTATGGCTACGTCTGGACTGGCGCTGTAAATTGTCGTGACTCAAATGCCCTTGCAAAATGCACAAAATTATTGTATCAGTTTACGCAGGTAGGAAGTTTATTAGTTTAAAAGGTTAGGGTAGAAACGGTATTTTGACAAACAACAGGTCGGAACTGGAAAGGCCTAGCGCCAAAATTATAAAAATAGCAAAAGGGAATCAAATAGGGGCATTCCGAGAATCGAACTCGGGACCTCTCGCACCCAAAGCGAGAATCATACCACTAGACCAAATGCCCACTTTATTGGATTCAAAGCATAAGTAACTAGAGTTATAATCAGTGAAAAAACAGTATAATGGAAGAAATGCTCAACCTTCCTGCTACTCTAGTAGGATGAGAACCTAAAAATTAAAGTGAAGCTATTGGTGCTGCTCTTTATTCATGTAATCAAACTGATTTTATGGACTCTTATTCACAGTGAGCATTAGTTAAAGGAAAGGAACTCTTATTTGAGTAACACTGGCAAGTTAGTGAAAACAAAGCAATCTGAAATCGATTAATTGGTTTGTTTCTCAACCAGGATTGCATTTGAATTCCAGTCTATAGCACTGCACTGAGGACGTCAGACCAAGCAGCCAAATGCCGAGCATCATTGGGATACAATGATGAGTTCTTCCATCATTTTCATACACAGGCATATTTTTTTTATCTTTTTTTAAATCAACGATAAAATAAAATCTTTAAAAAAAGGTAAAAATAAAAGTATAAAATTTTTATCTCATAAAAATTTCCAATGGATTATAAATAAGACCAAAAACATGACATATTTTGTAATAAATTTACAATTTGTCCAATATTTTTATGGCTGCGATGACCCCGGGAGATGGTTTAAGCATCTAATACGTTAGTTGGGGCACGCCCAACCAATGGAATAATGGGCTCAATCAATAGTTTTTAGACAGAACATGGAACTCTTAGTAATATCTTCCTAAGGAGATGGACATTTGTATTCTCTTTTTCTCTTGGCATAAGAACCCTGCACGAATAATAGAACTGAAGAATTTTAGTTCAGTAGATTTGATAAGATACAATAGAGTATGCCTATATATTCTAGAGACTAGAACTATCAATATTACAGCTGGATGACCTTTGTCTCACCATCTACGACGCCTTCTTCCATACAAATATGCAAATGCTGCTATTGAGGCTGCAAGAACAACACCAGCTGTAGCATGCCAAGCATATAGTGGTTTTTCCAAAAGTAGGCTAGGGGCACTAACATCAACTGGTGGTGTTACCGGTGGTTTCTCACTAACTGCTACTGCAAACCCCAAACCCTGCCTCTCCAACTCAGCCAAGTCTTCAACAGCTGGCTTTAACCTCGTGGCCTTGGCTATGGCTTCATACTCTTCTTTGGTTCCACCTTCAAGGAAAGACCCAACAAGCTGACCCTTGCTTACCCAGTATGCTCCAAATGTACTACCAGAAAAATCTCCATAATAGACAACATCCCCAACATTATCCCCATAAAATTGCCAAGACAACGTGAAGATTCTTGAGTAGAAAAAAGGCAGGTAATCAAATTCCCCTATTTTGTCTGGTTCCATTATGCCAGCAACAACATGCCTTGCAGATTTTCGTGCTGAATCAACATGCTCAAGTCTGCGAGTTTCTCCAAATACTTTGACTGGAAATGCTGCAACATCTCCAATTGCATAGACGGAGCTGTTGCTTGACTGCAGCTTTCCATTTACCTTGATTCCACCCTTCTCCAAAGTGAGTTGGCCTTCAAATAGACTTGTATTTGGGCGTATTCCAATTCCCACCACAACCATGTCTATTAATAGTTTCCTTTCATCTCTAAGATTAACAGCTGTAACCTGTAAAAAGAATTAATCAGTTATATTACAGCTAGAATTGATTCACAGGTAACCACACAATAATAATCAAATATGGTGTTCCATCCTTTACTCAGTTTCTTACAGGAAAGCTATAAATATATTTGATTGACATAAATCCTATAACCAGGGAGCTTTTACTTCCAACTAAATAATAAGAAGCCACTTTCTACTGGTTCAAAGGGTACAAAATCTATTCTGGCAAACTCGCCAACTTTCCCCAACTTGAATTGTAAAAGGTTTGGCAAAAGTTTATTGTTAGCCTCTCATATAACTGAAAAATTCCAAAGAAAATTTGTATGTACCTTTCCATTTGAGTCAAAATCAAATGATGACAACACAGTTCCCTTGATGAAGTTTACTCCTTTTGATTTATAATAATCTTCATAGTAGCTTGCGATCTTTGGAGTAAATAAGCGAGCCACTGTAGGAAAAATAAAACAATAAAAATTAATCATTTTTCTAAGTCATGCATTTCTTGTAATCTAGAACGGAAAAAAAAAAGTGTTAAGCAGCATCTGTCATAACTTACTTAGTGACACATGCAATGCAAACTAACATACACATTTTGAATTGACAAACAAAATGTCTGAAAGTAAGTACTCACTGCAATGTGCTTCTGGGAAGACCATGGTCACATTTATTTTATTGATCACTAAAGATGCAGCACACTCCATGCCTATGTACCCGCCGCCAATGACAACAGCATTTCCTCCATCACAAGACTGCATAACATTAACAAGCCTATTTGCATCTGCCACATCTCGTAAATAACAAACATTTTCGGCACCTGACCCATTCACTCCAAATTCTTCAAGCTTCAAAGCCTGCATTTGGCATTGCCAATATGCTTAATATACTTCAGAATTTCTTGTAATAAGTAAAGGCAGAAGAGAGTATACTACTTTAGTACCTTAGTGAATATATTCTTAATTATTCCAACATTAATATTAGGTATCGTCATGAAAAAAGACAAAGCTATTCCTTCCGTATATTAGAATATGTGATCTTCCAAGGTCCTCTTGTTCTTTTGAAAAGAATGATGCATGCACTTAGTTAACAGAATGAACTGATTATTTTGAGGTAAGAGAATTAGCTCACTGAGAGACTAGTTTCAATACCCGAGCACCTGTAGCAACAATAAGAATCTTGTAACTTATGGTCTCCCCAGTTGCTGTTAATAGTGTCTTACGTTTCACGTCAGCAGACTTAACTCGTGTTCCAAGAACTAATTCGATACCTGAAAAGAAAATAGAAGAAATAGACAAATTAGATATTAAGCGGAGGAAATCAGGAAACACCTTAATTTACAATACTACTGTTTTTCGAATAGACATGAACGTAACTTCTGATCAGTAACAAATATTATTAACTGAAGAAAAGATTTAGAAATTTAAAACAGATCATTACATTGTAGTAGCACATTTGTCAGCTCTACTAAGTACCAATTGCAATTATGAAAATCATCAGGCATTGCACTTGATTTGGTTCTTTTTATTTCTGGGTTGATATAGTTCATCTAGTTATTGGAGAAAGACATAAACAAATGACTTCTTCTATGTAGTCTTTTATTACAGTTTAAATAGGGGAACATGGTGCAGTCTCCTGAAATAAACTATCCCCTCTACCAAAAAAGAATAAGCTAATAATGGCTATTAACCTACATGCATAGTTCGCATGTGACCTTTAGCTTCTGCTGGTGTATGCTGCTTTATGAAATATGCAAATTAAGTTTGACGCCATGAACATATTACCACCTAAAAAAGAATTGCTGCTGCACTCAACCTGGGAGTTGGATGCAAGTGGAGATGATGGAACAAGATAATAGATTAAAACAGTAAGATTATCAGTGACTGGCTTTATACATTAATTTCCACCCATCAACATGATTGACTAGATTAATATTAACTCAATTGTTTTGCTACAATTATAGAAACTCAACCAAAAAGAACTCATCATAAAATTGAATTTGTGGTCAACCTCTCATCTTGATAATATTTTACTCAAAGAATTTGTTGATTCAAATGGATTTCTGATCCAGATGCATCAACTGTCAAACTATGTCTTTACGGTATGAAATGTCAATTGTAAGCAGCAAAAAAATTCACTCACAAAGAACAGCCTCAGCACATATTCAAAATCTCTCAAAAGGGGAAAAAGTTAGAAGGGAAGCAGGCTTGCTAAATTACCACACATAAAAGATAACAGATCAATGTGAAAAAATAATTACCGTGTTCCTTATACCATTTTGGAGTCAACCTTTCCTCATTTGCACCAACACAAGTATGAAAGGAAGGAAGCCGTGCAGGAGCTGTACATTAGAACTTTATTTCAGCAACTATTCAATACACGAGCTTAGAGAACAAACAAAAAAAGAAAATGTGAAAGGAGAAAAGACAATGCAAAGTAGCATCACCTACGTATCATACTGAAAGGATAAAGAAACAAAGCACTAAAATAATATCATCCTAATGCAAGTACTATCCTAAGCTCCCAGTTCAATCCTTCTAATTTACAGGGTAATAACTTAGGTTGACAAATATGATTTCAAGAAATACATTATTAGAGAAGAAAGAAGCAAGAAGATGCCAAAATGATTTACGCATGAATGCAACTTCTAAGGAAAATTTTTAATTTTTAATCAACAAACTATTGACATTCCAAAAACACAATATAACTTACTTCTCTCCATATTTCATTATTAGATCATATTAAAAATTATTTGATGATACCTTACTCAAGGTACTATAACTAATAAATACAGTTAGCGTTCCCAAAAAAGTAGAAAGAAAAGAAAAGAACTCTGACAATGAAAAATCCATAATAAATTAGATAACTTGGTTGTGTTATGAAAAACTGAAAAGAATTTTCAGGAAGCTAATGAATTTTGCAAATCCAACAGATTAGAGGTCATATGATGCTCACAGGCTATCCAAATGGAGAGAAGGCCCGAATAGACTGTTAATGAAAGGGTGATTTGCCATGTTGCAAAGGTATGACTGATACAAATAGGACTACCAATAGGTCTATTCCATAAGGGTCATTTTTTATCAATTAGTATTTGGAGCACGTATATATTTTCCTCTGCTCACAAGAAGCATAAAATGCATTCAATGGAAATTTAAAAATCAAAATAACCAGCTGATAAGGTGTCATGAGAAGAGGCTATACCTTCTGGAAGTAAAAATCCTTTGCTTAATGCAGGTCTCTCGTAAGGAGCAACCTGAAATATATATATGAGAATTTATGTATTTCTGACTATAAGGGAAAGTGTCGCATATTTCTAGACAAATTTGTAATTTTACACAAGAAGGGAACTAAATGCCCTCATTCTAATTTTAAGAAAATTTTAATACGTATAATAGCAATGAAGAAGAAGCACAAAAAGCTCTCCACAGATAAGTAATAATTCGATTCCAAGGTAAAACATAATACTACAGTACAGTTTTGTTGTATATTTAAGCCTCAACGAGAGAACCTAAGCCGTGAACTAAGCATTAATATTGTCATACAAATATCTAACATAAAACTACTAAGAATTAAAAACAAAGCTTTAATTTTGGGTGCTTGAGCATGCGAAATTCTGGGAGGAGAGGACAAATGACAATTGTCACAGGCACATACCCAGAAAGGATACGAACCCAATGATGTTTTAGGAAGAAAACCAGCTAAAAAACGCAAAGCCCAAGGAAAAAAGTTAAATTTTCTTACTGATTCTTCAGAAATTATGCAGAGTTCACCATGGGAAACTCCTCTCTTGACGAACTCAAGAGCAGCATACCCAGCAGCCACCCCTCCTCCGAGAATCACATAAACAAAGGCTCTTCCCATCTCCTGTTTCCCTCTGGAACTCTCTCTCTTCCCCTCCCTCCTTTTATCTGGAATTCAAAGGCGTAGAATTCTTGGGAGCGCTTTCTTTCAAGACACTCCCACAAAAACTTGAAGATCAATAATATTTAATCCGTTTTATGTACTGCGGGCCCGATGACGATGACAAAGAGGAGAGAGCTGTATTTACTGTAATGCCACCCATTCAAGTCCCGTGCTTCCAGATGCACGATATGCCGGTGGACACGCACAATCATGGCCGTCAACAAAGGGTCCGTTCCGCTGGGAGTCTGGCGTAATTACTTAGGGAGGCTATGCAAGTGGGGCCCGCGATAGGTGAATGAAAGGAATGAAGAGGTGCCAATTGGGGGTCAATATAGTGTAGCGGTGAGTAGCGGATATTGTTGGGAATGGGGAGAGAGCGATGATGATCAACGTGGAGAATGAGTAAGTGATTTGTGGATGAGGTTTCGTATCTCCTCCTCTACCACAAAAACGGCAAATACTTTTGTTATCCATGTTTTTATTATTTTGTTGTTTATTCTATTTTATTAAATTATTAGGTAATTAATAAAAAATTAATTTTTAAGACTTTTGATAACGATATTTTATTTACACTATTATATATAATTTTATAATCAGTATATGAGTTTATTAATAAATGAGTAAATAAATTTTTAATCTCAATTTTTTATTTTAAATAAATAATAAATTATGAATAATTATTTAAAATTTTATGACTTCCCAATAAATTTAATTATCTCACTGAAAAATAATTATAAAAGATAAACAGCTTTATTCATAAATTAAAAAAATAATGAATCCAAATTAGATTCAACCAAACATGATGACAATATCGACTTCATCCACGTTGTTAGATTTTGTTTCTATCAGAACCACGTGTTTTGCAACAAGTACCGCACTGAGATATTTTTAGGTCTTTGATTGTGAAATAGTCTGTCTGTAACAGATAATCAGATTAGAACTAATTTTTCTTATTTTTTAATTTTTAAATTATAAAAGCATCACTAGTAAAACTTGAACCAAAAGGCCATTGAATGGCTGCAGTTGGATCTTAAAAATTAAGTCAATAAAATATTTAGTTAACTTTGGGGGATAAAGAATATTTTTTCTAGGTTTATTTGTATTTTTATTACTTTAATTTATTAAAATTTTAGTTTTAATTTTTTTAATTTTATCATAAATAACAAATTTTATTTAATTTCATCAAAGTTACAATTTTGATCCGTTAAAATGAAATTAAGACACACCATGAATGATTTGCTTGCCCTTACTTAGACGGAAAGCAAATGCAAATGGAGGTTCTATTAAAATTAATATTCTACTGGTGCAAAAGCATTTTCTTTTTAGACGCGTTATCTCATTATTGACATACTCTAAACTTTTCCCACACCCTATCATATAGACGAATCACAAAACTAGACTTCCAAAAACACACAACATATAGTCAACTTCTACCCAAATCTGTTATAGTAATTTTCTTAAGCCTGGTGTGTTTAGACACTAAACTTCCCAGTTACTATATATGGGTATGATGTTAACTCTAACAATAATGCTTAGAAGTTATGCATGATATTCAGGTATCTCATGATTACTATATTATGCGTCTCTCTGCAAATGGGGCAAGGTTTCTGATTTTTATCTCACCACTGATCCCACTTTATACTCAAACTCAAATCTGGTGGTTGGAAGGTGGGTTTTGGATAAAGGTTGCAACTTTGATTCTCTTCTAGTACCCAAAAAAAAAAAAAAAATACCTGTGGCTTGGTCGATCTTGCTTAAAGGTTCTGGGATCCCATCTCCTGCATCCACCACCAACATATCTTCTTCCCTTTTGAGTAAAACTTCAGATTGCAAGGCCTTTCCACTACATTAGAATAAACTAAAAATTAAATATTGGAAATGATAGACTCAAATAAGCGCTCGTCATAAGCTTTTTCTTTCTTTCCTCTTCCTACTGATCAGAGGCAGGAGTTAAACTTCACAATGGCTACCCCTATATATAATGAAAACTCTATAAGAAATCCCCAAAGAACTTTCATTATCAACATTATGCCAAACTCATGTACTTATGAAATCAATAATACTATTTACACTCTTAATACCATCACAGCCATGGACAACTGCATCTATAATTATGAATATAATATATAAAGATAAAGCCCCTTAAACACAGACGGAACTATGTGAATAACTGAACAAAGAACTATAACAATCATTAATCTTTAAGGGGCGTTTGGTATCAGGATTCTTTCAACTTTTTTAGGAATCACTAGACATTAAACCCCAAACCACAAATCCCGAAACCCTAAATCCTAAATCATAAAATCTCAAACATCAAATCCCAAAATCCCAACCCTTAAATCCCAAATCCCTAAACCCCAAATTTCCAATTCTCAAATCCCAAACTCCAAAACCCCAACCCCAACCCCTAAGTCCTAAACCCCAAACCCCAAAACTCAAACCTTAAATCCTAAACTCCTAAACCTAAACCTCAAACCTCAAACCTCAAACCTCAAACCCCAAAACCCAAACCCTTAAATCTCAAATCCCTCAACCCCAAATCTCCAATCCCTAAATCCCAAACTCCAAATTCCAAATTCTAAATCCCCAACCCCAACTCCAACTCCTAAACCCAAAACCCAAAACCTCAAACTCTAAACCCCAAGTTCTAAATCCCAAACTCTAAACCCTAAACTCCAAACCCAAAGCTCCCAGTTTCAAACCCCAAATTACCAACCCTAACTATCAATTCCTATTTTTCTTTAAAATATAAATTTATTACAATTTATATATAGGGATATATTTGTAAAAATAAGAGACTAAGCTACGTTCCCCCTTTTTTTTTTACTTTTTCTATTTTTTAGGTTTTTTTTTAATTTTTTTTACTTTTAAAAATTAGTTAAGTATTTTTTATCTCATGTATTTTTTTAAAAATTTTTTAAAATGTTTTTAAGTTTTTTCTTGAATTTTTTTACATTCTTTTTACTATTCATCCATAATTTTTTTTACTATTCATTTGTAATTTAAAAAATTTTACAAAAGATACAAAAACATATCAAAAAATTTTGAAAAAATTCATACTATAAAAATTAATTAATTAATTTTAAAAAATAAAAAAATTTTAAAACTCCCCACCGACCCATTGTGTGAGTGACAGGGGAGTAACCCCCTTGTAAAAATATCTAAATTCTCAGGAAAATAGCATTTAAACTAACGCAAAAATGTCTATTATTTTTAAGAATTTACAAAACCAACCAAATACAATTTTTACATTCCTAAGAACAAGATTCCCAGAAACCATGACTCTCAGGAATCATGTTTCCTAGGAGAAAAACATTTTCCCTGTACCAAACGCCCCCTTATGAGAATATTATTGTTTAAACTATCCACTCTAAAATACAAACCACCAAAGTTCCTAGACATGATACAATAAATCCAAACGAGTGCATGATCTTACGTTTTGAAAAAAAAAAAAAAAGTTGAGTCATATGCAGCATCACTCAAGAAAATGTTTTTCAAAAGGATCCTATTGGATGCTTTTTCTAATAATAAGTAAAACTCTTATCATAAGACAAAAATGGCTCAAGAGTCTACAAATGTATAGTATATGTACCTTCTTAATAACTGAACACTTCTAAAGTGATTTTACCCCAAAAAAATCAAACAGAGTACATGTTTTGGAGGCGCCAGATTTCTCCCATCTTATAAAGTTATAAAACTGAATATTTACTAGAGTAAAACTGACTTTTTTGAAACTGAAGCTTGAGACTGTGTAACGAAAGATTGTATTCATTTTCCTAACATTGTGACAACGGTTTACTCTAAATTGCAATGGAATGATTTTCTTCCTCTTCTCTTCGCGTTTTACTGTTCTTGTTGTAATACATATTAAATTAAAGAAAAGGGGCAATCATACTAGATTTACTGATATGATCGTAGCAATTAATATATATATATATATATATATGTATATATATAGGCTTGCAGCATACCATTCACAAAAACTTGTGCCATAAATCACAAGGAAAAATCACAAGTGCGGGTAATGGTCATATTACATTCAACTTCACAGTGATCACCACAAAGAGAAAAACTATATTTACAATGAAAAGCATACCTGGAATGCTATTGCCTTTACATGAAGTTTCAAATCAGTGTGTACACAGGTTGGATGAGTTCTGAAGGACTGTGAAACTCTAATCCTTTTCAAATCGTCACTATTAGGACATATCTTGTTCTCATAATTCCACCAACTTGCCCCATCCATCACCCAAATAGAACCCACTTCATGACATCCTTCCGGAAAAAAAAAAAAAAAGAAATTAGTTATGGAAAGCACCATTAAACACAGTCATGGAATATATTCTGTTTCATAGTTCAAAACTACACCACTTGATGACATCCTTAAAAAAAAAAAGTTATGGAAATCACGATTAAACAGTAATGGAATATATTCTGTTTCATAGTTCAAAACTACAAACAATAGTTAGAGGAAAGCTAATAATTATCCATAACCAATGTGGGTGCACAATGAATGAACAGAGTAATTGTAAAAAATAAAAAATCAAAAGAAAAAACCCAATAGACTCTACTACATTGAACAAAATCAACAACAAAAAAGTAAAGATGAAAAAATAATGACCAGGAGGAAAATCTTGAATTCCTAAGTTTCAAACCCAAACTCAGAAAATAAGTACTTAAAGAACCACACTACTCCCAGAAGTTCAACTAAATGGAAACAGAATTCTGAATCCAATCGAGCCTTTGCTCAACAAGTTTCAAGCATAACATAACACTCCAATCTCACGAATCCCTCTACAGTCTACACTCCACAGTGAGATCAAAAGCTACACAGTTTCACATGGTACATTCAAGCTACAGGAACACAGAAAATGTTACAATTTATAATTAGGTAACAAGCAAATAAACAAGGTAAAAAATCAAAAGCAAACCAAACGAAGCCCAAGAAAATAATATTAAGACCCAGTTTCGGATCACACCAAATTGATCCGCAGCTATGGGTTTTTCCGGCCATCAGGTAACACTCGACAGTGGAGTGCACTGTGCACACGTTCGCCGTGGACTGGAAGGTTAGAAGCGAGACAAAAAACCAGACTACAAAAATAATAGAAGAAAGCAATGGAAAGAAAAATTGTACCTTTCCACTGTGGACCTTGTATGAATTTAATCTAGCTTTCCGTAATCGCACCCAAAATAATTTCTTTTTAATTTTTTTGTAAAATACGTGTTAATGTACGATTGGAGAAAACTGATGACAGGGTGAACCGGATCCAAAAACTGAAAAGCCCGTTTTCTACCTGAACTTTCGGCCTAAAACCGATTAACTTTACGGGCCAAATCTGGGGCCCACGAAGACCAAAAAACAAACTTTCAAATTGAATACAAGACACATGACCCAAAGAAAGAAAGACCCCATAAAGAAACTTGTGAAATACCAAAAAAAAAAAAAAAAAGACGCACACACTGAGCTGAAGAAATAAGCGCTGATATTCATTTCTTCATTTTCTAAAAAGTGAATATCGTCTTTTCAAAATTATTTGACTGTTAGAGTCAAAATATATTTGAAACTATCAATATTTTATGATGTAAGGACATCATGGTCACACAGGAGAAAAATAAATCATATACTATATAGGGTTAATTTTATGAGAAATATTCACAATTAAATAAATTATACTTTCTTATTCTAATAGTAAATAATCTTGTCACGTAAAGTTCTACTAATATCTTATGAATATCAAAGAAATGTACGTTCATACATTTTTTTCGAAGGAAAGTGTTATCAATTGAAACATTTTTATCCAACAAATTAATTTCCACCAATCCCAACTATTTGATCTACACCCAAGTGTCAATTTCATCTAATATATATATCATGTGAATCATAAATTAATCATGCACTTAACTCTCATTACTAATAACTTTGTAAACTTTATAATTTTATGGTGCTTATTATTTTTTAGTAGTAATAAAACGTCGTTATCTCATATCCAAAAGCTAGGGTTCCTCATCCAGGCAGCTTCCCGTGGGATACCTTGTTGGCAATTGGTGTCCATGGAACATCATTTTAAGACAGAACAAGTAAAAGCCCAGCTAGCCTTAAACTCCTTTGCTCAAGTGCACATCACACTTGACGACACTTGCAGAGTACAGGATTCCTTTGTCTATTATTATTGGTTTATATATATAGTCTCTATCCACCACCTTATCCCATTGTCCTACCTCACCATCCTCCACCTATTTTTTTATAATTCATTTGAAAAGTAGGGTGATTTAATATGAGAAAAGAATACATATGCATCATAATTTGATTATCAATAATTCTCTTAAAGATCAATGGTATACAAAGTATAGATGTACTTTTTTGCTATTAAAACGATTATTTCAAAAGTATTACTCTTATTTGAATTCTTTAACTAATCATTCTTTTTTATCTTGTTTTTGTTTTTAGTTCCTTGGTGCATACCTACTACACCTTTAGGAAATTAGACCTTGAGTAGATATATATAAAGGTGTTTCCAACTTAGCTATTCCATGTTTATAAAGCATCGATATATAGGATAAGAACGTCTAGCTTGTTAGAAAGTGTCTCTGAACAAATTCTTAATGAAAAAATAACCACATTTAAGATGGAAAATATATATATATGACCAAAGTAACAAAAACAGAATACATATAAGAGTATGGTAAGATCAAACTATGTGAGATTCAGAGAGAGACTCGAAATTCAGAAAACCGACGATGATAGAAGTCCTTAATATCTATGTGATGATGCATTAAGAAGGGCCCGATGAAGCAGGTATCCGAAAGCATTGAAGGGTGTTGTTTGTTGAAGCATTTGTCTTGTTCAATTTTCTCACGTTTCCTTTGAGTGGCCGACCCCCCACGTGAATCTTCCTTATCCATCACATGCAAGTTTTCCCTTGGATTCAGAACTGATTCTGCAGCACATAAAACATGTGACTAAATAGAATGAGCGGTTCACAGACGTTGTATCTTGTAAGATCCTTTCGTACGAAGTAGGATAACAGTGAAAGCCCACAAGCAATTGTCCTAGTTTCCTATATAAGACATGGCAAAACCCGAGGACAAGGCTCTTGAGTCACCCTCTAATCCCTTTGTCTATATAAGTGTTGGGAGCTAAAGTTGAGGTTCGGTACACCATGAATGCTCCTCTAATGTCGTCACTGACCTAACTTGGCTCACAAAATGACAAAGCCTTTCTGATTAACTAAAACCTCCAACACCGTCAAATTCTTTATCGTCAATACATTTTTGAATACGAGATTGATAATGATGACGACGTCCAATAATTATGATTTAAACTAGTCTTTATCCACGAAGGAACTCAGATCGTTATGGTAATGAAATGTTCAAATTAAAGATAATGATGTGAATTTATGAGGGACGTTGGAGGGCTAGCTTCACTCTGCATCCATATCCAATAGTTAGGTTTACGTCCCAGCATCAGTGTTATTGCATGGCTACGGACCAAAGTGGACGATAAACAAAAGGAGAGGGGTAATTTTGACAAATAATTCTATCGTTGCTATATGCTATATATATGACCACGTGTCAATTTCTTGTGGCTTTAGTTAGGCAATGTATGGGCAACTTTCTTTTTCCTAAATGTAAATGCAAGTCCATTCCCATGCATGTTGGGTTGTCATTCCATTTATATGAAAGATAGTACTAGCTCAAACGCATCTTACACGTTTTTATTACTTTATATACTCTTATTTATTCTACAGGGCCAACTACTTGCATGATCAGTTCATATTCTTTTAACCTTAATAGAAAAGGTAATTTACCTGCAACACCAGAGAAAATGTTAGGCACACTACACAAAATAGCTCTTCAATTATGTCAGTATAACTGATCTGTGTATTTCCTTTATCCGCTAAAAGTATTAACTAAATAAGGTATAAATCTATGTTTAGACTATTTAAGGAAAATTATTAGGTTGAGACAAAGAAACAAATCACGAACTAGGCTTACCATAAGACAAAACAATCATTGAGATAATAATAAGATTTACTAAATTAAGAGAACGCCTGCCACTCAGAATATATTGATCAGTTCATTGTTTGTGGCTCTCAAATAGCATATCTCTATATAATCCACAAGCCATCTCATTTACTATAACAAGATAATATGCAGATAAGATCCTATATATTACAAACCGATACTAATTTGGTTCTTAATTTATCGTACGCAAAACACCAAATCCAACTACATATATAGACAGACCTAGTAAACATCCTCAGCCAGAAAGATCAGTACTCTGGCTTAATGGCACTTAAGCTCTTTTATATATTTATGTAATAAAATATGTTTAATCCCCATTAAGTAATTGCATGGACCAGAGATCCTCCATGCTCCAATAATTGTTTTCATTGGTACAACCGGGCTGATCAACCACAGTGGGAAACTGAGTGGGAAAGGGCTCCAGAGTTCCCTGAAATGAGGGTGGAGAGTAGGTATCCATTGGCTCAGCCATGGCAGACACTTGACTACTGCTTGCTTGCTCAGTTGTCTCACAACTCTGTTGCTGACAGTTCTGATCAGCTTGCTTAATGTGCTTCTGGATTCTAGTCCTCCAGTAGTTCTTAATCTCATTGTCAGTTCTTCCCGGTAGATGCTTCGCGATTTTTGACCACCTGTATAATTTGGTGAATTATTGATTCATAACAGTGACAGATAATTGAACAATATAATATTTTGCTTGGCTATTAAGATTTTGTTCTTTTGGAACCGTAACTTTGAAATGAACTAATTGTGTGAAACAAAAATAAATTAAGACTGCGTATAAGCAGAATTTTAATAATGCTTCCATAAGTACTTTAAGATGAAAACTGAACCAAGAAAGCAAAATTATGGCCAAGTTATATCAGATTATCTGAGTCCTGGTACAGCAAACATTTAATTCAGCATATTAATGAGACGAAGAAAAATATTAAAAAGTAAGATTGGAACCTATTGGTCATATATATGCAGAAAACCAGTAGAATGGCACTTTATATATATGAATTGGTACTGGGTCTGAGAGTACATATAATCATATATGATTGTGTGTGTGTGTGAGAGAGAGAGAGAGAGAGAGAGAGTATGCTCGAAATTATAAGTTTCTTGAAAAGGAAAACTATAAAAGTTGAAATTTAGTAAAAGCTGCTATGAGTGTAACACATTATATAGATCAGTAAAAAGCGGTAACTCTAATATCAAATAGGTATAGTTTCTGACTGAGACCATGTTCCTTGGCTGAGAATAAAAGTGATCCATGTTCAGACTCCCATATAAAAAGACAAGTTGAGCTCAGATGCTGAAGGTCCCTTTGGTATATCGAAATGATGCCTTTGATTTGCAGCTGGGTCTCCGATCAATCACCATATCAAATTTCTCAATGCATGAGACAGATAGAAAGTATGATTCGATTCAAACACTTCCATTCTCCTTCCATTATTTTTCTTTACAGTTTTCACATAAAATTACAGTTCCATGTTTTGTTATATTAATCACAATTATGCATTATAGATAATATATCACCTACCTTTCTTTTATTAATTTCTCCTGTGACTTAAATTTACTTTTCTTAGTTACTCTACCCCTCTATATGCACATGCCTCACATACGTGGCCGAATGCAATAGCTTGGGGAAGTTTTTGTTTTCAAAATGACATTTCCTTATCCTAGCATCAGCTATATAGTTAGTTACATCCAATGACTAGTGTAGCTGAGAAAGTTTGGTTGAAGCGTTACATTATCATTTGCTTTTCTAACTTTTCTTTTTCTTTTTTTTGGTGTGATGGAGTTGGGGACTGAGAAATTAAAGGTATACTCGGGTGCAGCTTATGTCTGCTATATATATAAGTCTAGCCTCAATGAGGCTCTCAAATTTCCAAGGAGACCTGCCCTTGTCAAGAAGGGCCAAAACTGTATGGCTTGGGTCTATTTTCCTATAAGTTTCTCTTTCATCTGAATGAGAAAGCTATTGTCATGTGAACCACTTCTATGAGTTCAGCCTAAAATGGAAATTTCTCTCGTCCAATCTATTTGGTTCTCATTCACAATGTGCCATATAAAGATATCCAATTGTAAAATTAAAACTCTATGTATATAAAATATGAGTAATGATATTTGTACATTATTTTTTTATATTTTTTATATTTTATCATTATTATTATTTATTATTTATTATTATTATTATTATTTTATAATATATTAATAGTTAAAAGTGAAAGTGTAATAAAATATGATATATAAATAATATTTTTTATAAAATATTAAAATAGTTTTGTTATACTAGCTAGTAGATAATATTATTTAATAGAAACAACCCTTCCTGTTTCATAGATTTTTTTTACTAAGAAAAAAAGTAACTTCTTTTTCTAGCTGTTCTCGTTCATAATCTTTCTAGCTGTTCTCGCTCATAATCTTTTTGCCCTCTTCTGCTATGCAGTCTTTTCTCCCTCTGTAAATATTCGGATTTATATTTTACCATATTGATGATTCTTCATAAGTCAAAATTATATAAAGCGATGAAAACTTTGATTTTAGGGTCCCTCATCTTTTATTTATCTGAAACCTATATGTAGTACATCCCTATGAATAAACTAGATAATTTCTAAAATAAAATTATATAGCAAATCTCTTTATGATCTTCCCCACAGTTTCAACTTCTGATCACAAGTTCATGAATTAAAAAGGAAATAAAAACTTTGGATGCGATAAATTATATTCAGGGGGAAAAAAGCTCATGGAAAATTCAAAATGAAGAAAAGGAAAGACATCTATCGTTGATGCTCCTTTGATTCATTGTGTTCTTGATAGATCTAACCTCCCACCTGGCGATCGAATATTTGGAGGTCCACAGCATAACAAGTTATGCTCCTACCTCATCATATTGTAACTTGGAGAGAGCGAGAGAGAAAGGGATTGAATGCAAAAGGAAAATTATAACATGTAGCTTTTAAAGGAAAACCCTATCATTCTTCCATATATATATATATGGATGAAATCACTTGGTAGCTCTAAAAATTTAGAATCAAAATTTTCACAGTGAATATTTGTGGCCATAAGTTCTACAAACCCCTCCCCCCCATGTGTTGCAGTATCTTCCTTGGCTAGAATTCTCTCCCGGCCCCACAACACTCTCTCTCCCTTTAAAGGCCCTCAAGACTTCACTAATGCCTCCAGCTAATGGTCTGCTTCCAAAACCAAATACTACAAATTATATATACAAGAGAGTGACATACTCGTCCAAAAACAAAGACGAGGTTGACGATTTCTTTTTGGTTTCTGGTAAGATTATCATTCTGAAAAGGTTGATTCATTTTGTAGGAGAAGAAAGAGGACATGCACTATATTTTTATATAACTATCATCATAAGCATATGGTAAATTATTCACCTGTTTCCCCACTTTGCATGAAGCTCCATGATCAAAAGCTGTTCCTCTGGTGTAATATTCCCTCTTCTGACATCAGGACGAAGGTAGTTTAGCCACCGGAGCCGGCAACTCTTTCCAGTACGTTTAAGACCTGTAAAAAGATGAAGATAAATCGTTGTACCTCATCCTAGGGTTTAAGGAGGAAAAAGAAAAGGAGAGTACTTTAAAATGTGATATATATACTCACTACTCAAGAAAAAAAAACAGAGAAAAAATAAATATATACCAGCAGCCTTGGCTAAGGAATTCCAGACCCCTTCCCCATGATTTGCAATATAGTTGATCAAGATCAAGTCTTCTTCCATGGTCCATGGCCCCTTTCTCACTTCTGGATCCTGAGATGAGTTGCACGGTTTTTTGTCCATTATTTTGTTTGCATATAAGAGAGAAAGAGAGAGAGGAGAAAGAGAGAGAAAGGTAGTGAGAGATATGAGATAATAAGGGAGGCAGGAGGACGGTTTAAATAGAGGGAGGATATAAGATGATTTATTACTTGAAATAAAGTTTTGTATTAGTGAAATAAAAAAGTTTTGAAGTACCTAACTATGTTTATAATCACATTACATGCATGCATGAATGTACATGTATTTGCATGCATGCTTCACTAACCATAATTTGGAAATCCATGGATCATTATTTAATCTCTCTACGTCCTCTTAAGTTATATATATGTAGTTACATGCACTAACCATAAGATGCTATATACATATATTATATGCTTTTCTCAAAAGTAGAAATTACAGATTATATGCTTTTCTCAAAAGTAGAAAATACAGATGAGATATTTCAAGAATATTATCACAAGCCTCAGTACTGCGTTCAAAGTTACAAGAGGGAAAATATCATATAGAGAGTATATAAATATGTTAAATGAGGGGAATTATATATTATGAAAACGACGAAAAAAGGCTTGGAATATCGTGGTTTTCTAGTTACAAGATACTAATTTCGGCAGCTAGATTTTCTGCTAGTTGCTAGCCTTCTTCTATATGCAACTATATATTGTTTTCTTTTACCATTATCCAAACGTAAACGTTACTTCCCTGACATATCAGATTTTCTTATATATTTCTTTATGATATAATATATATCATGCCGAAGTAGTTTTTCTTATAGCGATGGAAGCTTTTGGAATGAAGCATACATATGACAACAATATCGCCAACCATATATAACTCATAGGTTTAGGAAAAAGGTACATTTTATGAAAAGGAAAAGGGAAAATTTAGAATGGTAATTAATAAAACAATGTTATAATCGTTCATTTATATATATACGTACAAGATATATAATCTTTAATCTAAGAAGTTACAACACAATTCAAATATAATTACAGTTCAAATACTTAATTAACTCATGTTTCGTAAATTAATTAATTAGTTATTACTACAAAAAGCCACAAGTTTTTTAATGGAATTTCTCAAGCTTCTCACATATTTCTCTTGGATATGATATTAGGATATACGGATTTTCATGAATTTCTCATGAATTTTTTTTTGTGAGAAAAGTTATTTTTTCTTGTAGTTTACAGCAAATTATATAGAACAGTATAAAATTTATTCAATAAATTCTCTTGAAATATATTTTATTAGTATTACTTTAACTGATCCATATATTTGTTCATAAAATCACTATCAAGACTCAATCATATATTATATATAATTTTTTTCTAAAACGCCTGGCCGTAACTAATAAGCCCAAAAACATCGACTGGAGTTTTTGGCATTTTATTTATATACGCCTTTTGTATTTGAAATATATATAGCAGAACTTGTCACGAGCTAGATTTCTTTCTTTTTTTTAAGAAATATTTACTTATAAAAATTTTCGTCTCACTTAACTTCCTCTTATAATTTCTAACAAAATATAATTCATATCAGCCTACATGTATGTTAGCTAGGTTTTTGTTTTCATATCATCTTTTCATGTTTCGCATGATCCCATCTTTCTTTAATTTTGTAAGAAATTATGAGTAATTTTTGTGAGAGTAACAAATCTCAAATACTTATTCTTCTATTCCTGTTGTAATAAAAAAGAGCAAAGAAGAACCTTGCTCATCAGAAACAATTAATAAAAGTAAATAAATTAATAAAAAAAATTTAAACTCTAACTATCCATTATCGCTTAAAAGAAAGAAACTGAGAAAAATTTAGAAGAAAAATATAAGAATAATAAAAGTAAATTTAGTCTTTTAATCTATATCACAAACACATAGATATAGATAATTCCATAATGTAAATATTTTATATTTGGCTTCCACGCACACATACATATATATATATATATATATATATATCAAAATGTATTGTTATCTTTTATTTATTAGTATTGATTTTATAAATAGAAAATGTTTAGTTTTGATAAATAAAAAAATTGTCTACCATAAAGATGTAGCTAGTGTGTACATACTAATAATTGGAAATTAACGAGAATGGAAAAGGGGAAGCGAATTGAAGGGCTAGCAATCAATATCCATTTTATCATAAGAAAGTCTTTATACATAGGTTTGATTAATCACACTTCTTTGTAACTTTGTTTTGGTTGCATATCTATGGGGCAATGTATGGAAATTAAATATCATTAATGTGTGTGAAAATGGCACAAGAAGATATATAGAGTAATGTTTCATTCCTATGGTTGTTTATTTAAAAGGTATTTGAAATTACATGGGTTCGTACGTACATATTCTCTTCTATCTAATTAAGTATATATCTATAGGGGGAAAAAACTATATATGGTCAGAGTCGAAGGAGAAAAGGGTGAAGAAAAATGTTGTCTGTGAAGATACTAATGGAATATTCATATATGCATATTAATTAACAAACATATAATGGGTCATAATTACAATATGGAAAACAAGTCCCCTCTTTCTGATAATCTCAGAAACTATTACAAATTGAATGATTTAACAAAATTATTTGTTGCTTTTATTAATTATTTTCTATAATATTTCTTATATCTAATTACCTGTGTGACCATGAAGTTGATCACACAACCATTTAACAGAAATGGATTCAGTCATTTTTTACTCATCGTAGTCGTTCATTTATTTTTAAATTGTCACAATTTAATTATATATAATCGATTTTATTTTCAATTACATGTCACGGTTAGAAAATAATTTATCAATTTTTTAATAAAAATGACCGAATCTAAATCTCTATTTAACGTACATAGTGCAAAATAATTGATAATTTCTCTGCGGTAAGAATGAAAATGTGCTATATTTATATCATTATATTGTACTCACTATAATATTTTTTTAGCCAACAAATAAAAGCATACTAGTAATTAAAAAAAACAAAAAAAAAATGCGTGTTGAACTCTTGACAAGTAATTTAATTTAATTTTTAACTTTATTTGAGATGAAAATACATTATAACTATATTCTAATTTTTTATCGCCAAGTTAGGGCCTGTTTAGATTTTCTTTAAAAAAATGACTTTTATAAAATGAGAAGTTAATTCTGAAAAAATATCATACTATTTTACCTTTAAATGTAATAATAAATTTTTTTTATTTCTCCTTCTGTTAATCTCCTTAACTGAGGAAGTCAAATTTGAATTATCAGTTAAAAAGCTTTTTTATTTTAACTTCTCATTTTAAAAAATGAGATACAAACAGTTTAAGATTTATCAAAATGATTTTTTTTAAAAAAAAAAAGACTTTCTCTTAAAAAAAAAAAGAGATTCGTCACACTCTTAACTCGTAAGTAAGGAATGGGAAAATTTTTATTTAAAAAAGAAAATAAAAATAAAGGAAGCCACCAGACACTGATATTTTGCAATGTCAACGGTAGATGAAATTGTGTGTATATAGAGAATCTTTTGAAATGAAGAGAAAAAAAATCAGAGAAACATGTGGCTCTAAACTACACAATGACTAAAAAGAAGAAGAAAGGAAAATGGCCAAATATTGGATCATGATCCTTGGTTTAGACTAAAACACTAACAACTTTTGATTAAAGAGACCAATTCCTAACATCAAACCAGTATTAGCCACTCATTATGTGATCAAATCAAAATCTGTCATCTTCCTTAAATTTCCAAACCTATGGGCATTGCCAGTTTTGATAGATATGAGAAAGTTACAATAAACCATTGCTATTCTTGGAAATCCATGTCGTTTGTTTTGGCTCTTAATTACATTTGAGTGCATACCTTGTCATGATTCAAATTAATCACAAAGAGGGGCTAAAGCAGAAGATGATAACATGGGATTAGTGGCTAGAAAAGTATTAGGAGCTTCTGGGTTGTCTGGGATCTTAGCACACTCCCATGTGAGACCACAACTAATGAACTTTCAAATTAAGGTTGCTGCCCCTTTAAATAAAGGACTCGTCCTAACCACATACTTTTCTTGTGGCTAATAAGGGATTAATTACAGTTGTCTTCAACTGTGGTAGGTATACAGACCATGATAGCCCCACTTTTTGTTGGATTTTTACTTTTTAGTGTGAGCTGGGACCAAGTTTCTCAAGGTAAATTACATTTACAGCCCATCTTTTACTTTTTTCTTCTTCTTTTGGATGCAAATAATAAATAAGAGACGACGTATTTAAAATGTTATAAAAACTTCTCATCTCATAAATTTATCTTATAAATCTTATTTGTTTATTTTAATTAACAAATCCCAAATCTTAAAAAAATCATGCCGCAAGAAATGAAATAGGAATGGTTTTGTTTAATTTCCCATCGTTATTTCTTCATTTTCTTTAATTAGTTTATCTGATTTCTTCCATATCCACATTTTCCACCTTCCCAAATCAAAACTTGGTTTCATCATTCCATTTTACAAGTTCCAAAGAAGTAGGCCATTCGCTTAATTGAATTAATAATGGAACCTGATTTGGTATTTTGTATAAGCTTGTAAGGACACTCTAGGGTGCTGGGAATGTTCTGGCTGAGATTTTAGAGCTTGAATAATTTGATTTTGTGTTTGGACAAATAGAAAGTGAGAGAAAATGATGAACAATGTATGAACAGATCTGCTAGACTATGGCGGTGCTAGGAATATTGTTCAAACAGAAAGGGGGAAGGAATAAAAGGGTGTCGTTTTCTGAGTACGGACCTCCCAAATGCCCTTCCATAAAGGAAAATTCTTTGATACACGTTGAAGAATTGACTTGGTCAACATCTCCTCTCAGCCCTCCGATCTCTTTCTCGTGATAGGGTAATAAGGCTAATACAAATATCAGTGTCATTTCTCTCTACTGATACAGAGTTACAGACAAAGTTGATAGTTGACTTTTCTTTCTTTTTTATTAGATAGGAAACCATTGTACAATAGCTTTCGTTTTCAGTCTCTCTACAGCTATGTGTATTTGCCCTGTTTTCTTTCCTTCTGCATATACAGGCGTTCTCTGCATAATGATCCAATCATATTAGTGATAAGAGGGCGGATCTTTTTAATATAATATTTATTTGGATGATTAAATTTTGATAGGTTAAGATATTTTTAATTACTTTTTTGCTAACAAGTAAACCTATAATGCTTACCAAAATTTGTGCTATAAATAAAGTAATAATATTTATATATTATTTTTTTATATCATTTTTACATATTTTTTTATATGTATTATTTTAATATGATTTATTATCAAATATTATCTGTTATTATTAGTATTTTATAATATATTAATAATTAAAAATAAAATATAAAAATTATATATAAATATTATTAGTCCGATATTAAGCCAACAAATTAATGCAACAACAAGAGGTTTAGATGATATCAGACTTGAAAGTGAGAAAATGGCAATAAAATGTTCTAAATATTATATTCTCATACTGGTAAAAAACTTGAAAAACCAGATCAATAAAAAAATATACTGAACCACAAGATTTAAAAGAAATCGATGAAAAACAAATGCTTCTACCTTAATATTTGATTCTTTTTTATACTCAATTGATAAATCAGCTTTTAAAATAAACACCGAGCATCATGAGCATCCTAATAGGAAAAAATAAATATCAGCTATTGATGTAATTTTTATCCTTGCAGATGACTTTAATAAATTAGTAACAAATTTAGGACAAAATTTGAACTTGACATTAAATAAATTTTTTTTTTGGTCAATACACAGTGTTTCATCAGTGAAAAGTGGGGGTTTGAATCTTAATATTAAAATCAACAAACACTTAGTATTAAAAAAGAGTAACATTAATTTTAAAACGTGTAAAATCTTCTACTCGAATTCGTTGCTTGTGAGAACCGGTGTCTTTAAAGATTGGTTATTTTTGTTTAAAAAAAAAACATGGTATATCACCTGGCTAAACAGTAACCTTGATGAAGGATTATATAATTGAGTGTTTTTAAGTTACATTGGATGTAATATAGATGTTTTTAGTTTTTTTTTTTAATTTCTTTAATTATTTTCATTAGTATTTTAAAATTTTTTATTTTGAATTTTTTACTCTCTTTTTTGAATATTTTTTATGTTTTCTTTAATTTTTTCACATGTTTTAAGCATTTTGTTCTAAATTTTTTTTTCGGTTAAATTTTTTGAATTTTTTTATTCTTTTTTTAAATAAAAAATTACAAAAAGAAATATCTAGATGTTCGAGTATATCTAGATATAACTTAACAAACACTCTATAATTGAGATGGAATTAGGCAGTAGCAATGGAGCTCTACCTCCCACCTCTCACATCCTTTTTTTTTATATATGTTTTTAATTATTAATTAATTATTTTCTATATCATCTATTTCTTTAAAAAAATCTACTTAAGAAAAAGAATTAAAAAACTATTGAATGAAGAGTATAAGTAATGTAAAAATTTAAAAAAAAAATTCAAAAATTTTCCTAAAAAATGATAGAAAAGTCAAATAATACTAAAAAAAAAATAAAAGAGATGAAAGTAAAAATATTATGTTACAGTCTAAAAAGTGAGATATTGCAGTATAGCAAATGCCTCTCATCTCATATATCAAAAATTGTATATCTACATTGTACAGTTATTTTATTTAAAAAATACTTATCTTACAAAAAATCTTCTATAAATTTTGAAAAATACATTTTTAATCAGTCATTTCATTTCACTTACTTCACCTCATTACATGATAATTAACTAAACAATTCTTTTGTTTTATAAAAAAATTCCTCGTTTTATTTTGGCTTCTAGTTCTGCAGCCGGTAGGAATTTGATGGCACAGCCAAGAACAAACCCAAATTGAGCGGGCTCCGCAGGTCGATGCTTTCGCCTAAGCTCTCATGTTTTAGCTTTAAACAGAAATCCATCATCAAGCTTCGGCCTAACCTTAAATTACGCTTAGGGCGCTAACAGGAGGGTGTTTAAACCTTTTTTTTGTTTTTCCATTTTCTACCTTCGTATTTCAATCACAAGTCAATAGAAACGTGAGTTTGAAATGCTACAAATTTTTACAATTCTTATAGAGATGATAATCTGTAAACGGAAATTGTCCTTGTTTTAAAAGGGAAAAAAAGCGTTAACAGTAGTAACAGCTCCTTAGCTTTAAGTTATTATTCCGTGATAAAATGTAGTTACTAAATTATATTCCTGGTAAAACATTAAGATTGACTGTAAGTAGAACTCACAAGGAAATATTTGAACAGCCAGCATTGCTACAAGATCTGGTTCTACAGAAATATTCAACTGATTATCAAGCTAACAAAATGACCACAAACAAGCCATGCCTATTGCCTAAGGAGACTGCAACAGAGAGCTCCAATTATAGGTAAAAGTAATTAGCTAATACAAGCAATCATACAAACCCAACTTACATTGAAGAGGAAATTTCTAAAAAACATTCTGCTATTACAACATTCACTTAAAAAGGAAAAGCATCCTCTCCAAGACTCGCATGGACTGACCACACAACAATCAAAATTTCTCAACTGCCTCATGCCTAGAAAAAATAACAGGGTACGTTAGTCAACACATGGATAAATAATAGATATCATACAGGACGTGTTATAGCAACTTCTGAATGCTTTTAAAAATGTCAGTAAGGTGTTAAATTATTCAAAGACTGTTATAACAATACAGATAACTCTCAGCATACATACACTATAGTGGAATAAGTTCTACATACATTACATTTTCCTTTGAAACCTTATGTACTGAATACAAGGCCAGCAATGTAGTTCCAAAACCAACCCAACCCAGAAGAGAGGGTTATTACCAAATGGTTAACAATAGAAATTATGTAAATGGCTTGGTGCCCTATTATACCAAAAATAGAGGTGAAGCCAGTATAACTTGCCTCAAACAATATGCCATGATCCCAATAACATTTCAACTTTAAATTGTGCTACAGCTTTGTTAATTACCTTGCTAGCAATGTTGTTAGAAAGCCACTCCAAACCCTCATAGAGACCCTCTCCAGAAGTTGCACATGTGCTCTGGATATACCTGAAACAGATCAAAGCATTGCATGAAAAAGGGTTAAGTGTCTTCCCTAAGGAAGTTCACATAGCAGCATATTCACGCATATCTCTTTGTTAAAAGTTTATGTCGTTCCATATTTGTTCACAAAACAAAAATTCCCTCCCAAATTCAGGTGAGAAATTCCACAAAATCATTCAAGCTAAGTCAAACATCTAAAAGTAACACAATAGCAAAAGTAACATAACTTATAGAAATCATATTTGTGACCATACAAAAAAATTATACATAGAGAGATTACTTCAACATAAAAGATAAGATCATCTTACCAGTGGCGTTGGCGGAGGGAATGAAGTCCAAGCTTGTCGGTTATTTCGGCAGCATTCATTGCATTGGGAAGATCTTGTTTGTTGGCAAAGACAAGCAAAACAGCATCTCTCAGTTCGTCCTGCAACAAATAACACATTTAGATTTGCACACCGATATTATAAAATTCCAATATTATGTCATTTACATTCCATAAGCCTATATTTACAGAAAATCAAATGACTAAACAACATTGAAACATATTTTAAAATTAGGATCACCAGGATACTATCCATGTACACGGGATAAGTAAACAATATAAGAGAAAACAAGTAATTAAGAACAAATCTAATTAAAAATGAAATTAGACAACAAATCTTGGTCAATAAAACAGTCAAAGTAATTTCATTCCAATTACTTCAATTATATGTAAGAAGAGTTTCTATTTAAGGTCATGAGAGAACAAAGAAATTTCCTTATATCACTGCATGATGTTATAACTTTTTGTTCCTTTTTCTTCTTCCCTTTCCTCTTCGTTTTTATTGCATTAAAGCATATCCAAAGACACACATCCACATAATTTTGAACCATGTGGTTATTAAACAAGAAGATGCCCTAACACCCAATTTCCGGACTTAGCAGCAACTTCAGAGGAAAACTTACTGCCACTGAACAGACAGAAAATCTAAAAGTAAACACACAACAGAGTGAAGTATTTTTACTAAAAGAAATTGTGGGTCTAGTCTTAAGATTCAGAGTTACTCAAAACTCAAGATGCTTAAAAAGAGACATTGAAAAGAAAATAACAGCATGGATTAATAAAATATGAATGGCATTAGAAATCAAATAAGCAATCTAGGATATTTTCAAGCAAAATAAAAATAAGAACTTACAGCCTGTTATAATTGAACCAGGAAGGACACAAAATACAAAAATCACAAAAGATAGATAACAGCTTATATGAAAGATACATGGACATATCATCGCATACCTCATTCAACATCCGGTGTAACTCATCCCTTGCCTCAACTACTCGATCTCTATCATTGCTATCAACCACAAAAATAAGACCCTGAGTGTTCTGGAAGTAATGCCTCCACAGTGGACGAATCTGTATTTTTAAACTAAAATAATTCAACCATCACATAAACCCTAAAGTTCACAACAGAAGTTATTATAAAATGCAACATGTGATGTTAATGTCAAGTCAACATGCTTTACTCTTTATTAGTGAATGCTACTTACATAAAAGATACTTATTCAACATACATACAAGCTAAAGCACACACAGTCACACACCCACAGATATTCATAGTGGTACATCACATAAACTAACACGGCACCATGTCTGTTCCCCATATGATTAAAGCAACACCTTATTTTTTTTTCTTTTTTACTTCTTCATTTCTTCAATAAAAAACAATGAAACATTCACATATAAACATTATATCCCCACCCCCTCCCCACATTCCAAACACATATAAATGAGAAGTAATATGCTTTGCCCCTGTTCAAAACTTGGTAAGAAATAGACATGTAACCTCCAAATTGACATATAACACTCATCTTTCTTCATCAAACAAATAAGATCTGTAAGGATTCCATACTATGAAACTAGAAAAGGGTCAGGACATGAAAGACAGATAAACTTTAACAAGCATAAACACATGGGCAAGAGCAGCTGTACCTTGTCCTGACCACCAACATCCCACACAGTGAAGCTGATGTTCTTGTACTCTACAGTCTCAACATTAAATCCTGCAGAAAGAATGACCGTTGTTATTAGATCAATACAATACAATAAGATGCCATAAGAGAATTTAGAAACTTATCCTTTGAGCCATCTTAGGTAACTAGATGAGAAATTCATAGTAGTAATACCATATACAAAAACCTGATTCCAACATAGATTAGCAAGACTAGTAACCTTGCAAAATGCTTTAATTGCTTACTGATATTTATAAGGGATGAAATTGGAAAGGGGGGACAATTATATTTAAATGAATGAAAACAAAAAATATATATTGGGAAAAGGGATTGGAGATGCCTGTCCGAACTCCAAAATTATCACTAACTTAGAATAAACAAGAAATTGGCTGAATTTCCTTAATCAGGTTCCAGGAAATGCAATACTAAAATAAGATTTCAGAAGCAAGGGGTAGAAATGAGGAGGACCCTAGGCAAATGGGATTAAAAATATCATTTCCAAAAATTTGGTAAATTTGATGTACAAGTCGCAATGGACCATAACAAACCACTGATACCAGGCCATTGAAAGTGGGCCAATCCTTAAAAAACTATAAAACTCCAGTAACGTTATGTTAGATCATTAAAAAGTAAGTTATTCACGAGTATTGGAACTTACCAATAGTAGGGATGGTGGTGACGATTTCTCCAAGCTTGAGTTTGTACAAGATTGTGGTCTTACCAGCAGCATCAAGACCCACCATCAGAATCCGCATTTCCCTCTTGGCAAAAAGCCTGCTGAAGAGCTTTGTGAAGGTCAACCCCATTTTCACTTCTGCAGTAGCTATCTAGAGATCGCCCAACGCTGATCCGTACAATCGAAATAACGGGGGACAAAACTCATTAGCCAATCAAAATTTCGCTGCTCTATCATAACGTCATAATATAAAGGTGAATCAGATCGCATGAGTCCGAGAAAAGGAAATCCAATACTCAAATACGGCCCAATTAAAAAAAAAAGTAATGAATTTTCACAATTATTTGCAATTGGATACGTACATGTCGATGCTAAAAACAAATAAAAAAGATAACGGGAAATAAAATCTGAACCAACAAACAAGTAGATCGTCAATTGTGAAACAAATCGAACAGGAAAGAGAAAATGAGCACCGATAATTTGGATTGAATTCGACGATAATATAAAAATCAACAGAAGTTTTGATTTGATTACATTTAAATTGGTTGAGAGGGTTTATCAACAGAGATCGATGAAGATTTAAGACATAATCACGCAGTAAAAGAGACCAAATAAAAACAGACGAAAATTTGAATGAAAAAATCAGGAGAATATTGGTTACCTCTCGAAGTTTTCGAAGCAGGATCGGAGGAGCGTCGAGTGCAAGACGCGATTCTACGAGGGAGTCAGGGACGAGAATCTCTCCCCACCCGTTATTTGATGAATGATGACCTCCCCATAATCTAACCCAAATAACATATCTCCAATGGTCTCTACAAAATCCGCCAATACGTCGTCGTATAGTCATAGCGAATTTGAGAAATTTTATAAATTTAGAAGTTGATTTTAAGAGAAAATATATTTTAATAAAATATAAGTTATTTTATGTTTAAACATAATAAGAACAATTTTTAAATAAAAAAATATTTGATTGTAAAATTATAATATAATTTTTAATTAATAAAATTATTAAAAAATATATGCACAAAAAATTTAAATTTAATAATTTTTAATAGGTAAAAATTATATATTTAATTTAAAATTAATAAAAATATATATATATATAATTAAAAATAGTAATTTTTAAAATAATAATTATGTAAACATAATTATAATAAAAAATAAAATAATTATATTAAAAAATATATTATTAAATTTAAATTTTATAATTATAAAAAAATTTAATTATGATATTATAATAAAATATATATAACTATCATAAGTAAAGTGTCAAAATCATAAAAAAAATGAATCTCTTTAAAAGAATGAATTATAAAATAAAAATTTTATTTTAATTATAATTTTTTATTTTTTATTTTATTTTTTTAAAAAGAAAAAAGATATGAACGATTATACAAATTATAAAAAGAATTCTTTTCAAAAAAGAATCAATTATCCCACAAAAAGATATTAAAACACACCCAAGTAAAAGAGCCTCTATCGCGGTTCTTTGAGAAATTATTACAGGGCTTATTATCTTATAGCCCTATTTTGAAGTTATAAGATAATTTAAGTGGATTAATTTTTTATTTTTTTGTCTCAATCTTTTTATATTAATTAATTAATTAATATGTCATATATTTTTTAAAATTTTTTTAAAATATTGTTTGAATTCTTTTATATTTTTATATACTATTTATTCATAATTTTTTTAATATTATTTATATATAAATAAAAAATTTAAAAATATTTTAAAAGACTCTAAAAAATATATATAACATAACAAATAATTAATTAATATAAAAAATAAGATAAAAATTAAAAAAAATTAAAAATTAACATACCCAACTTAAGCTACACTCCAAAATGGAGCTAAATCCCCAATTATTACATATACCATTTCACAACAATAAATAAATTTTACATTGAGTTAAAATCAATAATGAGTTATAAAATTTAAGTAAATTTTATTTAATATATATATATATATATATATATATATATATATAAAAGTTATATAAATAATATAATATAATATAATATATGTATACTTTCGGACACACTTGATAAATGCAGTCTAATTTGAACAATCGACTTTTTATTTATTTTTATAAAATTTAGACCCATGTCATGTACAAAGTAATATTAAAATTTTTTAAATACAATATTTATGATTTTAATTATTTGTTATAATATAATATCATTGTAAGATAATATTATTATAATTTATAATTTATTATATAATTCTTTTAAATTATAATTAAATTAATTTTTAAAAACTATTTATATATCAAAATATTTTAATAATAATATTAAATTTTTATATACACGACTCAATTCAAAAATGAATTTAATATTTTTTTAGTTATTTTTAATTTATTAGAATCCTTTATTTATTTTTAAATAATCATAATTTAGTTATATATAATTAATATTATAATCATTCAAACGAGGATTAAAAATTCACGGACAATATCCGGATGAGGGTCAATCCGATAAATTTTGGTACCACCGGGCTCCGCCCCAATTCCGCTTATTAAGTTGCAGCCTCATTTAAGCCGTATATACTTTGTCTGGCCATGGCTATGGCTGGTGTTACTTGGCTTCGCTCAACGCATGTTCTTCTTCCCACTCTTTATCAGCGTTCTACTTCTACCCTTCCCACCATTCGCTTCAACTACTCCTCTTCGGTTCTGTACTCCGCATACCAGGCCAAACCTTCCATGGTTCCTCTTCAAGCCATGGCCAAGAGAGGGTTTTCAATCAAAGACGATGATGTCGCTTCTCGTAAGCTCACTAGCTAAATACATAAACATATTCACATATGGATTGAATTCTGCTCGAACTTTTTACCTTATTTATAATTCGGAGACACTAATTGGTTGAGCTTTGCTGGTTTCTTTAGCTGATGATCTTCAATTTGAGGAGCCTCTGAAAATTGTGGAATATCCAGATCCAAGATTGAGGGCCAAAAATAAGCGCATAGGTACCTTCGATGATAATCTGAAGAAGCTTGTCGACGAAATGTTTGACGTAATGTACAAGTAAGCTTCTTGGATTGTTTATTGGGTTTTTTTTTCTATTTAATTTTCCACAAATCAAGCTGCCTGTACAATGCGCATATGGGGACGAAGCTTACGTTCTCTTAGGGTAGCTTCCACGACTTTTTTTCAGCATGCTTAAAATTATAATATAGTAAAAAAAATGAAATTGGGCTTTCCAACTTTAATTAAATTAATAAAATAAGTATCGACAATCTGTGTTCTAGAACTCTTACACTCACAATTCACTTGGTAAAAAATATAGTTCGAGAACAGGATTTGTATACGAAATAGACTTCGAGGAATAAAAATGGGAACCGAATGACTATTCCTAGTCCAGTGTATAATTCTGCCAAGAATGGAATGGCGTCAGGTCCATTTAGGGGTGAAAATGAGGTTAGTCGAGCTGAGTTTAGCTCAGGTTTGGCTACATTACATCTTACTCAACTCAAGGCTCATCTCATACTCTTTGTGAGCTGATTTTCTGAGGTTCGACTTAAGCTGGGCTTGCAAGCGACTCGGCTTGAGGAGCTCAACTTACACAAGCCAAATGAGCTCACAATTCCAGAATGAGCTAAGCTAGCTCAATATGAGCTAAACCAGCTTGATATAAACTGGGGCTAAGTAACATATAATAACTATTAAACAACAATAAATTTTATGTGTATAATCGATTTAAATATTTTTAAATAATATACCAAACCAGCTCATGAGTTATGAGCTAATGAGCTGAACACATTTTGGCTCGACCTACGCAGTTTGCTCATACTCTAAGATTGTCAGCAGCTGTTAGTTTTAAAAGCAAACTATGATTTAGCCTGCATGCACTTGCACGTTAACTGAAACAAGGTGTACCATCCTCCCCCCCCCCCCCCTCAACACACACACACACAATTTATATCTTCAAGATTTCTATTTTTATCAAGATGTGTGGAACTTTTAGTGAAACCAGCAACTTGTATTACTTTACCATGTTTGGAACGAACTACCATTCAAACCTAGCCTAGGCTTTTTGTACTTAGTTACTTATAAGGAATCCTTGCAATTTACAGGAATGTGAACAATATTGGTTACCTTCCTTTTCCACAGAACTGAAGGTATTGGACTCTCAGCACCCCAAGTAGGAATAAATGTACAACTTATGGTGTTCAATCCAGTGGGTGAACGGGGTGAAGGAGAGGAAATTGTTCTTGTAAATCCAAGAGTTAGCAAATACTCAAAGAAACTGTCACTTTTTAATGAAGGTTGCCTATCTTTCCCAGGGATTTATGCTGATGTACTGGTAACAAATACAGCTCCTTTTCTTTTACTTCCTTATTCCAACTTTCAGGCTAGTTTGTAGACATGGCGACTTTTTGAGCTTTACTTAGTTTGAATAAAGTTTTCTTTCTTTCTTTTATTATATATTTTTCCTTTTGTATTTCCTCTTATGAACTTGGGAAATCTTATACCCTTCTTTTTCATTCGTCTAGTTGCTCCCAATTTTCTCTCTTACCAAGCAAAGCCTTAATAATTTCATTTGGTGCATCTAAATCCTCATTCCAAGTCCACTGATAGTACAAATCATGCTTAGCTATTGAGGATTAAACTTGAGTACTTATTATGATGAGCTTCAAAGATGATAGTGTCAAGCAATCAACAATGGTGTGCCCAAGCATTTTGTTCAATCTTGTTCATCTCGTGGTCTATTTAAAAGTCATAGCAAACATGATATAGTTTTATGTTGAACTTATGAGGGAATTTCCAATGTGTCCTACTGAAGGAACATAGTCCCCTTGTCATTTAATTCATGACTATGCTGTTGATGGTATTTTTATCCTGAACTTACTTAAGATTGTCTCGTTTTTGTGCTTCAGAGACCAGAATCTGTGAAGATTGATGCACGTGATGTCAGTGGAACAAGGTTTTCAGTCAGCTTGTCAGACCTTCCTGCACGAGTATTCCAACATGAGTTTGACCATCTACAGGTCTGTTTTTCTACTTGAATTAATTAAAGTGTTACTGCTTTTAAATAATGAATATGTTCTTTATTATATATTTGAGATGTGACCTACAGATAAGAAGCTTTTCTGATAGGCTTCATATATTTGACATGGAATCTCAACCGCTGATTGTATGGAAAGTGGAAACTTTCCAGAGCCCACCATAGATTGCAGTACCCTAGAATTTGATTTAGTGAGAGGCTCGGATTTACTAGGGCAAAAATTGCTTGTTCCGATACTCGCTGTTGATCCGTGTGATATAATTGTTGTATTTCCAGGGGGTTCTGTTCTTTGAGAGAATGACTGAAGAAGTTCTTGATAGTATCCGTGCACAACTACAGGTTAGAAAAAGTACACCTTTCTTTGTCATTCTGATCCTTGTTAGATCTTCCCATCTCTCGAGAAATACATAGCAATGATTTGGGTAATTCTCTTTGGTTTTATTGCACAATAAATTAGCCAGGCAGAGGTATACCATGATTTTAGAAATTCATTTATGTTTGGACACACTCATTATGAGGTGGTGACCAAGCATTGAGTAATAGCTTCCTAATCTTGTATACTAATTTCTATTTGAAAACATCTCTTTGATAAATTTACAAGATGTTTTTCTTGTCCGTTTTACAAAATGAACTACCATGTTTATGCAGGCAGGACAAATCCAAAAATTACTTAAAAGAGGGGCCAAAAACAATATTTTATTCACATTATTTATTACTTTTAAAGTTAAAACCATGATATATTTTCGCCCAAATCAAACAGAGTATATTTACTGCAACGGTAGTATAGTGTTATCACTATTGTGATTGCATCACACTTTTAACTATAAACGCATTGCACGGTGCAATTGCAACGATAGTAACATAGTGCTACCATCGCACTGCAAATATTTTGCAAAATATGCTCACATCATTCAATATTGATACTAAAAAGTTAAATTTTTATAGTTGCACTCTAATAAATAATAAAATATATATATATATAATAAACATAAATAAAATTTAAATTTAAAGAGAGATAAATTGGATGTGTATAGATTTAAAAACAAAAGTTAAAATGATAAGTTTCTTTTATATATAAATTTATACACCACTATAATATAACATTTTCTTTCGTAATTTTTAATGGATTCAAGCTTTTAATTTTTTTCACACATTAATGATAATACAAAAGTTAAATGCTAAGTTTTTTTTTATATATAAATTATTCAAATATCTCACTAAAATTCATAATGACTTTCATCATATACTTTAATTTAAATTCAATTGTGGAAGATTTTGTACTTTAAAAGTCTATCTTCTTTTATTTTGCTCTCTCGGCTCTTTTGTCCCTCCTAAGACTTGTGTCAAGCTTCATTCGGTAATTGATAGGCGCTACTAACTCAAAAGGCATAATTGATTAAAACATATTAGAGCTCCTTTTTATTTTTGAACTCAGAGAACCACGTCTATTATATATTAACAGCATTTTGGAGAAGGGGGGGGGGGGGGGGCGGCCTTTTCCCCCCCACATCCCCCCCCCGTCCTTGGCCCCCCTCCATCCGTCCCTGTATGCAGCACACAATAACCCAGATTTAGCGAAAAGGGTTAATAAAGGTTTTGGGTCAATTATTACAGGCATTAGAAAGGAAGTATGTTGACAAGAGTGGATGTCCAAGCCCTGAAAAGATAGAAAACCGCAGGGGGAAGAAGGTTGCTGCAGGTTTTGGGAAATCATGATCATGCCTGCTTCAATCTATAGAAAAGGTTTTCCTGATGAAAAATTTTATCTGTCCCATTTGCATTGAGACATTATTTTTTTTTTATCGATTTTCAAACTGCTCCTTACTTATTTTACAGGTCAACATTAGTCATGATTCTGAGCTCATTACTTACAAGAATTCTCTAATTTGAAGTCTTCCAAAAACATGAACCTTGGACAGAGCTGCCGCATTTATGGCTGGATGTGTTGGAGATGCATCATTGCTGTTAGTTTCTTGGATGTAATAAATTGATGTTTGATAGGTATTTATTATTAGGAACAATATATTGTGAACTTGTCTCTGTTAAAAATTACATATATGTGTTCACACCGGTTCTATGTATTACTTCATCCCTGTTGGCCTTCACAGTTTGCTCTGGGCGGACTTGACTTGTACAGAACGATTTGCATGTGCTCTTTCCGCCGTTCAGCATGTAGTCATTGGGAGACGTCTATAAGATCAGTGCCATTTTCAGTTGTCTGTGCTCCTCGCTAGGCAAGAAATCATGTTGAAGGAGGGGGATGGAAAGGTTTTAACTCTTGTTTTTTGGTTGGAGGGGATTTGTAAAATGGAATGATAAAAAAAAAAAATTTAACATATTGCGTTTTCAATATAAGACTCAAAACAAAATCAATGATAAAATACAAATGTTTGCTATTCCATTTGGTTCCATCATCTATACACATAAATCTACTACACTAGTGTTTTCTCAAACAAATAGGAAGAAGATGCTGAAAGATTTTGATTCTATCATGTTATAATATTACTTTATAACATGATAAGAAATATTAGATCGTGGTAATTTATTTGTGTATGGATGATCACGATTATATATGTCTTTTTATTTTTTTTAAAAAATTGTAATTATTTATTTTTATATTGACGATTACAATTATTATACTTAATGATTTGTCTTGACCGAATTATTTTTTGATGCGGAATGCTCAAAGAGTTTGTCATTATTCTTTCTACTCTCCAATGGAAGTTTTGGAATTGCATATTAACTGGTTTATATGGAAAACCAAGAAGTGAGCTGACCATTCAACTATTATTATTAAGATCAGGAATGCAGTGAGGATAAATGGTGCGGAAGAAGTAGACCTTGTTGTCATGTTGATAATCATGTTTGCCTCCAGGATTTAAGTATGATTTTCTATTTTTTTACTCATTAAAATATTGGAATACTAACAAATATATTTTGTTACAACTTTAAACAATCTTTTGTCCTATAAATAAAACATAAAAGTATAATTATTTTATATAAATTAAAATGTATTTAATTTTATTTTTAAATGCTTTGATGACTTTTTCCACACATGAGATGTGCCTACTATTAATTAAGATATAATTAAGAGTGTAAATAAATTGTATGAATGAATTACTTGAATTCAGTTTAGTAAAAATTTTACAATCAATCTCACTAATTCATCAACATATTAAACTCATTTATTTAAATAATCTAAATTTAAAATTTATGATATTCAAATTTTATAATAAAGATATATTCAAAAATCTTTAATTAAAAAATATTTCAATTATTGGTAAAAACAAACCAAGATATGAGATAACGATTATTTCAAAAATAAACTACATTCTTTTCATATTTTCTAGGCAAACGTGTACTTTTAATTCCTATATATTTATTTTATTTTATTTTATTTTGATATTTGATATTTTAAAAATGTGTTAAGTTAATCTCAACAATTAATATTATTAAATTAATTAATAAATTTGATGACATGGCATTACAGATGACAGGTGGACAACACATCACATATTAACGTGATCAAGAACAAATGACATGGCGATTGGTATAAATAAATAAAACGGCGTCCTTGTAGTTTTGCAGCTCATCTTCCTGGAAGCCCCGTTTCGTTTGCCCTTTCCTTTGAAGGTTGCAGTCCCTATCCTTTGTTTTGGGAGTTGGTAGAGGAGTGAGCTGCTTCCAAAGATGAGCTTCACAACTACACCGTTTTTTTTTTTGAACCTGGCCACGTCAGTATGTGATGTGTTATGCATATACCATGTCATAAAATTTGTTAATTAATTTAATAGTATTAATTATTAAAATTAACTTAATATATTTTCAAAACATTAAAAATTAAAATCAAAATAAAATTAAAATAGAGTGTAAAGATAAGAAACAAAACATAAACTTTTGCCTATTTTCTATTATTCATTCATATTTAATGTACACCAACCCATTTTTTCCTTAACATTGATTCCTTAATCAGTATTTCTTAGTTTTTAAACTAGCATAATTACTGCCCATTTGGAACACCACTGGTTGGTTAGAAATTTGTATATATTTAATCTATTAATTTTTTATAAGATAAAATATTCAACAGTATCTATTTATGTAAATATTTATTAAGGTATATTTAAATATATTGATATATTTAAATTTTTTTTATCTTAAAAAATAATCAAAATAATTTTAAAAAAAATTAAAAAAAGTTAAAAAATTTAAAAAAACTTTAAAAATATAAAAAAAAATTAAAATAAATAAATAAATAAATATATTCAAATGATATAGCTTAAAAAAATAACATTTATATAATATAAGCACGTAGTTATAGACTTAGAGTTACTCGTTATTATTTTATCATACTAAAAATGGCTTACGTTTGGGGCCACCCAGCCCTCAACCCCAACCAAGCGAGAACAGTGAGAGAAGGAGAGAGAGGGATTCCTGGTAATGCCGTGGTGTTGGCGTTACGGAACAGAGAGTTTGAAGGAAGGAAATGAGTCTAAGTGAGAAGAGTCGAGAGTCAAGAGTCAAGAGACGAGAAGAGAGATGTCAGACTTTAAAACGCCCCAACAGGCCAACACCTCACTCCCATGTGTCCAACAGTGCGGACGTCGAAACTCCCTCTCAACTAAGTTTAATAAAACTGCTTGGTTCCGCTCTCTGCTCTGCTGCCTCTTCCATTCACAGGAAAAGTCTCACTTGGTCAAACCCCCAATGAAACGCCTCTGAAACTCACCCCCGCACACACTCCCACTCCTTTCTTTCCCCTGAAAGGAAGATAACATTTTATTTTCGGAGAAAAGTTTCTGCTCTCTCTCTCTTTCTGGATGGGAAAGGATTCACACGACGTGAGGGATCCACAGCTTTCACTGGTACGCTGCTTCAGCAATTCGTTTAATTCAATGCTGTGCTGGGTCTTCTTTCTCGGAAAAAAATTGTTTACCTTGTCATTTTTTTATTTTTGGTTTCGCAGAGTATGTGGTGAGCATATAATTTTATTTGTTTGTTTATTTGTATGTAGAAACTGTGTTAGTCTTCTAAACTGAAGGTCTTTTACTTTTGGGATGTTGGGCAATCAGCAGATTTAAGAATGCCTTATTTTCTTGCACTTTCTCAGCAGCCAAACACAGCTCTTTGGTATCTTCTTGGTCACTAGAAGTTTTTCTTTTTGTTCTCTGACAAAAGCAAAAGAGCCCCCGAAAGTCAAAAGTTAAGCAATTAAGCTAAATGTGCGTAATCCCTTTACTCTAGTTGGTTATTTTGTCATCTG
>JASKGM010000012.1:580812-591706 GCA_034509205.1 Ceratonia siliqua | reverse complement strand
TTTCAAAAATACTTCACTACAAAATACTTTGTTTGGATAAAAGAATCTCAGAAATTCTAAGTAATTTAATCATGGAATTGTTTTAGAGAATTTCAAACTCCTCTTCAATTTCTTCCCATTAGTAATCTCTTGGCCCTGAGGCCTCCGGCTCTCGAACCAGGCCTAGGCTCCGGCCCCTGCCTTGTCTGTAAAAAATACTATGAAAAATTTTATTATTAAAAAAATACAAAAGTGCAAATTCCTTTGTGAGAAGTAATTGTCCAATCATGATATTTTGCAATTGTAGGAAATTCAATTCCCATGCATTTTAAATTCTGTGGAATTTAAAATTACATCATCCAAACATAACCTTAGGTTAGCAAAATCATTGAAGAAAAGCCTCCACTTCTGTTAGGCATATACTCAACCCTTGCCAAATTAACTGATGAAGGGGGTGATAGTTGCAAAAATTTGGGAAGGGTGCCTCTCTAAAGTGCCCACGTGCAGTGTGTGAAATGCTGCATCACGCTTTCAGGTGGAATTCTGTTTTACATCATCAGTCAAATGGCTATTTTCTGTCTAGACAGATGCTGCATAATTGATTTCGTCAGGCTTGTTGTTAGCTGGTTGTAGTGATTTACATGTTTAAGCATACACTTTGAGCCATATAGAACAAAATTAATTGATTTGGTTAGGATTGGGGGCAATATGTACTTTTGAATGGAATTTTCTTTCACTAAAAAAATATATAAATTGTAGATCAATGTTTTGGTCTTTGAAAGAGATAGCAATTCTCCATACGGTCATTCCACTTTCATTTTCTGAACTGAATCCTTATATGTTTTAGTTATCTTAAATTTAGTCCTACCATACACCCTTGATGCTTCAAATTCAGCACTAGGGAGGGACCAAATTAAAGCAAATTAAAAAACCCAAGGTTTCAAATGAGAAAGTAAAGGGACCAAATTGAGAAATGATGTATTTTTCAGAAACCAAAATTTTAGTTTTCTCAAAATTAAATTATTATACGGGAAGAAATAGATCAGAATACTTGAGCTCTATGACTGTGCCTCATTTTGCTATCGTCATAGTGAATCTGTTTGTGGAAATGCTATTAACTAGATGATTCATATTTTAAATTTATACTTGACTCCAAAGAATGCTAATGGTTACAATATCAGTCAAGTTTGTGCTAAGGTTTTTAGATTACATATTTTTCAATGTTTTGCCTAAATAACACGTGATCAAAATGACTTGATTAACCCATGATAAAACCTCGTGAGAACTTTTTGTTGCTTGGTGTTCATTTGTTGGATTTGCATGATATCCATGTCTGGTAAACTATTTTGCATTTTGTTGGCCTTATTATTCTGTTGAAACACTGCAGGTCCAGACTCCTCACTTGCAGAACTGATAGATTTTATATGTGCTGCTCAAGTGGCGAAGGCTGCAGATACCCTTATGGCAGAACTACCCCCTGAAGATAAGGTAGCATCTTGCATCTTTAGATAATTAAAATAGATTTTCTAGCATATCCTTTTCTGTAATTTTGTTCCTACTTAATTTACGTTATTATGTTTATTTTGTTTCATCTCATTGTCTGTCATGGTTTATGTTAAGTTATTTTAAATATTTTTTCTCAGCCACGGTGCAGTGACCAAACAAAGCAAAAGAAGCGGAGATTTTATGATTATGAGATTTTGGGAAAGAAAAAGCCAAGGGGATTTGAAAAGCAGAGTTTCGATGAAGATGATGAGATACTTCAACTTCCAAAGCCAATGATTGGGTTTGGGGTTCCTACTGAGTCATTCCTTATAAAGCACAGAACACTTCCAGAAGCTGCCATTGGGCCTCCTTACTTCTATTATGAGAATGTGGCACTTGCACCAAAAGGGGTATGGCAAACAATCTCAAGATTCTTGTATGATGTTGAACCAGAGTTTGTGGATTCGAAGCATTTCTGTGCTGCTGCCAGGAAAAGGGGCTATATTCATAATCTCCCCGTCCAAAACAGATTCCCTCTTCTTCCACTACCAGCCCGCACAATACATGAGGCATTACCCCTAACAAGGAAATGGTGGCCCTCATGGGACCCCAGGACCAAACTAAATTGTTTGCAAACATGTATTGGCAGTGCAAAACTAACAGAAAGGATTAGGAAAGCTCTAGAAAACTATGAGGGGGATCCACCTCTGCATGTCCAAACATATGTTCTTAATGAATGTCGGAAATGGAATCTGGTTTGGGTGGGAAGGAATAAGGTTGCCCCGCTGGAGCCTGATGAAGTTGAAATGCTTTTGGGTTTCCCAAGGAACCACACAAGGGGAGGAGGAATAAGTAGGACGGACAGGTATAAATCGCTTGGTAATTCATTTCAGGTACGAAAATCTTATCCTTTTTACTTTATAGTAACACAGCATTCATCAATATCCTCCCAGTTATGGCTTTACCAGCCATGGAGAAATAAAATGTTTTAAATCTTTTGTCGTACTCTGAAAAAAGTTGTCAATGTGACAGAAGTTATATGTACTTTTGATATTTATTTCTAGTTTTTCATAATGTTTTCCCTAAAGATTGTGATTCTTTAAATTATTTTGGGTGATACGCTCATAAAAAAAAGTAATGCTGGCATTTGAGTTTCCATGTATTCCTATTCTTTACATGTTGATATCCTTACTAGATTAACTTGTTTCAGGTTGACACTGTGGCATACCACTTGTCAGTTCTGAAGGACTTGTTCCCTGGTGGCATCAATCTTCTTTCTCTTTTTTCTGGAATTGGTGGTGCAGAAGTAGCTCTTCATCGGCTTGGTATCCCTCTTAAGAATGTTGTGTCAGTCGAAAAATCAGAGGTGAATAGGAATATTGTTAGATGCTGGTGGGAGCAAACAAACCAGAAAGGAAATTTAATTGACTTGGAGGATGTACAGCAGCTAAATGGTGACCGGTTGGAGCAGCTGATGAACGCATTTGGGGGTTTTGATCTTATTGTTGGTGGCAGTCCATGTAATAACCTAGCTGGTAGCAATAGGATTAGCCGCGATGGCCTTGGGGGTAAAGACTCATCCCTCTTTTTTGATTACTTTCGTATTCTAGACTTGGTCAAATGTATAATGACAAAAAGTCAATGACTTTGTCTAAAGACTTGAAACATTAGACTGATGTGTCTCACCCCAGACCCCCCATTTTTCTTTTTCTGCAAGAGAACTGCAAGGCTTTGAAATAAATTATCTTCACATTTCTAATTTCAGTCTACTATTTAATTATAGTGCTTATGTTTTGTGGGGTTCGATTAGTATTACTTCTGGCCGAAAGTCATTTCGGGTCAAATCACCCAAATATGCCATTAGATATTCATGCAAAAGAGTAATGATTCTTTACGTCCAGTAAGTTTCTGGGCATATCACACATACCATTAATATACATATATATATCTTAAAAGGCATGCTTGTAAGTGAAACCATCCACTGGAGTTTGATTGCATTTTAAAAGCTATTAGCATTTTGATATTGAATTGGGTTCAGCATTTGATTTATAATTGCTCTCTTAATGCTTCTAGTATTTGATGTACTTCGTTAAAAGACAATAGGATGAAGGGGGAGATTAAATTACTCAGGGAGCATCCCTCACTTGAAAGGATGGACTTAATAATGAAGTAGGGGTGAGGGAGCATGGGTGCTCTTGATTAGTTTAGAAACTCCATAGGATGATAGGATAAAACTTGGCTGATACATATGTTCATCATCTTAGCAACTCCATCCTAAACATTGGAAAGAAATTTGGATATTCACGGTTGGGTAATTATATTATACATGTGTAATATTGAAAGAATTTAGACAAAAAAAAAAAAGACTGCGATTATAATTTGTTCAATTTAAAAGACTGATGTGTATAGGTTTTATTTTGATATGTCGTGGCCCAATATAAACCCTATAAAGAAAAGGTCCAACTACAATAGCCCATGATGCATTAGGATACAATGACAAATATGCCCATCTTCGTCACTATAATTAAAGAATTACCCTATACTCATGTATAAATACCCATCTTCATCTATGGATTTACTTCAATACCTTTTAAATTTATTACATTTCTAGCTTAAATCAAATTAACGTAGCATCAAAATTCAAATACTATCAAACTTACATGTACTATTTTTCAAGATCTATCATCATTCCGACCTAAATATAAGGTGACCTCCATTCAACCCCACGAAGCATGATTATACCCGAATGGCTATTTAAAGTTGACCCATTCCCATGTGTCAAAACAACCCGCGCTAAGAAACACTAGGAGTTTTATTTTTTATCTTTCAATTGTCCAACTGGCCAACATGACTTAACCATGGTCAAACTGCGGTGCTAACAGGGTTATAGAGCCAGCCATTCACCAGTCTCTTTCGTCTACGGACGCCTAATATCTGTGATTCCTATAAATACGCACTCTGGTCCTCCTCTTCTGCCCTCCCCTTCGGCTCTACGTTTTTCACTCTTCGGGAGCGTAGCTTTCGTTTCTCTTCGATTCCACACGGTTTTACCGCCCCAAGTCGGAACCCGTCAGCCCGGCTCAGCCATAGAAATTCCAAGCTCTGCAGACAATATACGGGTGCTTCTCGCTTCCGTTCTTCATTCAACAACCCCCAACCCGACCTCGTGAGGTACAATTTGATTTCTCTTGTTTCTATCTCACATTTCTGAGACCGTTCCGTAATCTGTCAGATCTGAATGTATTATTTTATTCTATGCTTGTGCATGACCATCGCCACCCAGCATGATGGAGTAGGATGAAATCTAGGGCTTATAAGTTTTCCTTCTCGTCTTCTGTTTTGTGGTTTGCTTGGATTATTAGGGATGGGTTTGTGCTGCATGCAATAATTTTCCTCATTTTCGGGCTATTGAGAATTCCCCACGAGATTTGGGTTTTGGAAATGCGATTTATATGTCACTAATTTAGATTGAAGACCAACTAATACGATAGAGTTGTCATGTTCAGTTTCTATTATTTTTCGGGTCTGTAACTGCAACATCGTTACCGTTTGTAGGCTTTTGTTTAATTTTTAGCGAAAATTGGACAATATAAAAGGTATGGATTGGGATTTTGATCCCCTACAGTGAATATCCTTCAGCTTGTATCCTATTCAGACACGGAGGGTCGGTCATTTCTAGGTTTGAGTACGAAGCTGTGTCTAGTTTATTTGAGTAATAATGGTTGTTAAGACGCTATTCTTATGAGATAAAACAAATCTCAGGATATAAATGTTGACTATTCGAGGGTCACTAGTTATAGTATATGAAATATTGTCTCAGATGTACGTTTTTCTAGTTAATTTTTTTCTTAGTTTGGACTAGATTTTTTGTGTTCACTTGAAACTATTTTGTATTAATGTTGATTCCAAGGCATTTTCATTTTCATCTTCTAATTGGTAGCTTATACGAATTCATAACGGTCTTTTGGGTTGTTTTCTTAGGAGTATATTACTGGTTCCCTTGCAATGGCCGCAACTGCAACTGCCTCTTCAGTGGGTCCAAGATATGCACCACCTGACCCAACACTTCCTAAACCATGGCGGGGACTTGTTGATGGTAAGACTGGGTATCTTTACTTTTGGAATCCTGAGACTAATGTTACCCAATATGAGAGGCCTACAAGTTCAGCTCCCCTGCCAAAGTCTTCTTCGGTGCCTAGTTCTTCTGTCCAGGTTCAACAATCATCTCAAGCACTGCATCGGGGCCACAGTGCTGATTTGAATGATAGGTATGGTAGAAACAGCATTGGTGGATCAAACTTTGAAGCTGGATCACAGAACCATCAGGTTTATCCTCTACTTTCTTCTTTTGTATTTTTTCCATTACAAACTGCCATGACCTGGGACATGTGCGCAATGTTGTCATTCAAAATGCTGCCTACTAGTAACATCCCTTGTGGACAAACTTCTTATCACCACTTTTTGAGCCAATGTGTGGCCTGACTGTTAGTAGCAACTAATTTTAATCTATTTGAACATTTATTTAAAATGGTCCTGTTTGATTATGAAATAGCAGAGAATGAGATGAGTCTCTGCTCTTCTGAACTAATATATCAAGCTCTAAAAGTATGTGTTGAGGAATTTTGATTGTTTCTTCTTCCTCAAATGGGTGCTAATTATATCTTCGGTCATTATGTTTAGTCAGGAATCTGGAATTTTAGAAGGAAGAAATGAAATGCATAATCTTGCTACAGAGAGAGAGAGAGAGAGAGAGAGAGAGAGAGGGGGGGGGGTTGAAATGCAACTATGCTTATGCATCAAGGTTTCTTTCAGTCCTAGTTTCTATGGGGGACTAATTTTACACATCTTTTATTTCCTATTAGATTGCAAAAGGTGGAAATTTTAATTCTCATAATGTTCCAAATGGGATAAACGTTCCTGGAAATGTTGGTTCTTCTATCAGAGCTCATGGACTATCAGATGCAGGAGCTGGATTAACTCCAGAGTCTTATCGCCGTCGCCATGAAATAACTGTTACTGTGAGTATATAATATACTTGATGCAACAATAACTATACCACACTATGTTGTCATGAGCTGTTTATTTACATGAATTAGAAAAGTATTTAAATTGGAAGTTGGATTTTACATATTATTAATGATAGTGGCCTTTTTTTTCCCTTTTGGTTTTGTCCAAACATGGAACTGTATTAAGTTCTTTCTAATATTTTGTCAGGGAGATAATGTTCCTCCACCTTTTACATCATTTGGCTCTACTGGCTTTCCATCTGAGCTTCTTAGAGAGGTATCAGCTTCTATTCTCCTTTCTTTGTCTTTTTTCAATAGTGACAGTTAGAAGGACATGTAAGTTTCCTGAGTTATGTGACCTGAGTGATTCTTGAGTAACACTCTGATTCCTGGAGGTCCAATTTATAACTTTCAGGCTCATGATAAGTTTTTTGCCATCTTTACTTTTTTGTCGTAGGTGCGATATTCGCTCCTGGGGAGGAGCTAATGTCGTACGCTCTGGTGCCCTCATTTGTGGGGCTAGCATTTAGTTTGGAGCGTCCTTGTATGGTGGACCAATTTTTTGGGAAGGGCTTTCCGAATCATCCAAGTTCGTGGCTGGGACTGCTGTTGGTCATGATTCAGTCTGCCACTTGGTCTGAACGGAAGAAGAAGCCTCCTCATGCGCTAGCTTGCATCAGCAAGCATTGGTGGTTTGCATATGGGGGATGATACTTCTTCCGGCACTTACCACTCCTCTATAAGTCCCTAAAGAAAACCAATCTCCTGGATTTTCCTTTTTCCAGGTACACAATGCTGGGTTCTCTGCCCCAACTCCAATTCAAGCACAGTCATGGCCCATTGCTCTTCAAAGTAGAGATATAGTTGCCATTGCTAAAACAGGTTCTGGGAAAACCTTGGGGTATTTAATCCCAGGATTTATTCACCTCAAACGCTGTGGTAATGACTCCAAATTGGGTCCCATTGTACTGGTACTTTCACCAACAAGAGAATTGGCAACACAGATACAGGATGAAGCTATGAAGTTTGGGAAATCATCCAGAATTTCTTGTGTGGTAAGTTGCTTGTGGCTCTAATTATTCTTGTTTTTGCTTAATTTATTTACTTTCTTGTTTTTTGTTAGTGCTTGACACCATGGACAATGATTATTGCATGCTATAATTTTGAGAATGTGACTAAAATATCGTTGTTAATCGGATTGCATATTGTTTAAGGCTCCTTATATATTTGTTTCGTCTATTATGTTTTGCCAACTTGTACTATGGTAGCTTTGATCCTTGGTGGGATATTTTTACCTGTAGGCTTGCTCGCAAACCAGGTTTAGTTATGCACTTTGAATTCCTTGAGTTAAATGTAGCTAAGTTTACAGCTAAGTGTTTTTGACAGGCTTGCTGCTGATAGATTGACCATGATATTTTTGGTTTTTGCTAGTGCTTGTATGGTGGAGCACCAAAGGGTCCTCAATTGAGAGACATTGACCGAGGAGCAGATATTGTGGTTGCCACTCCTGGCCGCCTGAATGATATTCTTGAGATGAGAAGAATTAGTCTTCATCAGGTCTCTTACCTTGTGCTAGATGAGGCTGACCGGATGCTGGACATGGGTTTTGAACCTCAAATTAGGAAGATTGTGAAGGAGGTGCCGGCACGGCGGCAAACCCTCATGTTCACTGCAACATGGCCTAAGGAAGTTAGGAAAATTGCAGCTGATCTACTGGTCAATCCTGTCCAAGTTAACATTGGCAATGTTGATGAGCTTGTTGCTAACAAGTCTATTACTCAGGTTCAATCTACCTGTGATCTTATTTTGATGCAACATTTTCTCTGTTTTTATCATTTGCAGCACTTCTGCTCATTGGAATCCTTTAGTTTCATTAATTTGTGTTTGATGTCATGGGATTAGAAGCTGTATAATTGATACACGTTCTGATGGTGTTATTATAACAGCATATTGAAGTATTGGCACCAATGGAGAAACACAGACGATTGGAGCAGATTCTGCGGTCACAGGATCCAGGATCAAAAATAATTATTTTTTGTTCTACCAAGAAAATGTGTGATCAACTTGCTCGTAATCTTACACGCCACTTTGGTGCTGCTGCCATTCATGGGGATAAATCCCAGGCTGAGAGGGATCATGTGTTGAATCAGTTTCGAACTGGGAGGTCTCCTGTGCTTGTAGCAACGGATGTTGCAGCTCGAGGATTGGACATCAAAGATATTAGGTTGTTAAATATTTTGGTGTTTCATTATATCTTCATTCTTATCCTAAGGAAGTAGGAGGTTTTCCCCATGAATCTGTGTACTGGGCTTTTAGCTTGAAAGTGACAATCAATAAAATTTTTTGCAGGGTGGTTGTCAACTATGACTTCCCTAATGGAGTGGAGGACTATGTTCATAGGATTGGAAGGACTGGGAGGGCAGGAGCTACTGGCTTGGCGTACACATTTTTTGGAGACCAGGATGCTAAACATGCTTCAGATCTCATCAAAGTCTTGGAAGGTGCAAACCAGCGAGTGCCTCCAGAGATTCGTGATATGGCATCACGTGGTGGTGGGATGAATAGATCCAGACGATGGGGTTCTTCTGGTGGCCGTGGGGGACATAGCGATTCAGGATATGGTGGAAGGGTTAGCAATTCAGGGTATGTTGGAAGGGGTAGCGATTCAGGATATGGTGGAAGAGGCAGTGATTCGGGTTACGGGGGAAGGGGTGGTTGGGGAATCACTCCTGGCCGAGGTGGAGGCCGTGGGATTGACTATGACTCGCAGAGGTCAGTTCAATATATTTTTTCTTTATATTCCTTATTGTCCTCAAATCACAAATGCAAGCTTCCTTTTATCTATTCAAATCCAAGGATTTGGGTTTTGTTGAGAATTCTTAATGCTATTCTATTCTTTTTAAGTAATGGTCGAATGTGTTTCATGGCATAGGAATGATCGTGGCTACGGACATGATGTGGAAACCCGTGGGAAGTATGATAAAGGAAGAAGTCGTAGCCGAAGCCCTGATAAATCAAGTTGGGGTGACCGCAGTAAAAATTTTAACCGTGACCGCAGTCATAGTCGTAGTCCTGACAAGCATGACAGGCCTACTTCACATTCTCAAGGTTACAGTTTTCATAATGCAATGATGGAACATGGACGGGATAGTGATCACAACAAAAGTTTTGATGGGGATCGAAGCGGTAGTCGGAGCCCTTATAAGCATGATAGGGCTCCGCCAGTTTGTGAACGTTCGCCAGTTTATAGTTTTCATCGATCAATGATTGATAGTTGTAAAGATGACAAAGGTACAAGATACACACGCAGTCCTTGCCGAAGCAGATCACCATCTTCCCCTGGTGGTGGTAGGTCAGACAAAAGTCCCCGGCAGGAGTGGGGAGGATCTCCAGGAAATAGATATGGTGGTTCTTATTCTGCCTACCATGGAGAAGAGGAGGAAGGGATGATTCGTGATGAAGGTATGACTTAGGGTGTACATCAGGCAGCGGATTGAGATTCCAGCAATTTCCATCAGACCACTTCTTGCAAGGTTTACACATGTTTTGGGTTGTTTTGGTCTACAGTAGTGGAGTTCTTGGTAAATGTATTTTTGAGCTGGAGATGTAGCATGGAAATAGCAAACTCGAAGAACCTAGTAACGAACTTTGATCCTTTTGGTAAAGTTCTAGTTCATATATAGCCAGATTCATTGTTTCCACAATCTGAATAGAGAAAGTTATTCAGCCACTATAAAATGTCCATTTTTATCTAATTTCCGCAATTATGTCTAATAATATTTAAAAGTAGATACTACCGCAATTATGTCATGCAGCAGGAGTTTCTGAAGGCGATTTGGAAGAAACCATGGACTGTAATACTATAGGTAAAAAAATGTAAAACACGTGACTTAATGGGATAACATAAAATTTGCGTAGGTTTTTTATTCTTTTTTTTAGACAAACAGTAACATCTAGTTTCCAGCCTTCGTACATACCCTGAGTAAGAAGGTAGTCTATTTTGAAACAGTAACATCTAGTTTCCAGCTTTCTGCCATATCACAATTGAATATATTGTTCTCACACTGAATGAGTGAATGGGGCTAATTTGGTTTGGCCCGCAACAGTTATATAGTGGAGCAACTGCGAGCAAGGGCAAAGGTAGTCTATCTTCAAATGGATTACTTGTTTAATTGTTTTTGGTATACATAAATCACAAGAAAAAAACCTAGCTCTTACCAAAGCAGGGACAAGTAAAATACAGTACTATACTATATTATACGTTAGCATGTATAGCGTAGTATTCAATATAACACAAAATGTAAAATGCATATGGTCAACCAAAGGGCAGCCTCACCTTTTCTTCATCAGTAATATAAATAATAGGATTATTGGGATCAGAGTAAGATAAGGACGAATTATATAAAAGTGAAGGAGATTATTAT
>JASKGM010000012.1:564778-580712 GCA_034509205.1 Ceratonia siliqua | reverse complement strand
TGAAGGACCTGCACCTCGCATCACTGAAGTGGCACCCCCCATCATGGAGAACTCTTCTCGGAGCCCGACCCCAGAAGATATCCTGGAAAGAAGAATTATCCATAAGGGACGATACCGTCCAAAGACAGAGATACTCGTGAGCTGGAAAGGAGCTTCCATGGAGGATTCTACATGGGAAGATGAACGAAGATTCCTGAAGGCCTATCTCGGACTCATCCTTGAGGACAAGGATAAAACTATGGGTGGGGCATTGATACGGTCAATGCCTTGTCATCACACATCTGGTGCCTAGTCAGCATGGGGAAATGGGGATACTTGTAGGAGATGGCCTTGCTTATCAGTTGTTATGGTAGTTAGGGCAGTTGGCCGTTGTTGCCTCGGTAATTAAGGTTTTGCGTGACTTAGTGCCTTTGGCTGTAATATATTTGTGCTCTTCTTTTGTAATCGAAGGTATGAAGTTTATCAACCCTAAACTCCTCTGTTCCTCTGTTCTTCTGGTCTCTACTTCCTCTCCCCTTTCATTCTTTCTTTTCTGGAACCTCACCCGAACTCGATCATAACACTTAATTGCCAAGCAAAAATCATTGAAGTTAGAGTTAAAAACTCTCCCTTTTTTCGAGCATATACAAATGAGTCTTGTTTTCCATCAAAATGGTATAAAGAAAAGTTTTCCTTCTTCTAAAGCGAAGTAGCAGTATGCTGATTTAGAAAATACCAATTCAAAGGATAACAATCGAGGAATTTAAAGCCATAAACTTTGCCTTTTTATACAAATAAATATTCTACATTTCTATAAATAGGCTTTAAAAATGGAACACTATGCAAACAAACAAAATAATATACCCTCGAGGTTTATGAATTAAACTTCTTGCATTTCAACTTTAGGCTCCTTGAGCTTGTTGTTACAATTCCCATTGGCTTTAGGTAACGATTCAGTTTTTCTAACTATTTTCTTGTGTATTCGTTTAGCCATTTTCGCACAGAAGAAACAATTTTCTCATTGATCCAATGGCTGTCACAGAAAAAGCATATATTCAATCTAAAGGCAAAACAGTCAAGTAATTCCAGCCCGCTAAAGAGCTGCAAATACTGAAACATTACAGAGTAATATCAGAAATTGAATAAAGGAATTAGGGTTACAGAGTTCTTACGAGGGAAACACAAATCAAATGGAGTAGGCGACTTTGAAATAGAAATGAGCATGGGGGGAGAGCGACGGTGGCGAAGGTGGCATAATGGTGGCCGGCTGATGTGGCGAGTGACAGACATGAACTGTGAGCCACAAGCGGCGGTGCGAAGGTGGCGAGTGGTGATGGAGGAGGGGCAGCGGTCTCTGAACCAAATGGAGTAGGCGACTTTGAAATGGACATGAGCACGGGGGGAGAGCAGCGATGGCAAAGGTGACACAGTGGAGGCGGAGGTGGCCAGCGACAAACACGAGGGGTGGTGCAATGGCGAATGGTGATGGAGGAGGCAGAGCGTTCTTTGAACAAAAATGGAGAGCGCAGTTTGAAATGAAGGGTACTGGGGAGGGAAAGGTGAAAAGGGGACCAAAAAAATAGTATGAGTTAGCAATTATATTAATATAAGTATGATGGTGTAAGGCATAAGTGTACAAAAATCAATTCTCTTATTCTAATTCTCTTCCTTGGCCCTTTGTTATTTAGCATACAAATTTGGATGAAAAAATTGTGTTAATCGGGTAGGAAGATGAACAATTTAAATACGAAATATGAGTTAATCTCATACAACTATCAAGTAACAAAATATCAAATATCAACTACTAAGATTTATTTATTATTTAAGGGCCTTGTTACTACACTGATCTTAAGACACTAGTTAAGGAACATTAATGTTCTTAAAAATAGTATTAATTTAATAATTTTTATCCGTCTATTATTAATGTTACATTATTTTTTTTATATGAAAAAATTATCCTCTATGTAATACAACTATCTTTCGCTATTAAAATATTCTCGTGAGGCTAAATTTTACACATAAAATATTATTTTAATTAAAAAGTTATCTTATATATTTTAAAAGATCAATACCATTTTAGTCTTCTACTCATTTTCTAACTCTATTTATTTAGTCCAAAAAGAAAAATATTTTTTTTCACAGTAAAATTATTCTTCTAACCAAACATATCTAATATATTTAATGAGGTGAGCATAGCCTATTTGAGATAACTTTGGACATCCTTATCTTTCATTTTTTTTACTTTTTGTCTTTTTTATTTTTATTTTTTAACATTAATTAATTATTTTTTATATCATATATTATTTTTTAAAAATTTAAATTTTTTAAGTTTTCTTATATTATTCATTCATAATTTTTCTTATACTATTCATTCATAAATAAAAATATTTTAAAAATTCAAAAATATTTTAAAAATAAAAAAATAAGATGAATAAATAATAATAATAATAATAATAAGATATGAAAATATCTAAAACTATCCTATAACCCAAAATGAGGGTAAAGGATAGTCAAAACCATTTAATGATTTATGAATTAAGGTTAAATAGAATTAAAATAATAAAATAATGACTTATAAATATTTTCTATTTTTTAATTACAAATAATAATATATTAATAAAAGACTTCAGGTGTATCAAGAGAATAATTTTGTTTATATAAAAAAATTATGTAAATTATCAATAGATGAACAAAAACTATTAAATATAATAATTAAAATTATTCTTTTTAAAATTATTAATACTTTTAAAATATTACTAATTAATAATAATAATATTCATACATCTTTTTCTTTGCATTAATTTTATATTTTACTTTTAATTATTAATATATAAAATAATAAATATATAAAAAAAAGAGATATAAAAATACTATTCCTGTTTAAGTACTTAAATGCCTCACTTAGTAATCACTTAATACTTATCGCTAATAAAAATCTCTCACTTACCACTTGATAAGACACATGACTAATGAAGATCACGAGGGTCACCTAGAATCATGGGCCATTTCTTACACTTTCTTTCCTAAAATCCATGGTTCAAAAAATTGGATGGTCGATTGATTGAGAAAATCAAATTTTGATTCCTTATTGGTCTAATCAATCTTTAAAATCTAAAAATTAGTCAAAAATCGATGAATCAGACCCAAATTAGGAGAATCGGACGCATAAGTGATTCTCCCAAATTATGATTACCTTAAATTGATCAGAATGTGAGAGAACTGAAGAAACACATCAAGAGCAACAAAAACATAGTCATTTAATTACTAAAATGAATCTAAATATGGAGAAAACACCAAATAAAACCCATAAAAACTAATTCTTTTCCGTCAAAGAAAACCCATAAAAAATGAATCAAGATCAATGTATTCAATGTTTAGAACCTGAAGGTAGCTTAAATATACATAAAAATGAAAACATTTTTCTATTGAACTATGCAGAACAGCAAAGTGGAGATCGACGGCGCTAGAAACGAAGGACAAGCAATTGGTGGAAGGTTGGAAACGGTGGATCCTACATGACCCGGCCAAAGCAGAGCGAGTAGTTCCAGGCTCAGTGCATGATGCGGGTGATGAAGGCAAACTTGGTACAAAGACTGAGTCTAGTGAGGCTCAGCTATGGTGAGTTCGTCGAGTTGGCCGGCATTCTCTCAATAGATGGGGCACTCCCCTTTCTTATTGTAGGACCTACTTTCTTCCCGGAAGACTAACAAGAGACTAAGATACCTTTGCACACCGAACTAAGGCATGGTTTCTTACTTGTATCTTCTCTTCTCTTTCCTGTTAAATGGAAGATTTAGGCTCAAGGTCTCTAGAAGTCTGGAAGATAGAGAATATGAAAAAGGAGAGGAGAAATTAAGCCTTTTTGGGGAACCTTACAGAGAAACGACAGGGCAAGGAGGATATCTGGCAAGGATCAAAATATCATTTCATTTCGGTTGAAACGCCCGAATTTTTTTGATTTCGTGTGCGACCGAAACAAAATAGGAAGCAAGCAACGAAATTCCACCATTTCGGTGGAAACTTGGCAAAATCAATGTGTTTCGACCGAAAATCCAATATTTCATTGTGTTTTGAAGAAACCAAATGAAACAATGGAATTTGAAGACTTGAAGTTTGAACAATCTAAAACAAAATTGAAGAGATTCCCTTTCCCAAACCTTTCAAGGAACAAAATCCAAAATTTTCAGAGAAAAATGCCAAAACCACTAATTCAGACTTCAAAATTTAAGAATCACATTCACAAGTCTCAAGTAGAAATTGAAAGACCAAAAACTTGCATTCGACTTCATCTATTGTCTATCCTTTCTTCCTAATCTCTCGCTCTTCTGATCGAGTCCCAAATCCAAGCATCAACTTAACCATCATTTCTGGAACTGCAAGGAGCAATGCACTTCATCGAGTCCCAAATAGAAGCATCGAAGCATCTGCATGACTGCATATGGAGAGTGGCCATGAGACTGAAGCTACAAGGAGGCAGGAGCAACATAGAGGATTGAAGGGTGAAAGAAAGCAAAGCCGAGGACTCAAGGGTGAAGAAAGTCGTTGGCAAGAGGAGGATTCTAGACTTTTGGAGTTCTGGAACTCTGTATTCAAAATTCCAATTAATAAATATATGCTTATGATAATATTTTTTTTAAATATATGTTTATATAGAATATATTTATTTTAAATTTTTTTTATTTCTACATTTATATTAAATAAATATATATATATATAATAATTAATTTTATTTTACATTTTCATAAGATTGTTATTATCATTAATTTGTATACATTTATTTAAATACATAAATGTAATTTTAATATCATATTATCGTACTAAATTATATAATTATTATTTGAATGAGAATGTAATTATTTAACATTGTGTTATCAAATTTTATATATCTATACCATTGTTATTATGTTAAAAATTAAAAAAAATTATTGATTAAAATTATTCGAAACATTTTTGCAACAATTTTTCATTTCGAAGAAATTTTTGAAACGTTTTCATTTCTGAGATGATCGAAACTATACCTTGAAACGAAATTTTATTCTTTGATATCTGGGTATGGTTTGGTAGATTAAGCGTCCAATATGTTTTAATATATTATTAACTTTTTTCAATATTTATTTTATTTTTTATTTTTATTTTTATCATCTTAATATTTGGACTAAATTTATAACAAAATTAAATTATTTAAAACAATTTTTTTATTATTTTATTTAATTGTAACTTTGAATTTTGAATTTTAAATTTCACTTTTATTTTATTTTATTTTTTGATAAAAGATGTTGTATTGACTATTAAATATTATATTATGAAATTATGTAATGATGTTTCAAGTATATTAGTATATTATTTTTATTTTAATTTATTTGTTTATTTAATTATTAATTATTATATATATATATATAATATATTACACTATATATAATATAAAAATTAAAAAATATATTTTTTAATTCACAACTAGTTCAATTGTTGTTGAATTAGTGACCTAGCACCACTGCCTCCACCGATTCTATAACTAGTCTGATTTGCTAAACCATGCTAAGACCCAATTTATGATAGTCTATACCACTCTAAATTTTCTTTAAAACGTTAAAATATATTAGGCTTAATAAAGTTTTGATCTATTGTAATAGTTTTAATTTAAGTTCTCTATTTTTTATTTAGACAATATTGTCATATTATATTTTAAAGTTTTAATTAAGTCCGTATTTGTGTCCATATATAATCAAAAAAATGATAAAATTACTATTAATTAGCATATATGAACATGTTTTTGTCTATTTAAAATAACTATTTAATAAATCATCAAATAAAATCATACTGAAAAATATAAAAATGAGAGAGGGTGCAATCATGTACATTCAGCATAACTTCACTTGATTTTATGTTATATAATTATTCTATATAAATAATAATATGATTACATATATTAATTAATTACAACATCATTATTTATTTATACAAATATAACAAAGGTACTTAATCAAAAATAGTTTACATTACTAGAATGATCAAAAAGTATTTAAGTCAATATATTTTCCAAATTATATGTAAACCCCGTTTAGATATGGACTAAGAAATTTACAAGAAACCTTTATTACTATACCAACCTTTTTGGATTATCACCACTAATTATCTAAACAAGTATGTATGTCTATATCTATATATTATTTCATATATTAAATTATTAATACAGTCCCTTTTATACAGTAGTACAAATACAATTGCTACTAGTTGTTATTCTTAGCACAAGTCACAACCACAGATGATATTTATTTAGGTCATAAAAAAATTAAATTAATTAAAAATGTAACAAGTGCATTTTAATTTTTAATAAACAAAAGAAAATAGTTTGAGGGATATAAATTTCAATATTTCAATCTAAAATATGATATGCAGAAAGAAAACAGTAATTTTACCATTCTACCCAGGCCGACGCTAGGTGAATGAAATTGAAAAAGCCCTCGTGCTGCTGCATACATAGATCCTAATTATCCGGGAATTTCTGTTGGTTTAAACTCTCGTACTACGCCGAGGACTGTCCTTATCCTACTCTAAACACACTTTCTCTCATTATTAATCTCCTAGCTGAAAGAAATTTTCATTGCTCGCTTTCAAAGCCATCTCTTATCTGATAGCTTTATAACCCATATTGTGAAGTTTCTTTCTTTTCTACTGTAGGTTTCTGGGTAATGGTTTTTTCTAGGAGAAAGTCGGTTTTGTGACTTGTTGATTAGTATTGGAAGGTCCAAGAATGGCGGGAATAGGTATACTTTTAGATCGATGGAGGAAAAATCAAAGCTTTAACCCAGACTTGTATTCAGCACGAACTTTTCAATCTACTGACTTGTTCTCTGCCTCTGCTGCTGCCTCTGCCGCTGCCGCTTCTTTTGCTGCCGGCACCTCTTTTGCCTCAAGGGCTTTGTTCGGGTATGCTATTCCTTTATTTCTCTGCACATGCATTAATGTGAAATCATTGTATAAGAATATATTTTTTTGATGTTAAATTGTGTTGATATGGGTTGGATTATAGATGCATTTGTTAAAAGTCATTGGTTTGATTTTTGTGATCAGCTTGATAAGAGCTAAGTTAATTTAGATGGTAAAAAGTTAAGATTTTATATTGGGTTGTTGTATTTTCAGTTTGTCAGTTAGGATGTGATTTCGTTCGTTCATTCTTACTCATATCAATTCACTTCATTTATGAACTAGATGAAAATCCCAAATATATTCTCTCTTAAATTGAAACGGCTTGCAATTGTCAGAATGTCATGTGTTATAACATGTGTAATTGATATACAGCTGTTGATATACTTATGGTTGTTTATTAAGAAGTGCTTAAAGAAAGGGGATGGGTAAGAAATTATGATATGATATTTAGGGATTCCAGTACAAAAGCGATGCTTGGTGTAAATTTTTGGGGGAACTGAATATCTTTCTTTGCTTTCTTGGCAAGCAAACCAGATCATGTAGGAATTAATGACTTTGAAGATTCAAATGAGCAAAAGACCTTACAGTTATCGAACTCTTTGGTTTTGTTAAGTCATTTATTTATTATTATTTTTTTTTTTGTAAAAAGATGTCAAGCAGTATAGTTTAATTCTTAGTAGTAAAACTTTATGCTATTATCTCAACTCATTTGTTTTTGCATTGATTCATGATATCTATACCAAAAGAAAAAAGAAGTTATTCTCATTTTTTTGTAGAAAAAGTGGGTTTGTTATATAACTTGAAGGAGTTGTTGTTGACTCTCTTTTGGGGCTATAAAAGGAAAGAAAGTAGGGAAAATTTTGTAAACATCTATGATGTTTGCATTAGTATAGTGCTTTGATTGGAGCACAACAAAATAATCCCATAGAAACGAATTTCTGTCTTCTCATTACATCAGAATATAATAGTTGTTTGGTTTCATTTTGGTTCTTATAGGAATTTCTTTGATGGTTGTTCTGTGGGATCAGAAGGAACTCTGGACCTGATGATCTATGTCGCTTACTTTCTTGTTATGAATTATATTCTTCCTTATTCCATCAATCTTTTCATTCTTCCCTATCTAGAAAACTTCTTGAATTGTTTTGAGAATAAATTCCATGCCCATTTCTTTCAATTTACTTTGATTCCCATATGTCAAGCTTACACTTGCTGGTATTCTGATCATTTTTTCCCTCATCCATTTAACTTTTTTTTTTTCCTGTTAAGTTTTCCTAACACAAACATTTAGGTGAATTAAAGGGGGTAAAAAATTTAAGGTTTTTTAAAATATGAAAAGTTGAACTTTTGGGTAGGCATGATAGAGCATTATTCTTAAATCTTAGTTACTGATCTTGATACTTTCCCCAAATTCTTTCTGGCAAACTCATCTTTCTTTTTTTTATTCATATTCATTTTTACCCTCTTTTTACCTTCTATTGGTGAGTCAAATTCCTCAGTCTAAATTTATGCCATGAGGATAACTGCAACCTGAAGAGGTGATGTTATTAATGTTGTGACTTAGATTTGTAGATCTGCCTGCCTCATCCACAAAATATGCATTGTTGCATAAAATAAACAAAAGTCAGAGAAGTAAGCTATTCAACTTTCCTCCATTGGAACCCAAGCAATTTGTTCTTTTTGTACACCTTTTATTATACTTTGGACATATTGTCTACTTTGGTTTAATCTTGAGCATATATTGACATTTAGTAGACTTGTGACGTTACTTTTAGGTCACGAGTTGCTTATTCTGATGCTGGGGCAGCATTGCCTGAAGATTACATTTCTAATTTACGAAGTGCATCGGAAAAGATTTTCAACCATGATGGTCTAAGATATAGTACAAAGCAGTACAATACTGAACTCAAACCTTTATTCTCTGCTTTCGAATTGAGGGCATTTGCAATGACTTCCTTAAGGTCATTCTTGATGTTCTATTTGCCTCTTTTGGAGCCTCGTGCAAACATGGAAGATGATGAGGATGACTTCCTGCCAGATCATGAAGAAGAGAATCGTGTTGATCTGGTTGTTCCCTTCAAAAAGTCAGTGAAGCAAGTTATACGTGAGGTGGGTTTTATTTTATTTTTCCTATTATTGGGTTCATGAAGAGTTATACCCTCAATGTTCACTATGGTGTAAAATTGCTATCAGTAGTGATTTGTCATTTAGTACTAGTATAAATGATGTTGGGATGATATATATAGATTGTATTGTGGGAATCCTCACTTTCTAAATACCTGCTCTTCCTCGCAGGTAGATTGACACACCAAAGTGGTGGATAGTTGTTACTATTAGTTCATTACAGCAAGCTTAAGTTTTGAAATTTTCATGAATCTACAAAATTTCCCTTCATTTATGTTATATTTTCTAATTAATATTTAAAAGACTGACATTACCCCTCATCAAGTGTTCTAAAAAGGTGATCATCCAATAATCACTGGATTAACATGACTAAACTGGTCAATATTGTTATAAGCTTTGCACTTCACAAAAAATAATCAGTTTCCCTTATATTGAATTTAATTTTTCTAGGAACATTTACATCTTACATGAGAACCCTTTGTACCTAAATTACTAAAAACTTATTTTTTAAAGGTAATGCAATATTTTATAGTTATTTTCATGAAATTGCAACGGCTGTCTCCTTGAAATTTTACCTCCAATACCTTGTTTTGTAAATTCAGTATTTTTCAAATTGATGTTATGGATATTTTTGGTTTTTATGCGAGGCAACTTCAAAATTAATCGAGTTATAAATTATTTTTGCTCCATAATTTCTTCTCTTTCCTGTATGGATCAACATTCTGCATCTCCCATTGTGTTTCTCTTATGTTTTTCTAGCAATTTTCAAAACTCAGCTGGTAAGTTAATTTCTTTTGTATGCCATCACAGACTACTGTTGTGACCACCCGACGGATTTTAGAAAGAATTGCTATCCATTATGTTTCACAAAGAATGGCATGGAAACTTCTTAAAGGTACATTCTTTGGAACTGCTTTTAGAAAAAGGTAAATTACCTTTACCTCCCTTGAAGTTTAGTAATATAACACGCAATATCCTTCTTGTTTCTGACATGAGACTTGACTCCCTTATAAAGGTTTGAATATACCAATATACCCTTGTTTGTTAGTCTCCCCCCATATTGGTGTTAAGGTAAATTTGTATATCCAAACATTCATAAGATAGCCTTTTTGTTTGTTATATTACTAAACCTCAAGTGAGGTAAAGCTAATTTTCCCTTTAAAAAATGCATGTTTAGTGATATGATGCCCTAGAATAAACATAAAACAATTACTATGACAAAGGTAATTAAAAAATTATCGGCAGGGGATATGATTGTTTCGTATCTTGTTCTTTTGTCAAATCTTACAAGCAGTTGCTTTTTGTGTTTTTTTGAACAGATGTTCCTAAGTCTGCTGTTCGCAAGGCTGGAAGGAAAATGCCTACTTTGGTTTACTTCTTCTGTGTGAGCAGAACAACTTTCAGAGGTCAAAGCAATTCAAAATTATCTGTTCATTATGAGATTGCTTGAGCTTTAGATTTCAACTATCTTGTGACAATGTTTATGTACAGGGCACATGCTTGGAATTGCAGCATCATGGCTTGTTCAAGTAGGGATCGAATTATATCAATTCTTTAATTCCATAGTCAAACCTGCAGAAGAGGATATTGATGTTGATAAACCCAAGCAAGTTGGTCTTCTGCGACAGAAGGTTTTTATGGCTACTGTTCGGTGCAGTTCATCTCTGATTTTTGCCTCCATTGGGGCCGGGATTGGTGCTACCCTTATTCGTCCTTCGGTTGGCCAGTGGATTGGTAAGATTATGAACTGTGAATGCAAACATTACAAGATTGTTTTTTAATTTAATGGCTTAAATATACATCTCGTCCTTTAAGTTTGGGGTGAATTTTAATTTCATCCCAAATGTTTTATTCATGTCAATCAAGTCCTACATTGTTTAAGAAAGTTGTAATGTTTTCTTAATTTCTTACCCTGTTTCACACATTGACGGAAACCACTGAACTTGAGTCTATGTGGCCAACTAATGTTCAATTCTATGCTTAAGTGGATAAATTTAATACCTAAACCACCCCATTTTGAATTTTCCACCACATTTAACTTGGATTTTCATTATCACATATCAAATTTTGAACTTTAAAATGGTGGGCCACATAGCATTTAGCATTGGTTGGCCATGTCAGCTCCAGTCCAGTAGTTTCCATCAATGTGTGAGACAAAATTACAGATTAGGAGAACATTGTAACGTTTTGAACAATGTAAGACTTGATTGATACAAATAAACCATTGAGAGCAAACTTGAAATTGATCTCAAATTTAAGGGATGAAAAGTAATTTTAGCCTAAAATTTAATCGAATTTCTGAGGTTGAGTCATGTCAAGGTGATTCATTTTGTTTTGCTTCCAACTTCTAAATTTGTGTTCTTCAGGGTGTGCTGCTGGTGATTTGGCTGGTCCCATTATTGTAGCAGTTTGTGCTGACAAAGTTTTTCACTTGAAACTTTAGTGCTGGTTATATTCTCAGACAAATTCTTTTACTCTTTCAGATAAGACTGATTATCTATATGTTTTACAGTATTTATATGCCATTTCTGACAAAACCAGTAACTAGGGGGAGTTTGGTAGACCTTGTTGAAGCAGAAGGCACTTTAGCAGCCATGAAACGTTTTTCCACAATGGGTCATTGTTATTTTTGTTTTAATGGATATTCCTAATAATACAGTCAATAAGGTAATATGTAATGCATTTTATTAATAGTTTGTTGTACGTTTACTTTGAGCTACTCTCTCTCTCTCCTCCCTTTTTCATTTGAATCATGTAGTGGAAGGAAATATTTTTAGTATTACTGTAGTACAGTATTACTGTTTTTTATATTTTGTTATGTAATTTATTTTTAAATTATGATTAAATAATCGTTAAAATTTAAAAATGAATTGTTTGTCAAAATGTTTATGACAGTAATATTCAATTCTTCAATATTATGATAGTAATAAAAATATTCTACGTAATGCATGGGGATGGCAAGGGGGAGAAGCCTTCCTTACTCTTTGTTTCCTTCACTTCTCTGCCTTCCCGTCCTTACTCCTTTCTACTAGAAACATATTTTCCTAATACTTAGCTTCAATGCAAGAACTCTGAAAGGATTCGTAAATTTGTAAAAGTTTTTTTAAAAAGTAATTAAAATTTTAAAAAATTACAAACAATTTAATTTTAAATTCAGTTAATTAAGAATATTATATATTGAAGTTTATTAGTATAAATTATAAATGTATAATTATTAATATAAATATATATTAAAATAATTAAATAAATAAAAGATAGCTTAATAATTTTAATATAACGATCCTTTCACGAAATAGAAAATATGGTCGGTCTTAAAATTCCACGTAATGATGAAATTTATTGTTGGCGATGTTCTATGGCCCCTTCTAGTTTGGCACCGAAGTGATGTGGTCTGCGCCTCCTAATTGCTTCTGAGAGAATGGAGGTAAATGAATAATTTCTTCAATAACAACGTGGTAGAAAGCACATATCTACCAAATTCCTTAGTCAGTTGCACAGAAGCTTATATGATATAAAATTGAGTATGCATTTGGCTTGTTTTTCATACATTTTTTCCAATGGGTCTTTCTGAATTGGCTGAGAAGTTTCAACTTTCGTGAGAGGAGAGTAATGAGAAATATAATTTTTGGGAAAAAAAAATGTCATTTGACAATACGAGGGATAAACGTACCCTTAACATTTTTCCAACCATGTTAATCTTACTAGTGAGTAGTAACTTTAAACTTAGGTAGTAATAATTCTAAAATCATCCGTAAATAACCTAAAATTGGCTCACAACCTATGAGCAACCATAGATGACAGTGCAACCAGCATTTCTCTCACCACAAAGATAGGAGAAAAAAATAGACCAAATTAAGTTCCGCTTATTTAGTATCAAACTCGCTTATCTAGTCTATCTCTTTGATATAAATTTTAGGGCGAAATAGAGAGAAATCTAATCCAGACAGAAAAGGTATATTGACATAGTAAGGTATTCAAGGAAGCAAATTGGCCATATAAAGTTTCAAAAGGAAAAATAGACCTTGTAGAATATGTAAAACGCATTTACAGAGAAAACTGATTTACAAATTATTCTATAGGAGAGCAGCCTTAGCTGGCCCCGGAAATAGAATCATCTTTCGGAAGAGCAACATAGTTCACTGGAATCACCTTATTCACCCTGCCACTTTCTCTACGTTCCTTTCCGCTCAAGGTTCCATAGCGGCTCGAAGGAGTAAGCGCTCGGCGCCCAATGGGTGTCCCAATTATGGTGTTACCATTAGTGCTCTGACCGAGAGGTTTCTTTGTTGCAGACCTCGAACCAAAGAGTGCCTCCTGTTCTACAGCAAGTTGTTCCTGCAGCCGTTTCTGCTCCTGTTAAGATAACCCAAAACCAGATAAACATTAACCACTCAGCTATTTTATGAAACCTAAAAGTCCCCAACATTTGGGGGAAAACAACCAGTAAAAAACCATGTCTGCAACATTACAGACTGGCAAAATTCAATGCAAAATATACAAAAAGTAAAACTTCTTATAATGTGAAGCAACTATTACAGCCAACTTTCTAGCACAAAGAGGAGCTTTATTCTTGGAAAAATTAAAACTATTCATACACCTAATGAAAAATTAGATTGAGATCTTGGAAACAGATATGATAGATGCAATGCTGTCCCCTTTGTTAATTTTTTCAAACATTTAATTTATGTATTCTGTTTTAGGCATTTTATTCATTTTAATACATTTCCTACTTCTGCCCCCCAAACAGCAAGGAGAGGGGCATGACCACCACAACAGAATAATCCAAAGTGGCAGTAATAATAAAATAATTGATTCTACCATAACTAGTATGAAAGATGTGGAGTATCTGATCTGCATACAATGATTGCATAATACAAATAGCAATGATTCCAGACAAAGATTCAAATACGATTAGCAATAACAAGATCTGCAGGAATACAATAGATCTTATAGGGTAATTCAAATTTTTGCATCCTAAATAACAGCTACAACTTCAACTAAATAATTTTAGTTTTCCCAGTGATATAGAGGTAGAAGGAAAACAATTATGACTGCAAACAATACCCGAGATTTGCGCTTCTCTTCTTCTCTCTGTTGCCTTTGCACATTATATTCATCCAAGCTATGTAACAATGGAACCTGAAAAAGAAATTTGGAAGTGTTGGAAATCTAAATAATATTTCCCTGTATTACATTCCAAAACAGGAAAAGTAGGTTTATCACCTTGTCATATAAGAAAGGTATTCCTTTTTCCATCTCCCAGGCCTTAACTTTTGCAGTCAAATTCTCAACAATAGCTGATCAGTAAAAGGTCTTGAAATATTAGAGATTTAACTAATTAAAAAGACTTTCATTGCTATTCAAATCAATTGAAAGAAAATCTGGAAAAAGGATTTGGTATTCAATGCAATGCTGCTTCTTATGTTTACCATCAAGAACAGAAATTTTTGGCCAAGTCAGCCATAATTTATCATTATAAAAAAAATAGTGAGTTCAACAATTTTCAATCATCAACCACCATTCAAAATAATATCAGGTCAAGGTTGTCCTACTCGAGAGTTTAAGTAAACTTGCGAGGGAGAGATAAACTCGACTCGTAAACTCAAATTGTAAACTCGCAAAAATTTATATAAATTAATAAATAACTATTCAAAATATATAGTCATTATAAATAATACTTAAAATGCATCATAAAATGATAAAAAAAGTAAATGATATATATTATATAGCATTGCTAAATATATATATAGCAGCAGACAGCCAAGCCGATACTTAAAAGTTAAAATTTAAATAATTTTTCAGAAGCATAAGTGCATAACAGAGAGCATACTGCATGGTGCATAACTGCATAAGAGGCCTACATCCAGACATGCTCCTAGTCCTTTCTATATATGCAGATCATGGAATGCACAAATAGTCTAATACAAGAAAAACACTAATAGTCTAATATAGGAGGTCTACTTCCAGTAATGGAAGAACAAAAGTGGGGAGGAAAAGAGAAGTTAAAAACAGGGCATTCAAGTTCACTTCAACCAAAGATGTCTGTGTACCTACTTGTTGATTGAAGGAGGAAGCAAAAGTGGCTGGCTGCACTGCTGCAGTAATCAAAGGACTAGGACTGGGATTGCCAGAGAGAGGGTTGTGCTGTTGTGTTAGTCAAAGAAGGTCTTCTGCAATAGAGAGGTGCTGGATGGAGATAGATTTGGAAGGGTTATGCTGCTAAAAACACAGCGTCTTGGGGCATTTCTACTGACTTACGGGCTGGGCTGGGGGAAAACACTGAAATATATGGGTTGTGCAAATAAATCAAAGAAAAAGTGTCCATCTGATGCTGCAAACTGAACTCGTGAAATCGTGAGTGAACTCGCGATTTTACTGCGAGTTCACAAGTTCACATGATTTTACACCAAGTTCACTAGATTTCGAGTTTACAACCGAGTTGACAAGATTTCTTACCCTAAGATCGTAAAATGCGAGTTTAACAACCATGTATCTAGTAGGAATTAGCTTTTCAAAAGCCACATATGAAACATTGAACAATATACTTATAATCTCATGATAATGTACTTTAGAGCTGTTAAGTCCCACATCGCCTGGGTAAGTTGGTTAAGTGTTGCACTCCCTTTGACAAGCTAGTTTTTCAAAGAGGAGTGAGGCCTAGAAATTTTAATATAGTATCATAGCCGAGGTTTGCTGTCTACGCTAGGCATTGGTGGTGTTGAAAGCCCACTGTAGTGGATGCACTCCTCCGTCGTAAGGGGGAGTGTTAGAAGTTTCACATCACCTTGATAGATTGGTTAAGTGTTGTATATAAGGATGTGGCATCTCTACTAGAGGTGGCAAAATGGGCCCAACCCGATGGGCTGGCCCGATCTAACCCGAAAAATAATAGGGCTGGGCTAGCAAA
>JASKGM010000012.1:552239-564678 GCA_034509205.1 Ceratonia siliqua | reverse complement strand
AACTTCTACATCTACAGAAGAAAGATTTCACGATTTAGGTAGAAATTTCGAAGCTTTACGTATTTTACCGGTGACAGCCACGAACGAGCTTCAGAGGAGCAAAGGCGTGAACGGAACTGAGCTGGAGGTGTAGAGCAGAGCTTCGCCGTGAACGAAACTGAGTTGGAGGTGCAGAGCTTCGGCGGAGGCGCACCGTGAACGGAACTGAGGTGGAGGTGCAGAGCTTCGGCGGAGGCACAGAGCTTCGCCGTGAACGGAACTGAGCTGGAGGGATTTGGGGGAAGGAGAGAGGTTGGAGGGAGAGCGGGACTAATGAAACAATAATGTTAGAGTGAGAGGCAGAGCGGGACGGATGAAAATGTTGAAAATGTTGGGAGAAGAGAGGCTGCCACGTCAATGAAAAAAATAATAAAAAAGAAAGGTGCACGAAATGAGTCCAAGAGTTACCGAAAGGCGAAAGTAGTACAAGATTGCAAGGGCGGAAGAGGTATTTCGCTGCAAAACATGTCAGATAGGACGCGTTGCCTAAACTAGTATAATCAATTACGTTTGTATTTGATTAATATGTGTATATATTTTTAACAGAGTGGTGTGAGGTGTTTTTTTTTTAAGTTTTATAAAATCAAAGAAATTTTGTTCATATAAAAGAAATTTTGGGCTTTCCCAATTCCAGAGGCTCAATCCACTAATTTCCGCTTGCATGACAATGACAGTAGGGGAAGGAGGGAATTTTTCTTGAGTAGTCCGTGCCTATCACAATATCATGAACCTAGGACGAAAAAAATAAAGTTAATAATAAAAAATATTTTTAATTTAATAAAACCCTTCAATCATGTGTAACCTCTATCGATTAATATGTGGATTTTGCCTACCCAAGAATGTCTTGGAAGCCAGAAAAAGTATCAAAAAATAATGGATCATCTACTAATGTTAGAGAGGCCCAAATATTATTAAGTTTCCACAAAATTCTCGGCCCCCGGATTTCGACAGACATCAAAATCAACGGCCTAAAAAAGAAGAAAACACCAGGCATCTTCAAACCACATCCTGTAGTTTTCAACTACCCCATCTGTCGAGCAAAAAATGGTACTTAGACCAATGCAGGCTTTCGGAGCTTTTCCTCAAGTTTATGTGCCACAGCATCAATAAATTCCTCGGTGCTTAAGTATAATTCCCTGGATACCCTGCACATATTGCAGATGTCCAACAATTAGCTCCATACAACCTACCTTCAAAAATTTCATGTACAAAGATGACTAATCACACCTACCCTCTATGTTATGTCTAGCAAAAATATTTAACAGATTAAAGAAGGCCAATCTAATAACATAAATTTGTAAATAGTAAATAGTAAATAGTAAATACTCCAAAACAGTAATTTAATTTACAAATAATATGCAAGGCGTAAACCAGTTAAAATTTTAAAAGCTAGAAATGGGCACACGCCAAGGTAATATTGAACAGCCCTAATATTGAACCACGACCAAGGTAAACACACTTATCTTAAAACCAAAATCCTCAGTCATTAATTCATACTTCATTTTCATTAGATAAAAAAGTCACTGGTAAATGTGCAAACAAGAGTAAGTATAGTGGAGGGGAAAACCACTTGGGCACTTACTTAGGTCCATGGATCAGAATTGCAAGATCTTTGGTCATCTTTCCTGACTCCACCGTCTTAACACATGCAGCCTCTAACTTACGGGTAAAATCCTGTAATCTTTCATTATTATCCAGCTTAGCCCTGGTACATAACAACAGAAATACGATATTCAGAAATAAAGGAGGAAAAGGAAGGTGAAATATAAAAGATGTAAAACAGTTTGCACAAGTAGTACCACCCCATGCCCATAGAAGATAGCTCAAAAGTATTCAATTCTAATTATGAAAAATGTGCTACCCAAATGAAAAAAAGATAACATCTTAAAAATGGATAATATCAGGGAAAACATCTTATACTGGTTGCTCAATGCTGGCCCTGTAGGGCTAAAGACCACTTTATAGGATATAGCTGGCTTCTTGCCCTAAAATCATCAAATGATAAAGGACCTTTCCATCTGTTATAGGAAAATCACAACCTTGATGGCAGACAACCAGGTGAAAATCAGGTCGGATTTTTTTTTATTCAAATGGAATGGTGCCATACTGTCATCCCAAAAGAAGGTGCGATTTAACCCCAACACCTTGATAGGTTGCCAAGACTTTACTAGATAAACATTTATTTTTTGGTTGCTCGATGCTGGACTTGTAGGCCTATGGAGCACAGACCACTTTATGGAATATAGCTGGCTCCATGCCTTAAAACCACTTTATGGAATATACGGCTACTCCATTCGTTGTAGGAAAATCACAACCTCAATGGCAGACAAGTTTGAAAATCAGGTGAGTTGTTTTTCAAAATGAAAATTATGCCATCCCTAAAGAAGGCACATTTCAACCCTAACACCGTGACAAATTGCCAAGACTCTACAATATAACGGTGGAGACCTCATTCGGGTTTTTCTAGAATTAGCATATAAGCATCAATTCTTCCTAACTCAAGTTGCTAGTGGAAAGACACAATTGCCTGTTACTCACACCCAGTTGTAAATAGTAATGGAACTTAGATGATAAAAACATCCTAGGATACGACATAAATAAGAAACAAGAAATTTAAAGATACAAAGAATCTTTCCCTTTTTATTTTGAATAAAAATCTTGTGAAAAAGCTCCTGTGAGATGAAACCTAATACAAGAAAGTAGTGGAAGAGGAGCAATCAAGGATGAAAAAAGAAGGCATCAAAGAAAAAGCAATAACAAAAAAATGAAAATAATTAATAAACAATCATCTATAAGTTATCAAAATGGATTTCTTCTATACTAACAACAGGGAACTTAGGTTGTGCTTGGATGAGGTAATTTAAAGGGGAAAAATATTTTAAAGAGTATTTCAAATTTTGAAATATGTCACCACAAAATACTTTGTTTGGATAACTAATCAAAGAATTTTAAAAATTTCAAGTAATTTAATCATGAAATTGTATTATCAAAAATAAAGAATTTCAAATCCATCACTTTTTGGTGAAATTTCATTTTCCTCCCACTAGTAATGTCAATATAGATTAGCCTAGACGCGGACTCAGCCCAGCTCCAACTCCCCGGGCCGAGGCAGGGTCCAGTTTCCAAGCCTGCCTTATAAAATTACAAAAATTGCAAATTTAAAATTATGGGGATTAATTATCAAAACAAGGAATTTTGTAAATGTAGGAAATTGCATTGCTCCTTTGCATTTTAATATCCATGGAATTCTAAAATACCCCATCGAAACACAACCTTAAAGCAAAGTTTTTGTGAATTTTGGGGATTCATACTAATCATATTCATATACTATGAAAAAGAAACTTTCAAAGCATTCTACTCTAACACATGGAAATGCAGGTAAACCATGGTTGTCAAGATTTAAATCTTGACCCAAGATCTTAAGAGCCTATCATGAGAAAACAAACCCAATCTAGTTCCTGAGATCACAGGATCAGACAATCCTCCACGATCTTGGAAAAATTATTTCTTTTTCAGCCCCCCATGATAGAACACTGCATTCTGGCTTCTCCAAAGCCAGAAAGCTGCGTTCTAGCTTCCCCTAACACAAAACCCAGAATTGACAGTTCCCGCTCCCCCCAAAGTTCACCATCACCAGCCCTTTCTTCCATCTGCACAGCCCAAGCACCTCCTAGCAGCCATTTGAGCAGGTTCATCAACTCAAGCCCCTTCTAGTATTTGCTCTCCATTACTGTACTTTCTTGAATTTGTTGCTTGTCCATTTGTGTTGAGCTGCCTACTGCTTGTTATTGGCATATTGCATTAATTTGTTGTTAAACAGCATATGCATCTTCATTAGATATTTGGATTTGTCTAAGACTCCAATTTATTGTATTAGAGAATAATTATTATGGTTTTATCTTGTGAGTTGTGACTTACGAAGTGTTGTTAATGTATGATGAGATTTTGATAGTATTGTGCTTATTTGTGAATTATATATATATATATATATATATATAAGTGGTACGATCCTATGATTCTATGGTTCAATCTTTTCACCCGCATGGCCGATCCTATTTAAGATCTCAGCCTTGACAAACTTGCAGTTAACAAAGGAAAAGTTTATGAAGAACATCAAAATGCACATAAAATTGCAAGTTCTTGAATAAAGCAACAGAATACCTATGTTCCAGTCCTCGTGTCCATGCAAATATGGAAGCAATACTGTTTGTACTAGTTTCCTGTCCCTTTTGATGAAGCCGGAAATGTCGAGTTACAGTTCCATGGGCTGCCTCAGCTTCTAATGTCTTTCCATCAGAAGATAACTACAAAATTATAGTCGTTAAATATAGTATGATGTGTGTGTGTGTGTATTTAGGAGATAGCAGTGTTGATGAAGAAACAATGGCAATCTAACACAAACCAGCACAGATGCCATGAGGCCCAAGGAACCAAATCCTGCACACAAGAAAAAGACTTTAAGAAACTTGATTTTAAAGATCTTCCGTACCAGTTAAGAATTATTCATGTTACTAAACTTTCAAATACTCTCTTTGGCATTTCATATTAAACTACTGGAGTTCTCAATATATAACAGAGTTCACCTAGCCTGCATGAACCGAATTTCAAAAATTTCAATTTGCACCTAGCTGGATCCCTAAGATATAATGCCTTTTGTGCTGGTAAGACTTGACCAATTTCAATAGCTCAGATCCCAAAAAGGATCTAAAACATCCTCCAAATAATAAGAGCACAAAACAATAACAATGTCCCTGTCTGGGGATCAGGGCTGTCATCCCCCAACAGGCCGCTGACTGATCCACCAATTGCTTCTTGTTGACATCATATATACAAGTATCGTACTTATCATTTTGGACAAAGCATGAGCTCTGAATATCACCTTGAGCAAGTAAATCACTTTGGACATCACCATCATAATTCTTGCAAGCCCAAACATATCCACCTTCACTTTTGAGTGCATATGCCACCATGTCATCAATTAGCCTATGCTCATACCTGAAGCCACAGAGTAGCAATAACCTATCCGTGAATGTAAATGCAGAAAAGCAATTGCCTCATACACATCAAAACAAACCATATTGAGTGTTCTTCAAACTTCTTCTTCCACCTTTCTTCATACACCTCCTCGAATATGTCTTTAAACCTGCCATAATCTCAAAATGTGAATTATCTCCAAGAACACAAATAAAAACCAAGGCCATCTGATTTACAAATAAGTCTTGCATACTAAGTTGACACTTGAAGATATTCACAAGTCCATAAAGAGCGAACAAAAAAAATCACCTGCCATCATATTTCTTAAGAATGGTGTTTTTGGTGCTCAAGTACAGAGGCCACTTCTTTGCAAATGCCAGTGACATTGATGATTCAGCAAAAGCTTGAATAGACTGAAACATTAAAAAAGAAAATGTTTAAATATTTAATTAAAACTCACAGCCATATACACATTGAAACGCTAAAATGTAACAAACCTCATCAACATTATACATAGCAAGAGCAACACCCGGGCCTTTGAAATTGTAAACATTGAGCTCCATAGGAGTATCCCCATCTTCTGGGACTAAATTAGAGACATACAAAGCTTGGTTAAACGACATGTGTAATGTTTAATATAATCACAGAATTTCAGCTCTGTCTTTGTGCAGGGCTTTGGAAACTAACATACCAAATACCAACTTAAGCTTCCCCGGTCCTTTAATTACTGAATCAGTGGCACGATACTGATCACCAAAAGCATGCCTACCAATGCATATGGGTTTTTTCCACCCTGTAAACTGAAGAATAAGTTCCAAATCGTGTTCAAATGATATCTGACCTCCATTCAGGATCAACTTAGAGTTAAGAGATTACCAGGGACAATTCTAGGAATGTTGCGGCATATTATGGGTTCACGAAAAACAGTACCTAGAGAGAAAGTTAAATTATCACATGTGGAATATAAAAATCATTTAAGGAAAGAAGGTCCATGAAGTACATTTTAAATATTGAAGATTAAAAGCTCAATTAACTCATGTTCAGAGCATGTATTAGTAAGTATATTGGAATATAAATGATAGATTGAGATCGCTCAGATGCACATAATGTCCAACAAAATGCAGTGAAAGCAAACTACTACGTAAAAAAATTATAATCATAAAATCAACTGTAAACTTAATATTACAAAGCATCCCCTCATCCATATGCAATTCAATTTTAAGTATGCATGGTATATGGCCAGTAAAATTGGCAACAACGCAAAGCCAATAGTTATACAAGTTGATTTTAACAACTTCTTAATTTATAGCATATTATTTTCAGCGAGGAAAATCCATGCTTATTCTAGAAAAGTATCACCCACAGCATGAGATTCTCTATAATCCAGAAAAACCTCCAGATACAAGAACTTGTTCACGTTGGAAATTTCATGAAAAACTTACTCATGAGAGAAGCAAATAAGTTGCAACTTGCAATAATGAACTATAAAATATAGATGTGCTTCAAGGCTGGTTGAAGAAAAATTGAGTAAATTACACTAACATCCCCTGTTCAAATTATTTTCAGACAGATAAAACTCCTTATACAGCCTTCTAGGAGAAATACAAAGACCATGGAAGCCAGAACAATTTATAAAACTAGAGCAGAGGAGAGTGTAATTTCATCAAGGTCAATGTAATTAACCCATATATATTATATAAGCTGCAGAGCAAATATGTAAAAGGCTAGGATAAACTGAATTATATCAGATCAGCATACTTATCAAATGTAAGGAATAGTTTCATTAATTAGATAGCATGAGTCAGTTAGATATAATATTTACTTCTATATGTTTCCAAAATAACTTGTCATTTGTCAAATATGGAATCCAACAAGTAAAATCAATGAAACTACTATTGCCACATAAAGCAATGTTTTCTTATGCAGACTCACATCACATCCACTATGACCATGGTCATCTAACTTCCAAATACAAGAGGAAAACAAGTGGAAAAACACATGGTCGACACATGAGTTAACAGATAACATCAATGAATTTTATGTCTGCATTCTAATGGTGTAAAGGCTGTGTATATCAAAAACCATTTAAAATATTCCTAATTGTGCCATTGGGGCTCCTCCACATAGACTTCAGTCCAAATTCTTTGACTCTGGTCTCATCTGAAAATTTGAAATAGAGTAAAGAAAATATTAGTAAGAAAAATAAGGGTAAGTTACAGTTTAACCCTCTTGTGGTTTGGCCCAAAATCAGTGTCTCCTTGTGGTTTAAAGTGTATCATTCAACCTTCTGCGATTTGTTCAATTACCGTTTAATCACCCTGTGGTATTTTCCATTTATATTTAACAAAAATAGTCATGTGAATATTAAAATAATAACAATTTTACTGTTAAAAGTCTATTTCACTTATATCTTGAATAGTTACATAGTGTTCTAAGGCTATTTATTGGTTAAACAGACAGTTTCAATTTTCAAATGTCAGTTTAATCCCAACAATAGCCTCAAAACACTATAAAATTGTTATGTATGAGTGTAACAAACTTTTAACAATAAAATGGTTCATTAATTTAACATTCATATGACTATTTTTGTTAAAATTAGGTCGAAAAATACCAGAAGATGGTTAAGCGGTAGCTGTACAAAGCACAGGGTGTTTGAATGACATACTATAAACCACAAGGGGGCAAACTAATTTCTGGCCAAAGATAAACTGTGATTTACCTAGAAAATAATAATTGAATCAAGCAATAGCATCAACTTTCCATGTACCATGTAAAATATATATAATATGCATAAATTAGGTCACTCAATCTAGCAAAATTTTAAGTATGTTGCAATGTTGCATATTTGTTCATGATACTGCACATTTGGTCTATTTAAAGCCAAGCACAACTAACCAGGAGTTATTGTTGCACATTTTACAGCAACATTGAACCTGCAGTACACAGGAAATTCAAGTAATGAATAAAAAAGAACATTCAAGAACACACACGACTTTAGGCATCCCAATGGAAAAGCAAATAAAGCAATCCAAAACAACCCTTCCCAGAATGCAGTCTTACACTTTGTGTCTCAAACAGCTTTAGAAAGATATATGAAGCTATTGCACTAAAAGAAGTCTTATGGATTGGCATCAAAATTCTCATCATCACCAAAAACTTCAGATAGACAGATACTTCTATGTGATTTTAAAATGAGCACAATGAAAACCTCAAAAGCTGTCCTGGAACTTCCCTTTTGAGAGTCCTAGCTCTAGCATCTACTCTAAGCTACCAGAAGAATCAAGTAATCTATGTTGCTCCCGTCAACTGCTCCTTGATTTTTCACAATGAAAAAACTCTTGATGCAGTAAAGCCCCATTCACCACATGCATTGCTCTCTCTAAAGCCCCATTGCTGTTATATTACATTGTTGTAGACTTGTAGAACATGTTCTAGAACTAAGCCAATCGAATTCAGCAACTTAAATGTGATGAAAGAACTCAAAAAAGTAAGACCAACAAAAATAAATTAATGTAAGCAACTATCTGATTAATTCTAGTGTTATGCATGCTTCGATTTAAAATTACTCACTTTAGAGTGGCTTCAGCACTTTCTACAGTAACTCTGTCATCAGTTGCGTCACGATTCTGAATTCCCAAATCGAAATACTTTATATTTAAATCCAAATATGGAAATATAAGCTGCAGTCACATAAACCACTTATATATGTTAAAGCAAATCCAATAGCACCAGGAAAGCCAACGTAAGAAGAATAAAGAACACACTAAGAATTATTATTCATACTTTATCCTTTATCATCTTCCATATGATCCTTGTCATTTCATCACCTAACCAGAAAAGAAACTCATCAAACAAAAACAGCAAAGCAATTAAGAAAGACAGCAAAACAAACTATGCTCTGTTTGTTTCTGAAAATTCTCTCACAAATGAAGAAATTAAACCTCGGCCTAAAAACAATAATGAAGAGGAACATGCAGCAAATGAAAGTTTAACTTCAGAAATTGTTTCGTCAGAAAAAACTTCCCAAAAATCTCTTCATCCACTCTCTTCCTCCAAATTCTCATAAACAAAAGAAAGCATCACTTATGCACTTTATTCGGATAACAGCTGATAAGAATTACCGTCCATTTCCACTATAGGATTCTGAACTTGGACTCTGTCAATAGAACTGGAGGCGGCGTAGCATCGAAGCGAAACGCGATTTAAGCGAGCAGAGAAGCAAACGTTGTCTGTGTGTAGAACACCATTGAACAGCCTTGGACTGGAAAGGATGCGTAAGCTAGGGTTTTTGAGCGCCGTCGAAGATAGCGAGGACGATAACGTAGTGGCGCCAGACATGACGCTTGATCGAAGTGTTGCTCTCAGCATCCAAACTCGATCAAGTGTTCTTTGAAGCTTACAACTACAGTCGACAACAGCATTCGTGTAAAAGAAGCCGCAATGGGCGATGGTTACTATCTGCTTTCTCTTTTTTTTCTTTTTTCTTTTTTTCTTTCGCCTATTTTCTAGTTTTCCTCTTTTAGCCTTTTGCCCTCCCAGTTTTTTAAGCATAAATATTTCTAATTATTAAATAGATATCAATTATCAATGATTAAAAAAATTAATACTATTTTTAAAAAATTATTTAAAAATAAATTAATATAATATGCTCTTTAAATCTTTATGCATACTCGAAATTCAAAGGGTAAACACCCTTGAGACTGACGCAAATGATTGAGAAGGTGAAATTTTCAGTAAATAAACTAATTTTTATATTAAAAAGTAAAAGGTAATAACCTATAGGCCCGTCTTTGAAAAATAGTAAGAGTAATGTTATTTTATAAAAAAAATTTAATTTTATAAACATATTTTGCATTATCTCAAATTTTAACTTTAGTAATATTATCTTTTATAAGACAACCATTTATTAAAAAAGTAAAGGGTAAAATTGTATCTTTCCTCATTTTAACTTCATAACTTACATAAATCAAGTTATATTGTCGATATTTAATTATATATATAAATATATATATTATTTAAATTTTTTATTAATAGAAAGTAATGTAATGCTAAAAGAGAAAGGAAATAAAAGTTTAAATTCCAGTCACTTGATACGTTTGGACGGGAAAAAGTTATTTGTTTTAAATAAAAAATAATATTTTTCTTTAGTATGGCTATTTGGATTTACTTAGGGTGAAAAGTGGTTTTTTTTAAATAGAAGTTATATTTTATAAATTATGAAAAAAATAAGTTCTAATGAAAAAAGAGAAAAAAAATTTTAAATATATTTTTAAAATATTTTACAAATTATTTAAAAAACACTTTTATGTTATTTTTAATAATTTTATCTGTATAAAAATATTTATTTATTTATATATTTAAACGTAACATATATATTTTTTATTTTTTTAATTTATTACTTATATTTAATACCTGTTAAATATACAAACTCATTTAAATATATTCATAGTGTAAAAAATTGTCACTTAAACTAATGTTTTTGACTTGTTTAAATTTTTTTACATATTACACTTTATTAAAAAAATATAATATCAAATAATGTGTTACATTTTATCTTAAGAAATAAATATATTTTTGTAATATGTACTAGTGTTTTGATATACAATAACGTCATGTCAATTTACTTTTCAAATAAAAATATTTTAAAATTTTAATTATCTATTATTTTTTAAAAAATTAAAAACATATTATAAGAATAATATTGACTAGAGACACAAAATAATGTATAATTTGACTAATTGGTTCACTAATATATTAATTGAACGGACTATTGCTACTTTCACAAGTACAAAAATTATTGATGAAAGGATAGAGATTTGAAAATATTGAAAATATTAATTGAACGGACTGTAGGGAGTGCTTCCCTTATTGTTATGCTCCAGCAGTCCAGCTGCAGCTAGAAGTGAAACAGCAGAATGTGGCGTGCTGATGAGAATTCGGTACAAATACAATGCCCTCCGGCTCCATACATGGCATCAGTGACAAACTCACAAGCATTCGCATTTCAAAATCTAAACAACAATCCTAACAGAGGCATATATGAGAAGTCAGATTATAACAACGGATTTCATATATTGTGGTACATACCCAACTCATCTTGCTCAACAATACTACAGTCTACGGGCCTACGGCTACCTACTCCTCCTCCACCACAACACTAATTTCACCTTTCTCGAGCAGATCATAGAATTCTTTGGTTCTCCTCTGGTTATTCCAGTGGTTCATTTTCCAAAGGCCACCTGCCAACAGACCAAGGCTTATTCCAAACAAAATCTCCTTCACCACACTCGGTCCCTGATATGCAGCATGGGCTATCTTATGAGCGCCCATGTCTATTCTGCAACAAAGCCATAAGCACTAACAGTAAGCTAGGGAACTTAGCATGAATACCTTTATATGTCAAAATATGTACCAGTTTCCATAGATAACTCTGAATATTGTGTATAATTGTACTTCCATTAAGCATTTGGTGAAACCACTATCTAATTCATGCTATATGACTGCACCAAAGGAAACAGACACCAAATAGCTCAAAACCAAACACAATTCCTACATGTTTTAGCACCCCAAGCCATTGATAACATCAACACATAAATAGTTCAACGTTTCCAACCCGGAGCACCGTGGCCCTGTGCTGTGAACCCAAATCAGTAGTTCAGCTATGTAACTAAGGTGGAATACAGAATTTCACCTTATATGAAGTCAACTTGTCATGACATGTATCATATATGGTGAAATTCTATACTCCACCCATGATAGGTACACTAAGTAACCATTCGTGTGTGTGTGTGTATATGAGATGAGTCTCACTTGCTGACCTGAAACGTCAGATAGCTGCTTGTAGTTGATTTAGTCTACCAATGACGGTACCCAAAATTTTTACAGACGGCCGGGCTAATTATGAAGATTGAGTAGGCAAATTCAATTACCAGATGTGCGTGCTATTCAAATGACTACTTTTGAAAATGGATACTATTGCATTAAACAATTTGGATGGTAAAACCTTGTCAATGGAGAAACTATTAGTAGACTTACTCAATCTAAAACAGGTGCACCACCTGTCATGTTCAGGTGGATGCTCTAATCTAGGAATTGATTATATTAACCACAAACTCGAGTGCAATAAAACATCACTTTTCAACCAAGTCAAGATTTTGTTTGCATAAAATTTAACTGAAACCTGTACTCTTAACATATAGGTTTCAATTCAAATTTCCACTTCAGCTTCTGAAAAATGTTGAAAATGGGGATGACCATGTCCAATCAAAATTTAAAAAATCAACCATACCAAACATTAGAAACAGAGAAAATAAATCAATCAACAAAAAATGATGCGTGAGCTTGTCATGACCTCTTTTCTCTAAACAGAGAGAGCAATGGAAAATGGTGGAAAGGTTCGGATCTCAGCCAAAACGATTCCGAATAA
>JASKGM010000012.1:515351-533461 GCA_034509205.1 Ceratonia siliqua | reverse complement strand
TTTGAGGCAGTGAAATTTGGGGATTGGGGTGATGTGGCAATAAGTTGACGTGGATGGTGAACATCTACATTAGCATTCTCAATAAAAAAAAATGGATGAAAAGTTATCGAATGAACTAAAAGTGTAACTTTTATGAAATTATGAGAACCATATTATTCAAGCTAAATTAAAGAAATCAAAGCTGTAACTTTTGCAAATTAAAAGGACTAAAATTATAATTAAGCCTTATTTTATTACTTCATCAATTTCAAATTATCTGTCGTTTAAGGTAATAGTACAAGAATTAAAGTAACTATTAAATAGTATCAATTTTAACAAAAAATAATTATATTTGACTAAATTACTCTTATTAAAGTCAACTTAAATTCTTATTACTACTCTATTGAATATAACAATAAATATGGATAACGTTGAAAAAATAACAATTAATATTTAATTGGTAATGTAAAACAACAGATAATTTGAAACAAAATCAAACTCCTAAAACGACAGATAATTTGAAACGGATTGAGTATTATCTATCAGCTACCATCATTTATCATAATTATTATTTTTATATCAATAATTAAAAATGAAGTATAAAAAAATACTCTATCCTTTTTAAAATAATAGTCATTTTAAAAATTTTAATTTGCTTCAAATTATATGTAATTTTACATTATTAATTAAATATTAATTATTATTTTATCAATTTTATTCTTATTATTTTATTATTTTATTAAAAATAATAGTAAAAAAACTTAAATTAATTTGAATAAAAAATAATTTACTTTATATAACTATTTTTTATTAAAATTAAAATTAAAATTATTTAATTATTATATTATTACTTTAAATATCTAATTAAAAAAAAAGCATTGCTCTTTAATCAATGCCCCGCAATTCAAGACTTTTGCCCCCAACCTGGCATGTGTACAGTTATTTTCACATTACAAAATAAAAGGTATGAAAACTTTTTTTTTCTTACTCTCTCTCTCTCTGCTTTAAATTACGCGTGTCTACTGTCTAATCAATCAATGAGTGCCAGACCTTCTGGCATCGTCGTGATCCTGGGCGGTTAGTGGCGGCCCACTGATTTTGAGGGTGAACACTGAATAGACATGACTTCGGAGTTAGGACTCTCTCTGTGAACACTTTTTTCTGTTAATATTTATCAGTACGCGTATTCGATTTTTTTGCATGACAAAGAGAAACATTCGGTATCTTTTCACTTACTATGCTCTCTACCCCCTTCCAGAGCCCTTTGTTTTTCCTGCAAAAAGAAGAAAACATGAAACATAAACAATGGTTGAAAGACTTATAACCCCAGTTCTAGTCAATATTAATCGAGCAGAACTGTCTCATGAAAGCGGCTAATTACAAGAAAACTTGAACCAGCTTGGCTGATCCAATACAAAGGAGGGAAAATTTGAGTTACAATATTTTCTGTGAAAGCAAAAGAAGTAAAATCATACTAAACTGTTTAAAAGCTTTCATGAAGAATGGCTTTGGTGTATTCGATCACATTAACAGCAACAAGTTTAAATACAGAGGTGCAATTCCTATTTTACAGGAATTGATAAACCAAACATTTATCACATATTTACAGCTCAACTAACTCTATCTAACTTAACTACAGGTAAATGGAAATTATCCAATTGGTGCATGTGATGTGCTCTTATAATCAGTTGAGGATAAGTTTGGAGTTGGAGATAGACTCTTATCACTATCGATGGATAACCAAAGGAAATCAAATAAATAAGAAAGGTGCATAAAAGTCATGATAGTTCTGTTGGGTGATGGGAGTTCAATTTTTGGTGGGGAAAATATTTTTAAAGTCATAAAAGTTAAGCTTTCTCCCCTTTGCTCCCCAATTTAAATCAATGCATTTTGGAGAGATGTGCGGTCGAAATTTAGTGATTTTGTGCATGCCTTTATTCTCTACTTTATTTTTTTATTGACAGTAAAAAGTTGTCGTGAATCATTTGTTCAGGGGCCAAGAAATAGTTGACATATATAGTTCAGTGTCGAACACTCCTAGTAAAAGAAATTACTTTTGTTTCTTTTTGGCTAACTCATAATTTTAACCTATGATATGTATTTTCTGATTTGGCCAAGCCCATGTAGGATTTTAGCAGATTAGGACCGTACTGCTAGTTAACGGATATCTAACTATCTATGCCTCTTGTAACTACTTCCTTCTACTGAATATGATAGAGTTATTGCACTTACGCTGAATAAATTTAAGTAATATCAGTGGAACAGAAGAGGTTATTTGTTGATCTTACGGGCTGAGCAATGACTAGTAATTTCCACTGGCTATAGAAGGAGATGGGGGGAAGAAAAAGTACCCCGTCATATCCGCATCATGCACATAACTTGTCTTAATAGGTTCAATGTATACCCTTATCACACGGGTGAACAGAAGAATCCTATATACTTGATAATGATAATGTTGTAATGGAGAGAGGACATGGAAATGTTTTCGCGGAAACATCACAAATAATATTTTTTTAGTAATTTTGAAAAGAAATAAAAAGGCAAAAGGGTACATAGAAGTCAACAAATGCACAGTTCCACGATCTCCCTTTGACCAGCATATACTGTATAGGAAAAGTTGGAGGATTGGAGAATTTACAGCCAGAAAAGACGCATCTTCCGTTTGTTCACATTAAGCCTGCTGAATAGAAAGATTGGAACAGGGAAACCCATCAGGAAAGGAGGTAAGTTTTCTGTCTTCCCCAATTATTATATGGTGACTTTTTGAGATCATGACCTTTTTATGCACTAAGAGTAGAAATGTCTAAGTGGGTTTACCGAATTGAGGGAGTGCATATGCCTGAAAAGGTATAGTTCTATACCAAATTAGTATATGCCATTGGATGATATCAAATTAAATAATTAGCCGGCTAATTAAAAAATGGACCAATAAGGTAATCGGTATGGACTGACATGCGTGGGCCATTTAAGATATTAGTTTGGCTCTTAGAGAAAAAAATATGGTAGCTAGCTAGGTTGGTGGAATCAAAACTAAATGTTTACTCGGATACTATGGTAAGTTTCCAAGCAATCTAAGTTATGATCCTTCGGGTTTTCATTGTTGAGTTTGCAAAGAGAGAATTTCAGTTGCATTCATATAAAAGACCCATTTTGTGCCATATAATATTATATATTTAGAGGGCTTTTCACATAATAATATCCCTATTATATATATATATATATATATATATATATATATATATACCTTCAGAGTTTAGAACCCCATATATATAATATATATATACAGACGCACCTCATCTAGATCTACAATATGACTAGCTCTTAATTAAATAGGACTTGCATAATTAATGCACAGAGATAGAGATGGTTAAAAATCACATGTTATTATCTCCTCTGTGATAGCCATCCCCGCAAGGATCATTATTCCAAGGAGAAGGATAATAAAAACCAGGAGATTGAGCAAGAGACGAACCAGCTCCTCCCTCACCCATCCTTCTTCCATCTTGAGTTGGCATTTCATTGCAGGTATAGCGGATCAAATCTGCATTTGTGGCATCTAGTTCCTTTTGGAGCCTAATGACTTGCCTCTGGAGGACTGAAATGGCCCCAACACAGCCATAGACTGGATCTTTTATCCGTGCTTCAGCTTCATAAGCCAGCGAGTTCACTGCGTCCTCTCTTTGATGGGGTAGGACTTCATTCAGGAGTTTACTCACGTTGCTTGCACCAAATATTTTGTGGACATTGGCAAATTTTTGAGGTTCTTCCGGTGGGAAATATGGAGAAAAAATGCAATCTGGCAGGCATTTCCTTCTCAAAAACTTGCAGGCAGCACAAGGAGAATTGGAGTAGCTAGAAGAAGAGGCCATGATCTTCGCTGCTGCCAAGGATCAAACACGATTAAACCAACAACTATTTAATGATAAATTCTATGCCACCATTGATCATATTTGAAATCTTCATACAAGGAACTGTAACATATATACAAATGTATATATATTCCTAAACGAACTATGTATATATATATATATATGTAAGCATCTCAAACTAAATTGATAATAAGCATAAGGCCTATATATATACAAGAAAATCAAAATTATATTCACTGAAATTAATTTATAATCCATCTTAGCTTAATGGTATAGAGATATATAAGCCAATCCGAATTTAATCCTTAGATTTCCATGCACATACATAGAACTAGGGTTAGAAGGACTTAACTTGCTTACTGCTTCTTTTCAAACTTCTTTTACTTTTTGAATCCAAGTGCCACTATGCATAGAGTTTCAAACTACTACCCAGAACCTCTTTCTTAACTTTTTTTTTTTTTGTTGACGGGGGGGAGGGGTAGGGAAAGAAGGGGGAAGAGGCAATTAAAATAAATATTCCATGAGAGGACAGGTTATTGTGCTAAGTTTGATTTTCTTCGCATCAGTGATCCCAGTCCCCACCCTCTAGGTCATATAGCCTTCTGTGATGGAGGTGGCTAAAGGCCAAGACAGGTATACCTACCGGACGATCTTTTCAGTTAAATGATCGATAGCTAGGACGTGTGGAAGTTTTTCAAATTTCAACTCTCTTTCTGTTGGAAGGTGGTGATTCACCCAGAATTTCAGAACTCAGACCTTTCAAAAATTTCAAAAACAAAACCCTGAATCAAACCTTATAACATTAATTTATTAGGCAAAACTCCAATCAAAAAGAAGAAAAAAAAACGTAATTCGAATACAAACTATACCTCTAAGCTAGGTTTATTTGAACAAACAACGTAATAGTTTCATTACCTTTTTCCTCCTTGTAGAAGACTCTTTCAAGATCTATTCCTTAATGATTCGAGTGAAAAAGAAGTCTTCTACTACCCAGAGAGAATTCTGGGTGATTTACTATTGGATGTGAGAGTTCAGGGAGGAAACCCTAGTTAGTTGCTGGACAGGATGAGAGAAACCCGCAAATACAGTACAATAGATAAGAACATGAGAGCATAGGGAGGCAAAGAGCATTTCAGTAAGAAGGAAAAGAAAGCAAAAGACAATCCAATAAATGGTGCTACAAGGTGAAAAAGGTGAATAAGACACAACCTTTACAATAATATCAAACACTGTACAAAAACATTGCCAAGGTTAACTCATTAATATTCTACTCTGCTTACTTGTTTATATATCATTCCTCCAATATGCATAGCTAAGGCCTTGTATGTATATTTAATTTCTGTATCTTGAATGCAGAACAAGCTCTTTCTCACTGGTAAGCAATCCAAGGAGTTTCATATAATCTATATTTATAATTAAGCATTGTTTAGAAACAAAACCAAGAGGTAAAGAAAGTAGAAGGATTATATATTTATCGATAACTAAATTAAATATATATGATTTTTTGGTAAAATGTAAACATGAACTTGTAAATGCAGTATATATACGCTATTATTTGTGGTTTAAACAAGGAAATATTCTCTTTTTGGTTTCTACAGATCCTGATAATATTTTTTTGTTGGTGTTCCTTCCTTGGTAAGGAATTTTTGGCTTTATAACTAACTCCATATATATATATATGCACTGAAAGTACTTTTTTTCTTTTTTCTTTTTTTGAGAAAAAATAATTAATTGCCAAAACTATGAAAAAGAAGAACAAGAACAAACAAAATTAATCAGTAACCAGGTACTATTGCTTGAATTGATACTGAAAGGCAGATTCAGGGTGTAAATTAAGGTGGATGTGCTATTTTATAAAAAAATATATTAATGTTCTAGCTAAAATAGGAGTAATATATATGCTCCTGCAGAGAAGTATTCACATTGAACTAACATATAACGATACAAGTCTTTATAACATTCCATTGTGCAAAACGTGAAGCTATAGTTCTTCACTGCATCGATAATAAGGATTGATGGAAATCCAAACAAACACGACAAGCCAAAGTGATCAAAGAATATTTGATCAATTTACCTATTCTATGAGATCCCACTCAATATGGTTCTTCCCCTTAGGGGTCCCTTCTTTTTGTAGGGCACACATTTAAGGATTCACTTCTATAAATAAGATATGGTAAGATATTAATGCCAATCTTTGTCCTCTGAATTTGTGTCAATACTGTTAGGCTCAATTGTTGAGCTGAATTATCTGAAAGAAAGCTCTACTGTTTAGCTTCCATTATTGATTATTCGCTTATATATCAATAAGCAAACGGATTCCTGTTCACCATTTCAACATGTAGTCACAGACAAATATTGTACAATAACATGTTTAGCACACAAATGATTTTTGAAATGACCATTCTTATTAAAATGTTTAATTGTCCAAGAAATCAAATCACAGTCAATTTTATTCTATTTGGATTTCAGCCTCGGTACATGTAATCATAATGTAAACAAATATTTAAAAACATTAATTAAGGACTCAACAAAAATGAATTCATTCCTTATTATCATGAATCATTATTTCACCCCTCTAAAAGAGAAGGATGGTTTTTACTTTTCTAGGATTAAGACTCGAAATATATCACATGCTCGATCGTAGCACAAGAACCACACTTGATTTTCGTATTTTTGGAAAGCAATTTCTTATATTGATCATAACAAAAGTCTCATGGAATAAAAGTTCCTGATCTTAGAAAAATCTTGGTTCTTAAAGATAACAAGGTGTACCTATATAATGATAAAGATTTGAATGGGCGCTGATCAGATCGGTGTTGCTTAATGTGTTCGTAAGTGAACGTCATAATACTCATTTAGAACCAATTGACGCTGCCGAAAGGCCAAAAGGGTGCAAGGATTATCCTATTAATTAAATCTGGTTAAAAAGATTAGCGTGCTTTAGAGTAGCATGGCGAAATAGCCCAAAGCAGATAAATTCATATCAAGAGTATTATGGCTAAAAAAGCAATTATTCTTTCTTTTTGGGTAAAGAAAAGGTACTTAATCGCATAATACGTTATTTTACTAAAGGATCACTGTTGGTTGGGAGGATGAGAGTTTGACTAAAGAATCACTAGTTCCATCCTCCTCCTATTCCAAAAATAAAAAACTATCAAAAACTGCACTTCTTGAGGTAGTAACACAGAGAGCTTAAGGCAGTAAGGGACATTTGGTGGAGGACAAATTTCGTTGTTCTCCAAACATGATTCCTGTAAATTTTGTTCTTAAGAATATTAAAATTTATATTTGACTAGTCTTATAAATTCTTGAAAATATTGGATATTTATTTTTTACAATCTTACATTTTTAAGTTGGTTTAGTAATTACTTTCTTGAAAATATAGATAATTTTTACAAAAATATTTTTATATAAATTTTATTAAAAAATAAATTATTATTATCGTGAAACCTACATATAATAAGCCGTATGAAAAAAATGTGTATTATTACTTGAGAATTTTTAATACAAAATATTCTTGATATTTACATTTATATTACAATTTTTAATATAAAATATTCTTGACATAATAATAACATTATTAAATTTATCTATATCTATAATTAAAAATGTATTTTTTCTATAATATTTCATAAGCAAATTCCAGTAGACTTCTCAGCTTTTGTCGGGTTAATTGGGATTCGAGTAATTACGCGATAAGGTGCGTTTGTCAACAACAAAAAAGCGCTTAACTGGTTTCCGATGGACGGTTGTGATTCTCTATTTGGAGCTAAGAGCCCACCTCTGTTATAGATCAGGGACAAGGACGGGAAGCTTTGACCTTCATGTTCAATGAGAACTGTTCTAATTAGGGAGAAAATTAGTTGTAAACTACTGTTGCTGATTAGAATAGAATGCGACAATTCGACGAATTTATAGTGTTTTCTTTGTCTGACAAAAGTCAAAACAGAGAGTGAGACATACCGGCGGTGAGAGACGGGGACGATGTCGGCACGATACTCTGTGATCTCGAGGAACATGGGCATGGCGAGGTCAAAGTGGGGTCTCAGAGGGTTGCACCAACCGCGAAATGGGGAAGGAGAAGATATAGGGTTATTGGGAGGGTGATTTTTTTAAGATTAAAATAATTCATCTTCCATTGATTCAGTATAGGCAAACAAATCATTTAACACATTCATTGTTCTTTTAAGCAATTAAACACAATAATTGTTTACAAACTTTTTACGTTATGAAGTCTTACTCTATGAGGGGGTTGAGTTAGGTTATATTAACTTAAAAATATGGTTAACGAGAACCAATTTAACCCAAAATAATCCAAACAGATTTGGGCTCCACACCTCTACCTAGCCTCAGTTCTTGGGTTGGGCCAAGATAGGGAGTGGGAGCCAAGCTTTGATTTGAGTCCCAGTCCAAGTGTATTTGTTCGAGAGAAATGGAGAAATGGATTTGCATTAATAAATTCAACACAAATAAAAATGACCAAAAATGAACGTGAACGATGGAGATTAATTTTTATTATATAAATTTTAATTACTATATTAAATATAAAATCAAATACAATAATATTTTATATTATAATATTTAAATTTTATATTAAACAACTACAAAACTTACGATTAACCAGGTGGGGATTGGTGAAAGGGAATAACTACTCTACGCCCTACGGCCACTTCTCATGCCGCCGCGGTACATGGTTAATTATTTTTTGTATTTTTTTGAATTATTTAAAACTTAATATTTACTTCTCCTTATAAAAAAATTTTTAAAAAAAGCTACTGTAGCTTATAATCATCCTTAAGAAAAGAATCTCACGTAATATTTACAAGCTACAACGATGGGAGTTATTCCCATATGGTGCGGGAGTTTATATTAAAAAAATATTTTTTATAATTTTTTAAATAATAATAAATTTTAAAAAAATAAACACAATTCAAACATTTAAAAAAAAGTAAGAAATTTGAAGAAAACTAAAAATTTTTTTAAAAAAAGTATAAAAACATCTTAAATTTTTTTTAAAAAAATAGTATAAATAAATAATGAAAGTAATCGAAAGGTGCGGTACGATAGTACCCGAGTAAGAATGATGTACACAATATTTACCAAAAGATTTATGAATTTAGATTTCGTAGAGTTAAGATCTCACTGTACAATGCGACCGTTCTCATAAATAAAATGTTCAGTAAAAAATAAAATGTTACTGAATCTGACTGTCCCGTCTGGATTCAACTGGTCCAAATTGTACGGAGTCCTCTCCAAAATTTATCCCGCGAGGAAGTGAAGGAACCCACCTACTGGTTCCGTAACCCTGCCAATTTCCCTTGCATCTGAATGGTGGCAACGCAATCTTCAATCTTAACGAACATATTCTTGATTCTAGCATTAAAAAACAGAAACTTTGAATTGCAGATTGAATTCGCTTTTTCAATTTGCCCTTCCGGATTTCAATTCTAAGTTACACTGAACATCATCAGGCATCTAGGTTTGTTTGTTTTTGAAATCCCATTCAATTTTGAATGGTAAATACGCATAATTATGGCTGGGTTGGAGGAATTGAGAAAAAAGCTCGCACCTTTGTTTGATGCTGAGAAGGGCTTCTCAACAGGCTCTACCCTGGACCCTTGTGATTCATACACAGTAAGCCCCTCTCTGTCTCTAATCATCTGTGTGTATTTTTTTCTTTTTTATTATACTTTTGTCATTGAGGAGCATAAGAATATAGAAACTTTGCATAAAGAGTATTTCTAATGTGTTTTAATTGATGGAGAAGCTATCGGATGGTGGGACTGTTAACTTATTGAGCAGATCATATGGGGTGTACAATATCAACGAGCTCGGATTGCAAAAGTGCACGTCTCGTTCTGTAGATGAAACTGATCATAGTGAAAAAACATATAGATGTGCTTCCCACGAGATGAGAATATTTGGAGCTATAGGTAGTGGTGCCAGTAGTATTGTGCAGAGAGCTATGCATATACCAACACATAGAATTCTAGCATTGAAGAAGATTAACATCTTTGAGAAGGTACTTTCTGCTCTCTATTCTTGTGGCATTTCGCCATAATTCATTATGTACAATTTTAAGTTGAATCTTATGCAGCATAGAGGGGTCCTTTTATGTTGCTTCTGGTCCGGGAAATTTGTATTTATGACTGTCAGTGAAGCATGTTCTATATAGTATTCGCCTGTCAAAACATGGTATTTTGTTATTTCATGAAAGAAAGAGTGATGGGTAATACAATCCTAGTCAGAGTTTTTGAAGTTTTGGAGTTGCTAGGTAGTAGTTATTTAATTATATGATTCTATTGCTAATTTCCTCTTTTAAATGAATACAAGAGTAATGTAGGTTTAATTGAAATAAGGACACTAAAGTACTCACTTGTTGTCTAAAAATTATGTTTCTTTGTGCCAATTAGGAGAAAAGGCAGCAGCTTCTTACTGAAATAAGGACATTATGTGAAGCACCATGTTACCAGGGTCTTGTTGAATTCCATGGGGCATTTTACACTCCAGACTCTGGACAGATAAGCATAGCTTTGGAGTACATGGATGGGGGATCACTTGCAGATATCTTACGAATGCATAGAAGAATACCTGAACCTATTCTTTCTTCCATGTTTCAGAAGCTCCTAAATGTAAGGAAAAATTCATTACGTTTTCATTTCAAACTTTTCATTACAAAAAACCAGATGTGATACTTTGTCTTTTATTTTTGAAAGGGGCTAAGCTATCTGCATGGAGTCAGACATTTAGTTCACAGAGACATAAAGCCAGCCAATCTACTTGTAAATCTCAAGGGGGAGCCAAAAATTACTGATTTTGGTATTAGTGCTGGCTTAGAGAATTCAGTGGCAATGGTTAGTATAGACATTATATCATTCTTAGTTTATTGCCACTTATTGCTTCCTTGATTTGGTTTGCAAACTTAAACTTTCATGTTAGGTCATGATTTCCAAGCTGTGGAGTTTATGTCTGTTCATCAATAAATGTAATTTTGCAGTGTGCTACATTTGTTGGAACTGTTACATACATGTCACCTGAGCGGATTCGAAATGAAAGCTATTCTTTTCCTGCTGATATATGGAGCCTTGGGCTCGCTCTCCTTGAGTGTGGAACAGGAGAATTTCCATATACAGCTAATGAAGGTCCTGTAAATCTCATGTTGCAGGTGACTGCCAATGCTTATTGCTATTATTTGTTTTCTTTTGTTTGAATAATTGTGCATGTTGTCTCTCTGTATTGCTTAGAATTCAGAACATTTTTGTTTGACTTTCTCCTTTCATTTGCTATAAGGATTTTCTCGTCGTGCACATAACAGCATAACATAAATCACATAGAAGAGGGTCTAGGATATTTATTTTGGTGTGGTAAAAGTGCCATAAATAAACAAAAATTGAGATAATTCACATAGGTAGAAAAGCGTATAATGTGCTCAGGGCAACAACTTCTCCAGAGCTATTTAAGAATCCCCATTTCATTACTCTGTGATGTCTCAGTCAATTAGTCTTTGGGATGAATTTGATATCTGCACCATGTGGTATTCTTGTGACAGTTCATCATTATCTATCCATTGAGCTCTGACAGTTACATGATAGTGGTAACCTTGCTAATCATATAATATTTTTATATACATATCCCTTGTTTGATAAAGTAATTAACTTATTTTTGCTCTGTGAAAAAAGAATATATAAACAAGAAGTTTTCTTAAAGATTACCTATGATTAAGCACTCTGAAAAATGGAATTAGATTAAAAATCCAATGTTCATGATGTTATTGTGTGAGTTATTCCACAAGTTAAAGTCTGACTTATTTTTTGTTAAGAAAAAAGTCAGACTTCTTTACCAGCTGCTACCTCAGAACAGACTGATCATAATCAATGATATATAATTATGTCTGTTCCCTATTACAGGTGAATATCAATTCCATTCTAGTAATATGATGGCATACATTCGCTGCCCTCTGTTTGCAAATAATTTACTGGGTTTTGTTGCAGATCCTGGATGATCCATCGCCATCACCATCAAAACATAATTTTTCACTTGAATTCTGCTCTTTTGTTGATGCTTGCTTACAGAAGGATCCAGATGCCAGGCCAACAGCAGATCAGGTGAGAGAAATGCAGATACCTTAATTTGATGTAATCACGGTGTCTATGGTTTGGGATTTCATGACCTCTTAACTTTGTCTACCCAGAGTGTACAAGCATTTAATTCTTGTGATTTACTTCTAGTGGTCATTAGCATTCTTGCCAGGTAGAAAGTAGAATATTATTTATAGAATGTACCAGTTCCAACCACTACGCAACTTACCATATCAATCTTGTCTTCAGGCACTCCATTAAATACAGACATGATGATTTGAACTTGATTAATTAGTGTTGTCCAACTGCAGCTGCTATTGCACCCCTTTATCACAAATTATGAGAATGCCAGGGTAGATTTAGCAGGATTTGTCCGAAGTGTTTTTGATCCAACACAACGAATGAAGGACTTGGCTGATGTAAGTAGCTGCCAGTTTTTATCTCTATATTATTAAAGCAGGTGTGCTTATTTTCTTAGGTTATTCTGTATGACCAATTATATAAAAGCCACGAGGGGTCATCAGATCTTTAAGTTTGCACTTTACTTGGTTGGCTTTATCAGAAATCCTTTATAATGCTTGTTTTAAGTCTGAACCATATAATTTAAGCTTTCCTGTGGCAAACTATGTCCACCCCCACCCCACCCCCCCAGTTCTCCCCTGCAACAGTTCGTTTAATTTTCTATGAGTTTCACAGGATATATTGATTTTAAAATTTGGTTGGATGTTTACAAGAAGAATTTAGAGAGATCTGAATCAATGTTTATTGTGAGTAAATTTCTTACTTTGTATTTTCTTTGCAGATGTTGACAATACATTATTACTTACTATTTGATGGACCTGATGATCTCTGGCAACATACAAGGAGCTTATATAATGAAGGTTCTAGTTTCAGGTGTGGACTACGTTGTATGTCTTGATTTTGTATCAAGAAAAAAACTATCGTTTGTAACAGCTTGCACTCCTTTTGATATGACAAAAAATACAATTAAAATAAATCAATTGCAGGAAACTTACTGCTATAAATAAAAGAAAGGAAAAAATGAGTACTTAACAATTAATACAGCAGATATTTTTGAAACGGAACTTGGTTAACTCTAATGAGTATAACTAATATATGGGATTTCCATGATATCAGCTTTTTACATTTTTATCTTGTCTTTGGTGTGAAAATGAAGTGCTCAAGTCCACGGAAGCAAGGTCTGGTCGGAGTGAATATATTAGTTTTATAGTTAATCAGTTTAAAATATCAAGGATCTTTTTGTAATTTCCAAAGCTTTCTATGTCACTAATATTATCTTCGATATATTGCAGTTTCTGTGGGAAACAATATACTGGTCCGAACAATATTTTTACGAAACTGTCAAGTATCCGAAGTACATTAGTTGGTAAGTGGCCACCTGAAAAGCTGGTGCACGTCGTTGAAAAGCTTCAATGCCGTGCCCATAAGGAAGATGGAGTTGCAATTAGGGTGTCAGGATCCTTTATTATTGGGAATCAGTTCCTAATATGTGGAGATGGCATTCAAGTAGAGGGCATGCCAAACTTTAAGGATCTTGGAATTGATATTTCTAGCAAGCGAATGGGTACATTTCATGAACAGTTTATCATGGAACCGACCAGTCTCATTGGATGCTACTTCATAGCCAAACAAGAGCTGTACATTAACCAGTAGTGGTTTTAACACTGGAATCTTCAATTATCAGAAGTTTACATAACTTTGAGGGAACGCTGCTTCCCGATCTGTAGCATTTTGCAAATTGGTTATGTATTTATGATATGAAAAAGCTGTTAAAAGTGAAGATGGATTCATTTGAACTTCGTATATGATTTTGTTTGAACTATTTCTTTGTTCTAGGCAACTTTATATGCTATCTCCTGAGAAGATTATGATTTTCCCAAAGGAAAAGCAATCAATGTTCTTGGTAGGTAGGTCTAGGAAAAACATATCTAATCATTAAAATTGATTATATTTGCATCCATTTTCTGACTTATAATCAAGGTGATAAACAGCATATATAGATACACGATATGCAGGATCAAACAGTGATGTAAACGATGAAGCTAATAGAAAGCGGGCTAATGTATATCAGCTCAACAGTATTCCTCTCACTGTCTCACAAGCCAGCTTAAAATATCATTACACAGCATCCATTTAAGCTTTAAAGACCATTAGTCATCCAACAAAGACCTTTAGAAAAATGTCATCGACCCCGGCTAGGGAAGACAACATTCCTTTTGTATCTTGTTATATCTGCTCCACCAGCAGTTCTTCACCTTTCAATTGTTACAGTAATTCATGTGCTTTGGTAAAGATAATCATTGCATTGTGTGGCTGGGGAGTAAAGCTGAGATGTCACCGTGATTTTTGCATGCAACCAAGTTTTAGTGGTCTTCATTCTTCACCATTTGAGGATTGAGTAGGAGTTGCTCTGCCCTATAAATGCAATGTTTAGTCTTTCTTTTGTCTTGAGGCTTTAAGAGATGAATATCCAAATGCAGTCTATCAAACACAAAAGTGGCACTCATGCAAGAATCTCTACTAATATGAGCAATCAAAACTAGGTGTAAAGTCATATCCTATGATAAGTGCATAATTTTACATATTTTATAGCTAAATTTTCTTATATTTATTTGTTAGTTTCTTAATTTTTAGTAATTATTACACTTTTATGTTTTGTAGAAATTTTGGAAGTAAGAAATAAATTGCAGATAAAAAGGGGCTATTGAGGAGAAAACTTTCATTTTCCAACGAGCAAAAATTTCCTTCTTCAAGAGAATAGGAAACTGCCTATTTTAGAATTATGTATTGGAAAACAAGCACAGATGAGTGGTTTTAAGGAAGAGGAAAAACATTATTGAGGGAGACTTAGACGGCTGGAACGTAGAAGCAGAGAGAGAAGCAAAGGAGAAGCAAGAGAAAGGGGAGATATACCAAAGGAAGAAGAAGCTACCATAGCAATCTCCAACCACTAATCTTTCTTTTTCTTTTCTCTTTGTTTTCTTTAATGATTTTATTATTGAATTCACTGACTATGTGTGGCTAATTTTTTCTTTGGTTAAGGGTGATTTCAAAGCCCTAAACATGAATTTGGGTTAAATTTCAAGGAATTAATCTTTCATCTTTCAATTAGGATGGTTGATGTTCTTCTATTTTATTATGAATAAATATTGCTATTTTGTTTGTTTAAGTGCGCAATTAAATGAGCATGATAATTATCTAATTGCTAAGTTAGGGATTTTGATCGTAATTATCAGATTTTTCTATCCACAAGTAACAGTTGTAATCATGATTATGGGATATTTTTATAAAATTGCATGAAAAATATCATCAAGATAGATGAACTGAGCTTGTGTATTTGTTTCTTGAATCAACCTATTTATCTTGATTGATTACTTTCATTAAGTTAAATTTAGAGAGTTTATTCTAGGTTATTTAATGAAAATGGATTAAGTGAAGAAATTGTTTTGTTTAACAACATAGTAAAGAAATATCAAGATAGCCAAGCTTGTGATTATCTTAGAATTGTTAGTTTCAAAAAAAAAATGAAAGATAAAGTTTAATTATTGGGTATATTCATGTCTAGAGGTGAAAAATGATTCCTTAACCATGTTTTTCATCATATTTCAAAGTTCCAGTTGTTGATTTTGCAATTTATAATTTTTCATTATAATGTATTTAACTTCGTTTGCATTTTTAATTTAATTCCAAACCCCCCATAATTTATTATTAGTCTTGTTTATTTTGTTAACTAATTTAATGTGTTTAAGTCAATAGCATATTAATTAGAAACAATCTTCTGCGGAAATGACTCTTACTTACTACTTTACTCAATAACGACTACATTTTTTTGCAAGAAATTTATTTTGACATTCCTTTAGGAGCTTATCAATTTTGTTGTCGTGTCACCAAGAATTATTTTTCTTAATTAATATGTTATTTTTATTTATTATTTTCTATTATTTTATTTGTTTTGTTATTAACTTTGTTTTGTTTTGTTTATTTTATTTTTTATTTTAGTGTGTCTTCTAATTAATTTTAGTTCTTTTTATTTTGCATGTCTAAATTTGTTGCAGAGGAAATAAATCTAAAGCTTAAAAGAATTTTTGAATACACATCGTCTGGTATTAGACTAATTTCACTTGTGCAAGAAGAGATGGAAATGAACAACCAAACTCTTAAGGAGTTGGGCTACACCAACTTTAGATCAATAACCTCTCTGCATTGAATACCCCCAGCTTGAAGTGGCTTTTGAGTTCAAATTAGGAATGATCCACCTTTTGCCAACCTTGCATGGTTTTGCTAGGGAAGATCTAAACAAGCATCTCAAGGAATTTCATGTAGATTGCTCAAGTATGAAACCGACTAGTATATCATAATAGCAAGTTTAACTGAGAGCCTTCTCATTCTCTTTAACAGATGGTGTAAAGGAGTGACTCTATTATTTACCATTTAGTATCATTAACACATGGAATCATATGAAGATATTGTTTCTTGAAAAATGTTTCCTTGCATCTAAGGCTGTAGACATTAGGAAAGAGATCTGTGATATTCAGCAGCAAACTGGAGAAAGCTTATATGAAAATTGGGAAAGATTTAAGAGGTTGTGTACATCTTGCCCCATCACCAAATTAGTGAACAACATTTAATTCAATACTTTTATGAAGAACTTATGCAAATGGAGAGGAGCATGATAGATGCTGCAAGTGAGGGAGCTTTACTAGATAAAACACATGCACAAGCAACTAATTTGATAGCTAATACGGCGGCTAAGACTAGTTTTATTTTAATTACATGTAATCAAAATTAAATTTTATTACATGTAATGAAAAAAAGTCATGTATCGTGACTGTTCAAAAATAAATGGATGGCTATAATTTAACTACACCCCATCTAATTGAGAATCAAATGGATAGGATCCAAATCCTACTCTACCACAAGTTGAGTTTGCTTATAATAATGTAACTCACAGCACAACTGGTAAATCCTCTTTCTCGGTGGTGTATCTGAAGCCACTTCACCATGCTTTGGACTTAGCTCATTTACCCCGGTCTTAAGGAAAAGTCTTGCACCAGACACATGGTTGAGCAAGCTCAAGCTGTGCAAGTAGAAGTTAAACTAAAGTTAGAGGGCGCCAATGCTAAGTATAAAGCTGTAGCAAATCAACGTATGTGTCACAAGGAATTCCAGGAAAGAGATATGGTGATGGTGTTCTTGCCAAAGGAAATGTCTCCAGTGGGAATTTATAACAATTCAAATAGAAGAAGTATGAACCCTATAAAGTTATGAAGAAGATTAATAGTAATGCTTTTGTTATTGATTTACCAAGAGACATGGGGATATCAAAGACTTTCAAAGTTAAGACAGAAATCCTAACATCAACTTGAGGGTGAGTTCTTTCCAAGTGGAGGAAACTGATGTAGAACAATTAGTCTTAGAGTATATGGATAGTTTGGACTTAAATAAGACTAATAAGATAGGAGTAAGAAACCTTTAATTCACAATATATGTTTTTCTTTTTATTTTCAACTTTTCATATTTTGCCTTTTCTATTTTCCTTTTTATTGTTAGTGCTTTAAGGACAGTATCGTACTTTCTTGTTTGGTTTTATGTTTTCTATAACCAACTTTTTGACCTTCAGAAATATTAACAACTCTTTTAGAGAGCTTTTCTCTCTGTTTTTGGTGGATTCCAAAGCTACTGAGCATTAACATGTGTTAATCCCCTGGGTTTGTTGCTTCTACTGTGTCAATTAACAGTGATGTGCTTTCTCATTAGCCTTTGGGATGAATACAATGCTGCACGATCGTAGATATTGACTGGGTCTGACAAGTTAAAACTGCAAGATGTATACTTTCATCTTTTTCTGACTGTTAAGGAGTTGTAAACACCTATTTTTGTCCCACTATTTCACTTTTTTTTATTTATTAATTTTTTTATTTTATTTGCTAATTCTGAATTAAAAGAAAAATTAAAGAAAGGAAAAACAAAAGAACCCTCAGCCCAGGTCCTAGCCCAAAAACTGGAGCCCAGTCTGGCAATCCATCTCCCTTCTGGCCCAATTTTCCCTCAGCCCAACCTACTAACCCGGTACCTTACCCATCACACGTCCAGCATCCACCAACCGGGCTTCCTCCTCATCACCCAACTCTCTGAACCCTCACTCCCACACGCAACCTCTCCT
>JASKGM010000012.1:503401-515251 GCA_034509205.1 Ceratonia siliqua | reverse complement strand
TCTATAAAATAGTACAGCCACAGTATCAATTCAAGCAAAATAGTACCTCTTTATACTCAATTATTTGCTTTTTCGTTGTCCTTGTTCTTCTTCTTTTCCATAATTCTTGTGATCATTTATATACCCGATATTTTTACGTGTGTATATATATATATATACATGTGTATTGAAAAATGTCTTTCACTAAGGAAGGAAGATAGAATAAAGAGAATTTTTGTTCCAACGAAAATTAATAGGATTATTACTTACATCACAAATTTATGTTTACATTTAACCATAAGTAAGTGAAAATACTAGGTTGCTAATATAAAACAATTAGAGTCCTTGAGACAAATTCAATAATTTACAACATACAACATTTGAACAATATAATAGTTGGAGATCACCACCAAATTAATAAAAAATTGATTATAATAATTAAATTATAATAAAAGTATTCAAAACCTTTTCCTAATAACTTCAATTTTTTATATAAAGTGGTGCATAACCCAAATTGTAACTCCTCAATATTATGAGAAGCTCCTGTTTGCTTCGGTGAGAAAGGGATTGTTTTGCACTCAACTAATATAAGAATTAAAGATATATGGCATTATTAGCTATATATGCGTATATGAGGGAGTAAGGGCGACATATTAAGAAAGTGGGGCAGAATATTACAGGTTAACCCTGGCAATGTTCTTGTACAGTGAATGATATTATTATAAAGGTTGCGTCATAGTCATCCTTTTTCACCTTGTAGCCTCATTTATTGCACTTGTCTTTTGCTTTCTTTTCCTTCTCACTGAAAATGCTCTTTGCCTCCCTACACTTTCATGCCGCTTATCTTTTGTCACTGTATTTGCGGGTTTCTCTCCTCTTGTCCTGCAACTAACTAGGGTTTCTTCCCTCAACTCTCACATCAAATAGTAATAAATTCCCGAGAATTTTCTCCCTGGGGGGTCGCAGACTTCATTTTCACTGGCATCATTAAAGAATAGATCTTGAAAGATCCTTAGACAAAGGGAAAAAGGAAATGATGAAATTACAGTACTTCTTGTTCAAATAAACGAAGGTACAGTTTTTATTCCAATTCATTATTGTGTTTATTCTTCTTTTTTATTGGATTTTTTCCTAATAAACTGGTGTCCTAAGGTTTGATCCAGGGTTTTGGTTCTTGAAATTTGAAATGTGTGAAACTGTGGGTGAGTGGTATACTCCCAATGAAAAGAGTTGAAAATTGAAAATGTTGGACATGTACTATCGTTGAATTAATTAACCGAAAAGCTTCACTGGTAGGTATACCTGTCTTGGCCTTTAGCTATCTTCAACTGAACATCGCAGATGGCTATAAGACCTAAGGAGTGGAGGAGAGAGAGGGAAGACATATACGGACCAAAAATGAAGGAATTAAACTTAGCACAGAAAACCGTCCTCACATGGAATATCGTATATTTATTTTAATTTCCCCGTCGTCCTTCTCTACAAAAAAAAAAAAAAAGAATTAAGAAAAGGGTTCTGGGTAGTAGTCTGAAAATGAATGAATAGTAGCACACGGAATCAAGAAAGACTGCTTAAATAGGCACAAAAAGTAAAAGAAGTTTGAAAAGAAACAGTGAGTGTCTCGAGCAAGTAAAGTTTCCCCAACCCTAGTTATATATGTGTTCATGGAAGTCTAGAACTTCAGATTGGCTGATCATAATATACGATGGATTTTATATGTTTATTTTCAACGGGTGACTATTATTGTGTTTTCCTTGAACATATGGTTTATGGTGAATATCAATAATATATATCTGTAGTTATTTGAGATGCTATATATATATATATACTCCCACATCAAAAAATATATTCGTGTGTGGTGGATGTTATTGATAGGATGGTGCAGTTTCTTTAAGAATATGTCAGATATGATCAATTGCAAGCTCCAATGTTGGGATAAAGTTGATGGTTTGATTGAATAATATTGTGTTTGATTATTGGTTGCAGCGAAGATCATGGCCTCTTCTAGCTACTCAAATTCTCCATGTGCTGCCTGCAAGTTTTTGAGAAGGAAGTGCATGCCAGATTGCATATTTGCCCCATATTTCCCTCCAGAGGAGCCTCAGAAGTTTGCCAATGTTCACAAAATATTTGGTGCAAGCAACGTGAGTAAACTCCTCAATGAAGTCCAACCCCATCAAAGAGAGGATGCAGTGAACTCTCTGGCTTATGAAGCCGAAGCACGGATCAAGGATCCAGTCTATGGCTGTGTAGGGGCCATTTCAGTCCTCCAAAGGCAAGTCATTAGGCTACAAAAGGAACTAGATGCCACAAATGCAGATTTGATCCGCTATACCTGCAGTGAAATGCCAACTCAACCTGGAAGAAGGATGGATGAGGGAGGTTCATCTCTTGGTCAATCTCCTGGTTTTTATTATCCATCTCCTTGGAATAATGATCCTTGAGGAGGCGAAGATCACATGTATTTAATTTCTTGAACTTCTCTGTGCATTAATTATGCGAGTCCTATTTAATTGAGTTATAACCATACAGAAATTCTTCCATTGTATATTTAGATATGGAGGGGGTCTGTATATTTGGGTCCTATAGGCATTAATTATAAGGTGGTACTGTTATATATTTGTATTTATTGTTGTGTGAACACCATCTATATATTGCACAAGATGGGTCTCTATCTCTTATGAATGCAACTCTTGCTTCTCTTTGTAAACTCAAATTGAAATGCCAACTCAACCTGGAAGAAGGATGGATGAGGATTATAACTCAGATTGTTTATCTTAATTACCATAGTAATCTGAATAACGTATCCAGTTTTAATCGGCCACCAACCTACCATAGTTTTCTCCTAAAGATACCAAACTAATGTATCTGAAATGGCCCACGCATGGCAGTCCACACCGACTGCCTTATTAATTGATGAGGCTGCTGGCTAAGCAGAATCATATTGGTCCATCTTTAATTAATTTGTTAATTATTTTGATCTTTCAATGACATAAATTAATTTGGTAGCATCAGTTTGGCACTCCCACTCTTCCATGAACCCGCATAGATATATTCCTACATATCTTAGTGTATAATAAAGAGGTCATGATTCCAAAATGGCCTTCACCACATACAACGCTTTATTATGTTATATATAGCCTAATACATCCAAATTCAAGTCACCACATAAAAGGGGAAGTGAAGACAGAAACTGATCACCTCCTACCCATGGGTTCCCTTTTTCAATCTTTCTATGAAAAAGGCCAAATGTGAATGAATGAAAGATGGGTGTGTCAATATTGTTTCAGCTTTTCTGGATATGATTCTCCAACATCCTTACTTTCTCCTATACCAATATGCTGGGTCAAAGGGAGAGTTGAACTGTGAATTGTTGACTTCTAGCTCTACATATCCTTTACTTTAATATATATATATATATATATATATATATATATATTTGTGGATGTTTCAACGAAAATATATCCATGTCTTCTCCATTACAACATCGAGTGGTTCGGATGCCAAGAAATATAAGATTCATGAAAGGGATTGCTCTGTTCACCCATGTGCTAAGGATATATATAAACCTATATATTAAGACACTTTTCTTCTTCCGCTAACCAGTTGATATTGTTATAGTCGTTTCTTAGCCCTCCAGACTACACAATTAATTAAGCTTCTTTGTTCCTCTAATAATTTAATTGTGTCCTATTAGTATATATGAATAATAATAGTTTATCAACTGTTAAAATTATATAACTACACAAGTAATTTGATTTTAGTTTAATTAGTATAGAAATATGTTTACTAGATCATCTATATATATATATTACAACCAGTAAAGAAGCGAAAGATATAGATAGTCTTACAGCCCTTCTCCTGGTTAACAATAATACTGATCATATGCTAACATGCTAGCTAATAATTGAGCTAGCTTAAAGCTGAAAATAAAGATGATGGGCTAGGCCAAATTGGAAAATAGAATCACAGGTTAACATGGCCAAAGCTAGCCAGAACAGAAACAAGTAGTCAATATTCTTGCTATAGGAGTGTTTAACAATTAACAAATAACCATGTCATTTTCCCCGGAAAAAAAGGATTCACGTCAACTTTTACCATCAATTAGAAAGAAAGTAGTCCAAATGCATGCTCCAAATCTCCCCAAAATGCATTTATTCAAGAAAAAAGTGAGTGTTTAATTGAAGTATAGTAAATAGAAAGGTAAAGAAAAAGGAAGGGTATAGAGCGAGGGAGGGTAGAGAATAGCTAGGGGAAAGATCATAGCGCAAATGAATGTTTCCATTAGACATGCAAGTCGGAGCACGCGTAGTAGTGATCGACACTAAGTGAAACCAGTGTTCAAAGAGAGACAAAGAGACAAAGAGCCTCAAAATCAATGGGCCACCACTAACCGCCCAATATATCAAAGGTGTAGCAGCTAGCATCGCCATGACGTAGTACCGTGACTGATTGATTAGACAGTGGACATGCCCAGAAGGCCAGAATTAAAGCCCAGAAGTGAGCATAGGCACATGCCAGGTTAACAAAAGTCTTCCATTGTGGGACACTATCATTCAGATATGCCCATTCAGTCACCAGTGTTCTCTTTCATGCATGGACTAGCTGGCTCATTAGTTTAGGGTATAGATATATAGGGTGTAAAATTCTCTGATATATAGTTCATTTGGTTCCCTTTTTAAATTTATATATAATTATTCACAAATAATTTGTAGTTCTATAGATCATGCCGACTTTAGGATCTTAACAGTTTGGATGAAATTATATTTTTTAATAGATATTTAAAATAGAAATAATTTTTTTTAAAAAAATAAATATTTAATGTTTAGATATAATTATGTAGAAGTAATTTTATTAAAAAAATTAAATATTTTATATTTAGATGTAAAAATATAAAAATAATTTTGAACATATAAAAGTATTAAAAATAATATATAAAAATATTTTTTAAAAAATTTGTGAAACTTTTTAGAAGTATATGTATTTAACAAATTTTCTTTCTCTTCCATTAAACTTGATTATTTTTTAAGCATTATTTTTTTGTTTTAAAAATAACAATATTTTTACTTATTTTAAAATAAATAATTAAAATTTAATCATGTATCCAAATACTATTTTATAAAATATCACTTATTTTAAAAAAAATAACTTATTTAAAAAATAATCACATCCAACCACCCATTAGTCCTATGATATTAATTGGAAGGGGTCCCCATTATTTTAAGTCTTGAAGTAATCGTGTCCCAAATTCAGCACCCTATGAGTCTATACGTTGAATTTCTATCCCACAATTCAAATTAGTCATTTTAGTTATGTCATATGTGCGTCGAATAAAAATATAATATTTCGAAAGAATTAATGTTTTAGGAATTAATCTCAGGACTCTTTGTGTAGCCAATGTTTCAAAATCTACTAAATTGGTTATTCCTTAATTATCTTATATTTTTTCTACTAACAATTTTTACAATTATTTCAAAACCATATATTATAGTACAACTTTTTAGGGTATTTTAATTCGGTGATATGTTGTATTATATTAATTAAATATATTGTAAGAATATTTCTTCAGAAAAACAGATTAATACAGAATAAATTTCACTATACCAAGTAAAGCAACCGAACTATTCCTCGTGATTTATAATGAAAAATTGCTTAATATAATGTTATTTTTTTCATCATTGATGTATAAAATAAGAACTCTTTTGAATATTTCTATGTTGTCTAGTTGATGCATTTTTAAAAATTAAAAAGGTAATGAGTGTAAGACCTACAATATTGTTGGGCCCTAAACATATATAATTGGGTTGGTTTGCATGGAGCTTATAATTCACAATTCCATCAACTCGACCATTTTTTATAGGCTTATAATCTTAGTCCACGCTACAAAACCAAAATTCACTTGTTGGAAGACACGTCCGGCTTATAAGTATTAGCCCACAATCCTCTATAAGATATGAAATTACCCTATATTATTATTATATTATTTATAATTTTAATTTAAAAAATCATGAATAATTGTTTAGTAACTCTTATTATTATTTTTATTTAAAAAATATATTATATCTTATATATGAATAATTATATTTTAATTTATTTTTTATTAAATGATAATTAATAAATTATTTAAGATTCTTAATTTATTTTAATATAATTAAAATAAAAAAATGAATTGACATTTAACACACTAATAAATATATATATGTGCTTATGCTCGAAGCATACAGGAAATAAAAAGAAAAATAGTGAATCATCTAATAAAATTTTACAAGAATATTGTATAAACTTAGTTTATCATTAATGTTTAAAAGAATATAACTATAATTATAGAAAAATAAAAGAAAAAACTACAATTAATTAACAGTTGATTTGATAAACAATAATGAATCATCTAACAAATTTTTACTCGGTTTTCAAACGTTACAATTATATCAAATTCATATATATCATTAATGAAGAAATTATTGTATAAACTTAATTTATCATTAATTTTTTTTTATAAATTAAGCCAATAGAAAACAGTTACATGTATACATTATAGTAGTGTATATTTTTAATATATGTATGTAATTACGTTTTCTTGAATTAGTCTATAAAAATTAATAAAATTGAATTATAAAAATAAAAATTTTCAATAAAATTTGATGAATAAAACATAGAGCCATAATGGAGAGTCACATATATGTTACAATTATAAATACACAACCAAGCTCAGAAACGCAGCTAGCTGTTTCCATGTAATGAGCACAACACAACAGTTTTGCAGAAAAGGAAGAGTAATGTGGCAATAGCTTCCTCTCTATAATTCCACAAAAAGCCACACCAAAGTTTCTAAAGTTTCCCCATTTGCTATTTTTTATGTCTTAACCAAAGCTACACTGAAACCTGTTCCTCATGCAAAGCCCCTACTCACCATCTCGCCTGTACGTGTCAATTCCCTGCAACCCCACCTTTCTATAAAACTCCACCCCATCGTCATCGCCTCAGCCTCACGCACCCTTCGTCTTTTCCTTCTCATTCTGTAATCCCAGAAATTAAGCTTCACTATCAACCATGTCTGATCGTCCACAAACGCACCAGGTCCAAGTTCACCCACAACACCGTTATGAAACACACCACCGTTATGAAACAGTTGGTCTTAACCCACAGCATCGTTATGAAGGCGGTGTTAATACCCTCTTCCCAGAGAGAGGCCCATCAACTCCTCAAGTCCTTGCCATCGTCACCGGCCTTCCGGTTGGTGGCACTCTGCTCGCACTTGCCGGTCTTACGCTTATCGGCACCCTCACTGGGATGGCTATGGCCACTCCACTTTTCATCCTCTTCAGCCCAGTTCTGGTCCCAGCCACCATGGTCATAGGCCTCGCTGTGGCCGGTTTTTTAACATCGGGAGTTTGTGCGTTGACCGCACTGTCATCATTCTCGTGGGTTATGAATTACATCCGACAGACCCAAGGCACGGTGCCCGAGCAGCTGGACTTGAAGCGGCGCGTGGCGGACATGGCGGGTTACGTGGGGCAGAAGACGAAGGAGGCTGGGCAAGAGATACAGACGAAGGCCCAGGAGGTGAAGAGGTCATCATAAATGTGAATGTGAATGAGAGAAAATGGGTTCCAAGGGATTAGATGGGAAATAATAATAATAATGTATCTCCGTGCGTAGAGTTTTCATTTGTGTCCTGCACTTATGAGTCTTGTATTCGTAGGGCTGTGTGCTTGTTTCGCTAGGTCAAGTGCAGGAGAGAGGAATGAAGGTGCATATCAGACTCTGTAGATGCTGGCATCTGGTGCACGCGTTTTTGTATTTGTTCACTTACATTAATGTTGATTTCAGTGTAATAGAGTCTTGCATTCTCTCTATCTTGCAGTGTTCGTTCCTACTAGGTTATGTTCTTTTCTTAGTGCTACAATGTTTTGGCGGAAAAAATGCGTTAATTTGATATTAATTGTTTTTTTAATAAAGATTTCAGAAAAGGGGAGTTTGGGACAGAAGAAGGAAGCCATCAGTCATCAAAGCCCACAAAAAATCTTATGGGTAATCAAATATGCAATCCCTCCATGCCACAAAAAACAAAAGCATAAACTGCCAATGTCTGTTTAGGTACACTGACAGAAATAATAGAGAACATGCAATGTATCATTAATATATATTACCCAAAACAGCATCCTCGTCGTGATATTTGTTCAGACGTCACTAGGTTATATAGTAGTAAAACAAGCCTGCTGGATTGCCAGTTATTCAAAGCAAGTACATATGTTACATTATTACACATATAGAAGAGAAGGAGAGAAAAATGAGCAGGAGATTTTACTGACAAAAAATTTCGTAAAATTAATCAAACTAAGAAACTATAATTTCACAATGCCTTAGTTGATCTCTTGATCCACCAAAATTTTAGCTGGGTTGAGAGTGTAAGATAACATATTTGAGTGAGTTTAATGCAGAAGTGGCTGAGGTTGAGCACCAGCCTCAGAGTCCATGCCACCATACTCAGCTTTCAGCTTTGAATCGTTAGGTATCCAGAACGTGAGAACGGTTGAGGCTGCTGCGAACATGGCACGGCGAGGGGCCCACTTCAAGCAAGAAGCCACACCAATATGACTGCTCCAACATGCCACCTGCAGGGAATACCCTTGTCTGGTCATATTTTCGGCAGACACAAACATAATACTATACAAAAGTAACGCGAGGTTCAATTGTTGACGTATTATCCTGGCCAAGGGAGAGACAGCTTGACGGAGAATATGCAAGTATCCTCAAATTAACAAATTGTAATCTAAAGGGAAAAAAATCCAAGTTCCAATCATCAGAGGTTCTTGATCATAGCAGTCATAGGGTGAGACAAGTACAAATGGTACTCCTAATTTTAAGAAACAGATGCAGCAAGTAGTATAACTAAAAAAATGGGTCCTCAAGGTGCAGTGTGGTGCTAAAAGCTCCCCCTTATATTCGTTCCACTTACTCTGCCTAATAACAGCAGAAAAAAGAGAGGGTGAGGAAGCGGGAGTCCCAAAAGGACCAAACAAGTAGGTAATCTATCTCAACTAGTACACAAAACCATTTTCCTGCCATCTTGCAGCCAATTAAAGATTTCTTTTATGTCTCCGTGCTCATGTCATTTTGTTTAATGTATTATGACACGCATATGTTACATACCCAATAGCAGATATATTGCAACAACCACCCATTAATATGGAGAATTTACAGCTCAGTGAACCGGCCTACTCAGGCAAAGCTGGGAACTATAAACTCGAAATGCATTACATAATGCGCAACACTCTCATATAGAGATTTTAAAAAATTGGGAACATTAAAGCATGAAGAAATGTAACAGCAAACCTGATGTTTGCAGACTAATTAGCAAATAATTCATCAAAGTTTAAAGTTTAACGCATAACAATTGAGATAAAATGAATATTTAGTTATCCATGTCTGATAATCTAATAACTAACATTCAACCATATTACAACTATGCATGAAAAGAATAAATAGCTGTTGGATGTCATCTCCTCAGTGCGTTAAGTTAAATAAAGGTAACACCATGTTTACAGGATTCCTGCCTAAATCATCTATCTTCCGATTCTTCCCTGATCCAACGTTGGATTTCTGAGTTTCATGTATAGCCTCCTAAATCTTATTATAAATGTCTACATCTATGAGCCACAATAGATGGTTTTGATATTTTTTGGTAGTATGAGATGTAATTTAAATAAGTCTGTTTTTAGAATAATAAAACTAAATGAACTTATGCATTGCAGAATCATATCAAAGTAGAAAGTAGATGAATACCTCATTTCTCGTATCAATACTCCAAGCATGCATGGTTCCACCTCCTGAGCCTTAGACATGTAAAAACTAAGCTTAGTTTCAAAATTAAAAGCAAATATACATTTGAAAAAAGAAGAGAAATACAGGATTCAAAAGGAATTAAAACAAGACCAAATATATTCAGCACTAATGGCATGTCTGAAGCAAGACTTACAAGAAAAAAATGGCCTTAAATAAAAGGAAAAGTAAAAAAAGTAATTTGGATCTTCATTACATGTAGGTTACAGAAATTGTTAACAGCCAAGGTGGAAACAGCAATAGATGATCAGTAACTATTAACTCCCATTTGGAAAAGCAGGGAAAAGATTAATTCAACAACGGACAATGTGTTTGCACAATAATAAAATACACAGAACATAGTCTATTCCACCCCAATCGCTGATGGGTCTTTGTTCCTGCAGATGCACACGTATTTACAGACCAGTAGCCACAGTTCAATGGATCTACAAGATTTTAACCCATATTTCAAGTTAAAAATTAACCTCCAATTTATTCTCATCAGAGTATAATTTAGTCCAAAGAAACATATGTGATGTAACTATAGACCGCATTATATACAGGCCTCTTGAGCTCATCAATCAAAAACGATAGAATGGACATGGCCTATATAGAACACTAAATGACACCCGCAATTTAAATTTAACAAGTTCTGCACCTTTCCCTGTTGCCTTCTTCTCAATTCCTTTACTTCTATTGTCCTAATTAAACATCATTGTTGAAATTTTTGGGCTTAACTCCTCCTTGAAAAATCTGCTTGTCAAAGGGAGGGATGCCATATCTTTATATACAACACTTAACCAACCTATCCAGATAATGTGAGACTTCTAACACTCTCCCTCAAGACGAAAGAGTGCACCCACGACGGTGGACTTCCAACACCACCAATGCCTAGTGTAGACACCGAACCTCGACTCTGATACAATGTTGAAATTTCGGGGCCTAACTCCTTGAAAAATAGGCTTGTCAAAGGGAGATGCCACATCTTTATATACAATACTTAACCTACCTACCCATGTGATGTGAGACTTTTAACAATCATAAAGGGAAATACTTGATTTTCATCCTTTGACACTTCTGTTGAATTACAAGCTGTCAATAATACTTGAATCACCCCATTATCTGGCTTTAATTAAAGCTTCAAAAAAGGAAATAAGGAACAATTTATTTACTATAAAACTTTAAGCCCTTTTATTAAGGGTATTTCTGCCAAAAGCTAGAAAAATATAAACTGCACATATATGTGGAAGTTATGATCTGGCACCTCCATAGAGAAAAGGCAAGATTCAGTTTATAACCTAATCTAATCCAACATATTCCTAATGAATTTTTCCCTCTTAAAATTTTTATAACACTACTTTTACTGAGCCAAGCAGATCAAATTCATATTGATCTAATATAAAAAATTGGCCCACATTTAAGATTGAAAAAAAAAAAAAGCTGCTTTAACTATTATATGTGACTATTATAATGGATATTAAAGATGGAACTCACAATTCCAATAGGTTTCTACGCATATCAGCATCTAAGTATAAGAAGAAAGTGAGATGCAGTAGAAGGAAGACTGTTTAAGAAGTAATCAGAGAACAAATGGAATACCTGCCACCATGTACTTCCCATCTGGGGTAAATGTAGCCTCTATCGTTGTACCTGGGGATGGTTCCAAACTAAACCCACAGCGCTGCACAAGAAGTTCTAAAACCATTAGCTTATGCATATTGAATAAACACAATGTGTAAAGAAATAATCATGCAGAAAGTCGAGTCTGAATCAAACATGAGATGAAAGAGAAAGAGAGTCAATTTCAAATAGATGCTACCATAAAGAACCTGAAAAGGCTAAAACAAAGTTATCCGTGAAATTAAGCTAACCTTCTCTCCTGCATATGCATCAAGAACATAGATATTGTTATTTGTAGTAGTCAGAAGCATTGACTTGCCATCATTGCTGAATTTGATATCACAAACCTCAGCTGTATCACCACCAACTAGAAAGGTGTCAAAGGGACCCTACACTAGCAAGGGAAGATGTCAAACTTGAGAAATAAAT
>JASKGM010000012.1:486299-499454 GCA_034509205.1 Ceratonia siliqua | reverse complement strand
TATTAATTTTTACAAAATTTTAAAATTAATTTAGTATAAAATATAAAATAATATAAAAATTTTTATAATAAAAAATATAAAAAATATAAAAAACAGCAATAGGCAATAGCACACTCTCATTCTACTGTTTTCTACACAAATGCCACGCTTTCTTTTGTTTCACTTGGATAAAAAGAAGTTAGAATATAGAAAAAGAAATAATTAAAAATAATATCACAAATGGCTTATTTACTAATTAATATATAAACAACTAATTTTAAAATTACAGATACAACTCAAGCTAGACTGTCAGCGCCTTCTAGCTTCCTCTCCGATACCCCACCGGAGACACTGAAGTTCGTTACGCAGTGTCCGTGTGTACCAATGGAGTCGTACGCTCCTTTACTTGAAAAGACCCGAGTCCCACAACCGTCACTCCAAAAGTTCGCTGTGATTTCAATATTTTCTAAGCTGCGATCAGCTCCCAAGTATCTAGACTCTGAATCCGAACCAGGAAGAGATGCCGTTTCCCAGTGCCTTAACTCCTCTTGCCCTGCCGTTGTCGACCAATCCGTTCGTGAGCTATGCCGTCTTGTTACGGACTCCTTAATGGGGATTTCTCGTGGGTTGCTTGAGCTTCAATCTGCCCTTGAAGGAACCGACCCGAAATTTGTTTCACTTTTTGTGAAAGGATTGGGCTTTCTGGTTCGCCATGGTTTCCAGAAGAACAATGTCTCTTGGCGGTTCAATTCCACAGAGACTCACCCTTTTGTTAAGGTAAGAGGAGAAGAAGGATTTTTCCCCTTTGTTTTGTTGCTAGTAGTAGGACATAAAAGGGAATTGTATAATTGGGGTAGATGATCATGAAATTAAGTGGCTGTAAGATAGAAACTCGTTTGAACTAGCAAACTGTGAATCAGTTTTTGGCTACTGATTTTGTTGACTGTTGATATCAATTTGGGTATAAGTTTTAATGTGTGTGACAGGTATTGTCATGCCGGTCGGAAGTTCAACCTGAACTCCTGCAACAAGTCTTGCTGTTTATGTTGCAGAATAAGCGACTGGGAATGATGGACGTTTGTGAATTCTTAAGACCATTACTGAATTTTTCAATCTTAAGATTATTAGTTTTAGAGTCATCCTCCTCTTCATTTACACTGCAACTGATCTCGTCTATGACGTCATTTTGTTGCTCATTTCCATCTGAGTCAATGCCTGTTTTTAAGCTGCTAACGGGATGCCTGAAATATTTTCCGCGCAAGACCTCTGAAGTAAGTGTAATTGTGAGATGAAGCATAGATATATTGGAGTAAATTACTTTTATTCTGGTCATTACGTTTTATTGGTGTAGTGGAATGTGGAAGTAATCTTATTGTTTCTTGAACCTTCTCAGGACTACAGAAAATTTGTATTTTTTGTAGAACACATGGTGGAGGCATATATAGTGGTACTGAAACACTTGGCTGGAACAAGATCGGTATGTTTATAAAATTTACTGTTTGCCTTGGCATTCATTACCATCATATGTTGTTTCCCTTAAAAATATATTAATCTATTTCTTTTTTCTTTTATTTTTTTGGTTCTGTTTTAGCAGCTGATTACTGAGGCTCAACTATGTTCTGTTCAATTCCTCGAAACAATTCTTTCTCTGTTCAATTGTCTTCAGTGTCACCCTGGTGGTAATGAGTCCATATTTGAACTCTCAAAGCGCTTGTTGTCTGTACAGAAAGATCTTGGGTTGCTATGGGTGCCTGGTTTATCGTCAACTGTGGTATCATTATTCACAATCCTTGTTCAATCAGAACTTGAACATGAACAAATTTCTACATTGAAACTCCTTTCTTTACTCCTGAAGTGGAAATATGAAAATGGTAAGTTTTATAATAGCTGTCTCAATTTTGAATTCTATTCATACATTCACGTTGAATATTGTATATTTAGAACTGGAACATGTGTTTTGAAATCTAATCCGAGGATATTCATGGAAAAGTTTATGTATTTCTTAGGATACTGCTTACTTTCTTGGCCATAGTGTGATGAACCAAATTCAGGTTATTAGGTGGTCAGTTGGTTAACTATTATGCAAGCAACATGTGTCTTATGCTTATCATTTGCCAGGATCCTGAACTCTAGTCTTAGATAGTTCTTGATACAAGAGGGTCTTGCTTTGCAATATTTCTTCCTGATGTAATTTACTTTTGCCCAAATTCGTAAAAGAATCCTTGTACTTATGGGAATTTAATTCTTCCTTTATGTCATAAATTTGCAAGTTCATTTATTGTCATAATTACCAATGCAGATGATGCTATTAGCAGAACTAAATCTGCTCCAGTTGAAGAGATTTTGTTTCTACTTCCTTTCATAAGCCTTATGTCATCTCCTTCCAAATATGTGAAACGGCTGGTTACTGATTTGCTTCTTCTGTTGGAGAAGCTCCTTGTAAAAGTTTCTGTGGCACAGAAACATGAATCAACTATTGAGGAGGGAGTTTATTATCTCAGCACACCAGGAACTATAGTTTTAAGACTTTTCCAACATCTGTGGTATCAGGTTATTTGTCTGGCATATAGAATTCCTTCCCTTTGTTTCGAATGAGATATATAATCTTTGGGCAAATGATAAATATGGTGTTTATCTTTAGCAAAATGTTGTGTGACTAGAAGAGGTTGGTAAAATATGAAAATTATAGCTGTTTTTAGTTTTATACATAGATATTTTAGAAATATCTTTCTGCTGTTTCAGGACAGAGCATCTTCATCCAGCATTTTCCTTCTAAATTTGACTTTGAATGGCATTAATGAAGGCATAATAATGCATGATAGACAAACTTGGGTTTCTCATGTAAGAGGGTTCTGTTTGTCGATTGTTGACCAACGAAAATCTATATTACCTCTCTCTCATTCTCAGGAAGTATTTCTGACAGGTATAATCCTTAGATTATGGGAATTGAGTTATTTATTATAATTGTGTTTAAGGATGCCAGAGATTGATGTTATTCTCAATGTGTGTTCTTGTAGAAGTGCCCATGTTACTCTGTACCGTTGTTGTTGTTCTATTGATGCATCCATCGATGGGTGTGGCAGCTGTAGATTCTTTGGCTTCCATTGGTATTATGGATCCAAAACTGGGAGTTCCTTTGTTGCTAACAATTATGTTTTACAGTAATATATTCACAAGAATGGATGTCATAAGCCATGATATGTTGGTAACTTCCCCTTCTGTAACCTGGATTGGTACTTAATGCATGGGATTGCCTTTTACTTTTAACTCCATCATTTGTCAGTTCAATCTTGGTTTCTTTTTTCAAACTGTTGTTGCAGCTAAAACTTTTTGAAATGCTGCCATCACTTGCTTCACACTCAGCAATGATTCCACTTGTAGTTCAAACTATCTTGCCGATGCTTAACAAAGATGCAAAAGTGTAGGTACTCTGCAAAACTGTGTATAATGTTTGTCTTTTGAGGTGCATCATCTAGCATGGGACATCCAGGATCACTTAAAGGTGTTGATCTAAGAGTTGTAACTTTGAGCTGATATCATATATAGTTGGAAAAAAGGACCATAATGACATCTAGAAACCATCTTTTATGATTCGTTTTTGCAAGTTGTATTATTTATTATAAGTCTTGCTGGCTTGAAATATTTCTGGCAATTGTTATTCAATGCATGCCTGAGCTCATGATTCTGAAATAGAGTGTTCATAGAAGTCTGGAATTTTAGATAGGGCCTTTTAGCCTAAATTTGCCATTTTACCACTAAATGGCAGAGGTATAAGCTTTTTAAGTCATGAGTCTTGTGGGATTTGGATTATTTGTATAACATCTAAACAGTATTAATTATTTTATGAAGTAAAAATCATATCAAAATCAAATAATGGTACTTTGGTGCTCGAAAATTAATTCTATTTTTACTTGTGGAGAGTGACATGCTTCAACTTTAGTTTCATATACATTGATGGGCAAGTTTCTCATGCTACAAGTTGGGTTCCTCTGTTCATTTCTTCTATGTTTAATAACTAAAGATCTCTTTAACATTTTGGATGTCAATTTGAAACAGTTAGATTTGTTGCTTTTTCATATGCAGTCCGTTGTATGCTACAGCAATTCGATTGCTTTGTCGAACCTGGGAGATCAATGATCGAGCTTTTGGGAGTTTGCAAGTAAGTATTTGTTGTGCTATTTTCTGTACTATGCAATGCTGCACAACCATATTATATTCTTCATTGAAAGATGGAAGTGAAACATTAACTACTGAAGAACATTTGAATGATAATTGACTATTTACAGAAAATTCTTTCCTTGGAAGGTCGTCAAACATATTGAAAGAGCATAAATTTACCAGTTGCTACTTCTAGTTACTTTGGAGTAGCGCAGAGAATGGAACAACAGACCAAGATGATATGAAGACTTGCAAATGCAAGATTTTGGTTAAATCTGGAAAATTTTCCAGATATTCACTGTTCAATGAACAGTAAGCACACTCGAATGCTCTATCTGAAATGAGAAAGCTGAAAACTGACTTTCATTTCCACCATTCAGAATATTACATACCAGGAACAAAATATCCCTAGGGGAAATTACAGAAATACCCCTAAACACAACAACTGGTAATAACAGTAAAAAAAACAACAACCAGATCATAACAGTGCAGTAAACTTGATAAGTAAACAGAATACATAAATTACAGCAACAATACAGAACCTAAATCAGAACATAAACATAATTAAACACTACTTCATAGACTTTTATGAAAGTCTAACTTCTCAAGAAACTCCATGGCAACTTGTCCTACGTCATACTTGTTGATATGTGGTGTTAATAGAGTCATGATAGGGTCTGTATGATAAATCTGGCATGCCTTGGTTGGAATTTTAGGGGTTTGGGAGACCTAGGAAAGAGAGTGCAGTTTAAGGAGATTATTTCAAGGGCTTCTCCTGACATAGTTTTGCTTCAAGAAAGTAAACTGGGGGCTATGGGTGGTTTGATTGTTTCTGCATTTGGGTTTCCAAATTCATAGAATTGAAATGCTTCCATTCAACAGGATCTTGAGATGGTATGTTAGTATATGGGATTCCAGGGTGGCTTCAAAACTTGATTCTCTGCGTGGGACTTTCTTTGTGTTTGTACTTCTTGCTTCTTTTCTTAGATTAGCTTCCATCTTTGTTTTTCTTTTTCTTTGTTCTTCTGACTCCCTTTTCCAACGAGGATATCTTATCCTCCACTAGTTTTTGAACTCTTTTTTTCTTCTCTCTAATAATATTTCTTCTCTATTAATAAATATATACTGGCATCCCTTAGTTCTTAGGAGTGGGATCTATTTTATGTGAAGAAATGGATGATGCATGGAGGACATGAAGTTAGTTATAGACATAAAGTAAGGACCTTACTTTCTCAGTTACTTCATTTACTTGGATGATAATTGAAAATCTTAAATGACACTTGTCAAAGCCTATCTACGATCAGTTCAAGCTTTTTTTAAATCCATGAAGGCTGGCTGCTGGGGCCTGTTCAACTCGTGCTCAAATATTATGCCCAATTTGAATTTGGTTGCTATTTGGAAGCCAATCTAGGAAAGAAGCAAGAATTGTAGTTGCATTTGAGCAGGATAATGTATTGTGCCTCGCTCTTGGTTTTATTTATTTTTTAAGTCATACCAGCTTCTCAGCACCATACTAGAACTCCAACTTACAGCCTTAAGATATTTACTATTTAGATGCCATTTGCTTGATCACTCTGTCACTTACTGTTTCTTTAAGGTCTTATATCTAATTTGTTCTAATCTATTTTCTACCTCCTCCATATATAGGGGGTGTTGCTTCCTAAAGGGTTCACTGATTTCGTGTCAGAGAGAGCAGTCGGTATCAGTATGGCTGCTTCCATTCGAGATGTTTGCCATAAAAACCCTGATAGGGGTATTGACCTTATCTTGTCTGTTTCGGTATGAGAAGCCTATATACTATTTTTCTTAATTCTCCTAGTCCGGTGCATGCTTTTCTGAGATATCATTCTTTTGTGTTCAAATTGATAGTCTTGCATTGAGAGCCAAGATCCTGTAATCAAAGCTCTCGGCTTGCAAAGCCTTGCCCACCTTTGTGAAGCAGATGTAATTGGTAATTTTTGTTTTACTTTCAATTAGATTTCCGGCTATACAAGTCTTCATTATAAATTACCAAAAAAAATATTTCATTTTGTGAACTTGATTTCTTAATTTACAATTAAATCATTATGGTGAAAGCGTGTATCTTATCTGCTCAGATTTTTACACTGCTTGGAATGTCATTGCAAAGCATGTGAAAGATTACCGTGCTGATCCAATTCTTGCACATAGGTAAGCATGTTTGAGCAGAAGCTTGTATTCTAAATTATTGTTTTTGACTATCACAATTATTAATGATGGTGTTCAGATTTTCCCTAGAAAAGGAAACAAATAATAGTTAGCCTCGGTTGAGTTCAAGATATATAGTTAGCCTAAGTTGAATATTTTAAATCCCCTGGCCTTTTGCAGCCTAACTATCATCAACTGGCTTTTGGCATGAATTACTTGAGAAAGTTTTACTCTTGGGGATATTATTTATTTTTAATTCTTTCTTTAGATATATCTTCTTTTAGTTGAACCTCAATGTTCCTTGGCTATGAAATTTCCATTTATCTGTATCTATCCGTAACATATAATCTCCATGTGTTAAAATATTGTGATCGTCTCTTAGTAAAAGATACTGATTCATAATCTGCCATTTTCTGGCAGCATCTGCCTTCTACTAAGGTGGGGTGCAATGGATGCTGAAGCATATCCAGAAGCTGCAAATGGTGTGGTGCAACTTCTGTGGGATTTAGGTACCTGTAGTCATGCTGGATATGAGATACAATGGGCAAAAGCAAGAATCTCAGCCCTAGAGGCGCTTACCCAGTATGAGGTATATCTAGTGCCCTGCTTGAGTTGACTATGATAATTTTTTTAAAGTAGTTGCCATTTTTTTTCCTGTAATGTTGTGATGTTCCCACTTTTTCAGGTATCACATCTTGAAAAATGTATTCCAGATTTTAAGAACAGGAACTTGGAGTTGTTATTTTCTGAGACAAGGCCCAGTGTACTCAGGGTTATGGAGGACTTTCAAGTCAAAATCATAACATATGAACATGTGTAAGCAATTATTTTCTATAATCAATTCACTGACCTGCTGAGAAATGTGATAATATGATCAAATTTGATAATCTGTCAAATTTCTTCAGAAATCGGCGAAGATTAATCAAGGAGAAAAGAGTTACAGGAAGTAAGATTGAAAAGTTGCTGGATGTATTTCCTCAGGTTGTATTCTCTTCAGGTATTGTGATATTGGCTGTCCGATTTGTGTTGTTCCTTCTCAATAAATGCTTACTAAGATGAATTTCGGATCTGAAAATGAAAGGAAAGAAGAAATAGAATGCTTAAATTGAGAATTTTTACCTGTCTTATCACTTTTGTAGACCCTTAGTTGGTTAATGCAGAACATGCAGGAAAATAAAATTCGCAGGTTTTACTGAAATTGAAATATAAATGAAACTAGACTAAAATTTTCTTCTCATTATGTTAACAAGAGATCATTACCTTCATATAATTTAGAAAAGAACAAATGATCCCTTCAATTGAATGATAGCAATTGTGTCACAAATTGCTTTTAAAACCCTACTTAGCTTAATGTATTAATTTTGTGAAAGTTTTTTTTGAGGGTACTTTGACATATAAGCATTCTATTTGCAGGGAAAATTAGTGAAGCTAGAGAATTACCTGGTGCTGCCTTATTATGTCTTTCTTTTACTCCTAAAAATGTGAATGAACGACAGAGATTGAAAGTAAGACATCGACAGATTAGATATATTCTCTTAATGATTTAGTGCACTTTTAATCTTATATCACTAGCATACAGGGGTTAAGAGATGTGCATGCTGGGTATGTGAATGCACTGGTGGAAATAGCTGCTGCTCTTCAGCTCTCAAGAAACATTTTGGTTGCATTTATGGCACTGAAATCATGGAAATCCTTCACGAGACGTTGGATGAGGGCTTATATTTTGTCCTGTGATGCTAAAGCACAATCAAATGTTCTAGATAAAACTTCTAAAGCTGCTAATGATATTCTAAAGGTTTATTAATGTGTTTTGTCATTACAAAGTATTCTCTTTCCTTTCTAATGAGTTATCTGCATGTACTGCACAACTGTATGTCATATCTGATACAGGTCGTCATTTCTTGCAGAGTATGATAGCAATAGCGAATGAAGCTATACCTAGATCTGCTGAAAATATTGCACTGGCTATTGGTGCACTCTGCGTGGTGAGAACTATTCCATGGTTATGCACTTGTTTTCTGAACCTCATATATTCTGGCTGCTCTGCACACTTTCATGTCAACTGTATGTAACAGATAAATCTAGCCATCAGGATATATAAAATCTATAGGCCTTTGATGGAATAACAGAACTTGAAACTTTTGTGGGTATTAAGTATTAACCATGCCTTCCACACATGACCTATATGATCATTTTTGCTATATGAAATTATGAATGAATGAGATTGAGGGAGGAAGCCAGTAACTGAAATCTATAAATAATCATTTGGAGTTATGCTTGGCAAAAGGGTCATCAAATTACTGAGTTGACTTTGTTGATTACTAATGTTTCTCAGGTGGTTAGCATTAGATTTTTATGATCTCCAACTTTACTTTGCAATTGTCAGGTTTTGCCTCCGTCTGCTCATACTGTGAAATCTGCTGCTTCGAAGTTTCTTTTGGAGTGGTTACTCCAGCATGAACATGAACACCGCCAATGGTGTGCTGCAATTTCCCTTGGATTGATCTCGAGTTGCCTCCATGTAACTGATCATAGACACAGATATAATAACATCACAGGACTTCTTGAGGTACACTTGTTCTTTTTTATTGATTGACTGACTATGTCTCGTTGTTTCCCATTGATTTAGAACCTTCTCTTGTTTTTGTTTTTTTGGGCTGCTTATTTATATTCTAGTTTTTCTTCAGAAGTTGAAACACATTAAAACAATATAGCATCTCAGCAATTGATAAAGCCTTGAACGGTTGAAATACTGGATATTTCTATTTAAAATAATATGGTGTCGGCGAATTGATAATATAATATTGCTTGTTTACTATCCCTGCTAATCATGGTATATCTAGTTTATCATTACTTTCTTCTTATGGAATGCTTATTTTATTATCTATTTATTCTTTATTATTGAACCTCATATTTTATATGTATATTGAGAGAGAGAGAACTTATTGATAAAATTATCTGGTGGTTTATTTCACTGATGGTGTGAATTGTCAGGTTCTACTTGTTAGCAAAAGTTCCCTTGTAAAAGGAGCATGTGGTGTTGGATTGGGTTTTTCATCCCAAGATCTTCTTACCAGGGTTGAAGCTGCTAATAACTCTAGTGTGGAAAAAGAAATGGATAAGATTCCAGAATTTGAATTACTAGGAAGAATAGTTAGGGCCTTATCTATGATGATACGTCAGAGCACTCAATCTTCTTCTGATGTTCTGGACAGTCTATGTTCATGTTTACCGACAGGTACATTTGTTATGAACACTGAACTATTTGAGCTTTCATCTGAGAACTGCAAAGACTTAGAAGAAGATATCTGGGGTGTTGCTGGACTTGTTCTTGGTTTGGCTAGCACCATTAGTGCAATATACCGAGCTGGAGAGCTAGAGGCTGTCCTCAAGATAAAAAGCTTGGTAATATCATGGGTTCCATATATAAACTCACTAGCTCAAAGCACTAGTTTCCAGGATGAAGAATCCAAGATTGTTTTGTCAGTAGGATCCTGTATTGCAATTCCCACAATAGTGTCATTTTGCCGGAGAATGGAATTGATGGACGAGATTGAGTTGGACCACATAGTGGGTGGCTTTAAAGAGTTTATTTCTGAGTTAATTACTGTGAAAAAATCTGGCATTTTGCACCAGAGTTTGCTGATGGCATCATGCATTGGAGCAGGGACACTTCTTTCATATATACTGAATGAAGGGGTTCACTCTATTGAGGCTGAATGCATTAAAGGTTTCCTGGAACTGTTTAGAAAATGCTACTCCAACCCTTACCCTTCTCTTGTCCATCTGGGTGGTATGCTTGGAGTTGTCAATGTTATGGGAGCAGGTGCTGGGATTTTGGTCCATATGCATTTTCCAAATTACACTATGCAAGCTGGTTATCAGAAGAAGGTATTTTGATAATATTAATACCAGCTATCTCATCAGATATTTGTTAACTTTTTTCGGTTTACATATGTGAAAGTTTTGAGAGAGAATTGATCTTATTTTTCTCATTTCTAGGAATGGAGCGTACAACTCAATAAATAGAAAATGGTTGCAATCAGCAAACCATACAATCAGGAAACAATAAAACTAAAAGGAGAAAAATCCTCCACTAACCTTAGGAAAGAATAAACTGTGGAATCTGGTCATATAATACCAGATTCTCCTTATTAAATCATACCAAAAATATCTTATACAATCCCTAAAATTACTGACTAACTTTGAGCACGATTTCAACAACATATTTAAAAACTATACTATATGCTCAACAGGAATCTTCTTCTGTCATGGGCCCTGTGCTAACAAGTTCTGTCTGCGAATCATGTTTGACATCATTGGTGCAAGAGATGTTTCTTGTGGCGCAGAATTCTGATGATCATCAACTACAACAGTTTGCTTCCTGGGTACTCTCTTTTCTTCACCATCATTTATGGTCCAAGGAACTTTTGGATGTTGATGGTGATAAGAATGCGGCTCAAGCTAATTTAAAATCTGTTTCTCAAAGTTTTTCTGAGGATAATGTGGTTTCAAAACTCAGTTTATGGCTTACATATTTCAAATACAACGAGGTTGGTCCTTTGCCCATACTTTCAAGTAAATTGTTTTGAAGTTCTTTTACTTATTGTTTTTTAGTTATTAAATATATCATCATCATTTATTCTTTCTTTCTTTTTTGGGTGGAATTTGGGAGGGGGTTTTGTCAATGAATTCAATATAGCATTACATACATGGATACGGATCATCTTCTAACTCTACTTAACAAGCAACATGTCTAATGCAGTTTTTTTTTTTTTTTTGGGATAAATTTATAGAAGTCATCATTGTATTGCTCTATCTCTTATGTTCTATTGCGCCTTACTGACAAGAAGACTATAGTTAATGGATAGTTGCTTCGATCCTCCTCATTAGCTCTGTTCCAGATTTAGGCAGATATTGTTGCATATGTTGGAACTCTAAAATTCATCCTAGATTTAGTCACTAGTGCATCAAGTGAGTTATATGTTATTTGATATTTTCTTCTAAAATTCTCATTTTTTGTTTCATACAAGTTCAGACAGGTACCATTGTACATGTTGGCATAGTTGTTACTGTATTAAGGTGCCTTTCAAGAGCTCCCAGGTTGCCGAGCTTGGAGTGGGGAGCAATTATTAGGCGTTGTATGAGATATGAGGCCCAGGTTGCTGAGTTGTTGCCAGCAGATTCTGCTTTCAAGCAAGGAATTTTGAGGGAGGAATGTGTACAGTTCGCATTAGCTCATGCAAATCAATTTGATTCACTCTTAACTTTTCTTGATGAGCTATCTGAGTTTTCCAGGTTCAGGACACTTGAGCTACATCTGCAGTCATGTCTGCTAATTCATCTAGCAGACTTTATAAAAGTATACTCAAGCTCCAGGCTTGAGAAACTATTCAATGATGTCTGTAATCACTTGTCTTCAGTTGCTTCATACCAAGACTCTGACACCTACCAGAAGAGCTTGTTACGTATCTCATGCTGGAAGGGTCTCTATCAGTGTCTAGATGAAGTTTCTTTGGAAACTCTTGGTCACACATCCCATGTTGAGAGGTGTATGGAAATTCTATTTACTTTGTTGCCAGCTTTGCAATCCTCTGGCAGCATGGTATCAAAGCAGGTTAATTCTGTAGAAGAGTGGTCTGAGGCTGTGAGATGCCTAGGGAAGGCTACACAAAGTTGGTTATTGGATTTTCTTAAGGTTTGTATACATTTAATTGCATCTATTTGTTACAATTTAAATTTGAATTCTCCTACACAAATTATAATTATAATTTTCATTCTCCGTTGCATTGATTCAAAGTTGAACTGATTGTGGTCAAGCTTATGATATATGAAATGTCTGTTTAAACCCAGTAACCTAAACATTCATATGCACATCATAGGTATCACATGAGGAGTTTGTACAAAGTGCTGACAAATCTATTGAAGCCCAAAAAAAGATTTGTGCTAAGGCCAAGCTAGCAAAGACTGGTTCTCTACCATTTCTTGAGTTGGGAAAGATAAAATCTTACATATTGAACTCCAAATCGCAAGGTTAGTTTGCTATGCTGCAGGGTGATAATATATTTTGGGCAAAGAACTCATTTCAATTGGTTTTTAGCCATGTTTCTTAACTGAATTACAGTTGCTATATATTCATTTGCTTGAAAAATGTTTGGAACTAGGAAGAATATTTAGCAGGAAATTCTTTGCAAGTTCATGCTAAAGATTCAGTTTTTGCAGGTCTCTGGGATGTCCTTGCAGAAGTTGTGGTGGCTTTGCAGCATGTAGAGGGAAGTGTTAAAAGACAGTGGCTTGTTGATGCAGTCGAAATTAGCTGTGTGTCCAGTTATCCTTCCACGGTAGGAACTAAATTTTGATACCTTAACTAATGGACTTGTTATGTCAAGTATTAGGTGAAACGCTCAGCAATGAAAAGAGAGTGAGGCTGAGATATAAAATCATTCTTGCGTTTTTGAAGTTTGTTCTGTTTCAATTTTTTGTATGCAGTAAAAATAAACTTTTCCTTTATAAGATGTCATCAATGATATGACATTGGTCATTCATTACTCTTATAAAGTCCATGCTATTGTGTGAAATCTCTGTTAAGAAGTTCTGAAAATTTGTGGACGGGAAGTAATGAAACTGAAATAATTTTTTATTGAAAAATATGTATGAAGAAGCATCATTTTCTTTAAATTTGAATGCCTAAGGCTGTAGATAGGTACATTTGTGAGATTTGTGCATGTGGAAAGCAGTTGTTGCTGCAGACATTTTCATGTTGATGCTTCTTGCTTATCTTGTATGGTCTTGTCTGAGTGACTGGCATTACCATATGCTGGTGGCTTGCCATTAATGGGAATTCTATTAATT
>JASKGM010000012.1:424985-444146 GCA_034509205.1 Ceratonia siliqua | reverse complement strand
AGAAGTCCTGCAGAGGACTGGGATCAAAGGCGAAGGCACCAGAAGATGCCAAAGCCAAGAGGGCAACAAGGATTAAGTAAGCAGCTTTCATGTTGTCTGAACCTTTTAGCAACTCTTTGTGTGTGTATATTTTCCTATGGGGATGAGATAGTTGCATCGCAAACTATGTCTATTTATAAGCAGAAGGCTTTGAGATGGCCTATTTTTTACTTGCATAAAGGCTGGCAAGCAGATAGAGACTTGGTAAGCCTTATTAAGCAGTAATTAATATTTTATATATTGGATGAATTGTTCCTCAACAACTACACGCCACGTTTCTGTTTTTCTTTTTCTTTTTCTTTTTTCTTGTTTTGAAGATCAAATTGACATTTGCTATCTGTCAGAAGTATATAAAATGAACTAGCTGACAGAGTCAATTGTGTGTGTAAATGTACAACTAGAAAGGTCTAAGTAAGGTCAAGGTTGTTTATGGCTTGTTTGAAGTTGAATCTGTCTCTTTTAATGTTTGATAAGTTCTTCTAAAACATATGCTGAACCAGAAACACCAATAAACATGAGTTTATAAATTCTCGTGCGTTCTTAATTATGTCAATGACTGATTGAAGCAGAGGAGTTTATATATGAATTTGTCAATAACGAGAATCATTCCAAAATATTGTAACCAAGAAGAAAAGAGAAAGACCGTTTCAACAATTAACTTTAAAACTCATGCATCTTTATCAACAGAGAATTAAATTGTAAGCGGAAACTACCAATGGATTTTTCCTTTCTTTTTTAAAAATAAATAAATAAATTGGTGACAAGAAATACTAAATCCTCAATCTGAACGAATGTAAGAAGTAAAGAATGACAGCAATTTCTTCTTGACACTAAATGACTCTTTAGACAACATTTTGTTCTTGTTATTGAGAAGTGTAATTAGCAACATTTACAAACCCTTGTTAAGATTAAAATTCAGTAGCATTTGTAAATATTTCACATTTAAAAAAAATCCTAGAAATCCCATTAAGCTACACTTAAACTTTGTAAACCAAAAAATTCTCTAGCAACATTTCTAGAATGTTGTCCCGTCTACCCATGCATGTTAATTGCTAATCGCCATTTAATCATCAAACATCTTGTTAGAATCATGCCCACTATGTTAAGCAGCAACAGTATATTTCACAGTTGTTAGCAACAGATCCTTTTAAGCACACCACACAGTGTCTCCTATTATGACACTGCCTCGATAGCCTAATACTTAACGAGGAGTATATTTTTTGTATTCTTGAGAATACGATACTCTTTCTATTAAATATGTATCACATGACAATTTTCATTAAAAAAACACATGACACAAATCACACGAAAAGAATATCATACTCTCGCGAATAATTCATAAGCATCAAATAAATGAGACAAGATGTCCTTCAAAATTCAAGTTACAAGACTTTCTAATTCATGTGTAGTTATCTCAGGCCAAGAAAAAATGATAGATTAAAATATATTTTTTATTCTTTGAAGTTTTTGGAGGTTTTAATTTTATTCTGAATGTTTGTTAAATTTTAATTTTATCACTTATATTTTAAAAATGATTCATTATTATTTCTAAAACTAACCGTTAACCCAATAAATAAAAAATAATAACATAACATCTAATAACAAAATCAATAACACATGAAAAAGAGATAAACAAACTATCGTTTCATTCTCTCACTCTCCGGCCTCCTTTTTCCTCTGTTCTTTACTTACTCTCCCTCCATAACTGTGCCATATTCTCTCTCTTGCTCTGCCACCGTCCTCGGCCCCGTCTTCACCACCAACACCAACACAACCATGGCTGGTGTTCTTTTCTTGGGGCTTGTAAGGTCCATGGTGATAACCCAACAGGAGGCCCAAGCTTGGTCAACACCTCTGCAGCTCAACCTCAAATCAAACGCCTTATTTTTTTATATTCACAGTTGCCCATTCGGCCATTCCATCTTACGAGTTCTGTTTCCTCTCCTTTGTAAACAATAACAGAGAACTTAATGAACCCACCAATTGGATATGGTTCATTGGAAAAATAAAACAGTAATCACTTAAATTGAATGCATTCCAAAACAAACCAAGCAAGAAACGACATTCTGAAATTGAGCTATCCTTTTTTCATAATAAACCACTCATTTCATTCTAATTTATCTTTAAGCAATACGGAGCTTTCAGTATCGGATTCCAACCCCTCATCCACCATTCGGGGTTTGTTTTCTTCGGAGCAAAACAGAGTATCAAGAATCATTCGTTTCACCAACTTCCTGGGAGCAGGAATTACAGTGTTGGTGGCCTTGCGCAGGTGATTCAACCTTGTCTCTGTGTAAGTTGGATCCACCATCATCCCTCACTCTCTTTTTGCCTCTGTCTCTGAGTGTAAAAGGTTTCATAATGTATTTATGGAGAAAGCAGAGTACCCACTATGGGGTTAAGCAAATGTGCAAACCTTAATTACATTGGTGACCTTGAACTTTGGGTGAAAAGTTCAGACGTCAATCCAGAAAAATAAAAACTAATTAATATTTCATCCGTTTTAAATTATTGTCATTGAATTTTATTTTGTTTCAAATTATCTGTCGTTTTACATTACCAATAAAATATTAATGGTTATTTTTTCAACGTTACTCCTATTTATTGTTATCTTCAATATAATAATAATAAGAATTTAAATTGACTTTAATAAGAATAATTTAGTCAAGTACAATTATTTTTTATTAAAATTAAGATTATTTAATAATTATCTTAATTCTTATACCATTACCTTAAACGATAAATAATTTAAAATAGAGGGAGTATTAAAAACCCACGAGTTCTCTTCTTATCCCATATATATAGAAGCACATGCATGAGAGGTGATGAATAAGCATCACCCATTGGAAGATAGGCTTTGATCATGAGATTCAAGAGAAGCAAGAATGAGGAGGAGCTATATTCAACCTTCATGCCACAACCACCAACAATCACTTCCAGATGAGCACAGAAAGGAAGAGAGAGAAGCCATGGTGGCGTTGCTACGGAGGGGAGTAAATGAAGCATTTAGGAAAAAAGCAGAGGTTGGAGAGTGAGAGAAAATGAGAGTATATCTCTCTTTCACCTGGCTGATATTGATTCTACGGAGGTGTTAACTTTATAAAATAATAAAAAATTATTTTTAAAATATAAAAGGTCAAATTAAAACATAACAAAAGTAAAGGAAAAAATTAAAACTTTTAAAATAACACAAGGACCGAAGACATTTTTTTTGCCTAGATGATATCATGTCACCAACAACCCAATCTCATAACAGTATTAAAATTAAGTGACAGAACTTGAACAGTTCAAGTAATTTTGAAAATCCACTATCATTTATTGAAAATATACAGAAAGCGATCAAGACATTCACAGATCAGGCCCAGACATGCAGGAATACCAGTTTTAGATCTCCACGAAATCAAAACAAGAGAAAAGAAATAAGAGTCAAAGTATCCAATGCGGCACAATCCAATCATAAAGCTTCCTTCCCTTAAACCATGACCCGGGTACAAATGGTGCTTCTATACATAGTTGGATCAATTTTTTCATGCTACCGACCAAACCAACCTCTTGGCTGAATTTCACCTTCATTCATAAGCTTATCCAGCACTGCATTAAGGTCAACTGATTGACCATTCTCTGTTAGCTTCCGAACGGTCGCCCTCACATGGTCTCTGGGAAATCCCATAGTTGCCACTTTGTCAACCACATCATCAATGGCAACCCTGTTTCCAGTTCCAGCAGAACCCAAACCGCCACTTGCCCCAGAAGCAGTAGGCAATGCATGCGGCAGTACCCGAGCAGTTGGGAGCTGAGGGTAACCACTTCCACCACTTGGAGCGACCGCAGGAGTAGGCAGTTGTGGTTTTAGTGCTGAAGTGGCACCATACTGATGTGATCCACCATAATGATATGGCTCAGCTGGCCCAGATGGTGCACCATATCCAGAAGAAAAACCTGAACCAGATCTACTTGATGGCGGTTCATGCGCATGGGACGGTGCCCCATAGAATTGCTGGGAGGGAGGAGGTCCACTGGGTGGCTGAGATGGTGGCTGGCGGAGATTGGGTGGGTAATTCTGAGAAGGAACATAAGTCTCTTCCACATGGTGACCTAAAGAAGTTTGTAGTTGAGGGGGATTAATAGGTGAAAACGATGGCTGCTGTTGAGGGGGATGAGGTGCCGGCTGAGGGTACTGGGGTTGAGGGGTCTGTTGATATTGTTGCTGTGGAGGTACCACAGGAGGAGGTTGCGGCTGCGGCTGCTGAGCTAAAGGCAGTTGGTACTGCTGATTTGTGGTTTCATGAGATTGAGGAGGCGGTTGGAAGTATGGTTCTCGCTGAGTAATAGAAGGAATTTGGCTCTGCGAAAATTGATTTGGAAGTTGAACTGGAGGTGGTAAACCCTGTTGGGACAGAGGTTGAGGAGGAGCGTTAGGATGAGGGACCGCAGGAAGTGATTGCGGAAGATTAACAGGGGAAGGAAGCTGTTGTTGAGATTGCTGGGGAGCAGATGCAGCTTGCTGCACAGGATCTGTAATCACACTAGTCTGAGTTTCTGATTGTTGATCCACCTTGGACACTTGTAGCTTTGCCAGCTGCAGCTGAGCTTCCACTATATCTTGCTTATCCTTTAAAACATGTACCCCTGTTTGCACCTGCACATTTTTATGTCCAAACAAATGGTTAAAAAAAAAGTTTGTACCTTCATACCCCAATAGTGAAGTGGAAATCAGGACATAGCCCAATATAGCAAGTACTTGCATTAAATTATTAAACCTTAGCTTTATAGCTCTTTTCATAAATAGCCTCTACATAAGTTTCCCCGTGGAACATTCAATCATATCACTTGACTGAACAATGATATCTGCTCCACCTATTTTATTTTCCATTTCCTTTATCTTTATTCATTCAGAAGAACTGCATAGTTGTCTCAACTTTACCAAACAATGGCACCTAGTTCAACCTCAGCTAAATAGTTGACTGCTTCTTTTTCTATACAAAGTCAAATCCAAATATTCTACATTTCTACTATTTAGTATTTATCTGTAAATGTTGAAAAATATTAAGTGTGAAATAACAGATTCAGTTCAATATTCCTCAGCAATTTGTTTTGCTCTTAGAGAAAATTAAGATACTACTAAGTTTAATCATGAAAGAGGCAGTGAATAAACCAAATTCACAATTTTTGCAATACTATTCAAATTTAAATCTTAATAACTTGCAATACATGGATTTACGGTACCTATCATTCCTTGTTCTTTGATAGCTGGACACATCACATACATAGGACTAGTCAAAACTTGGGAACCAATTAGTCCAAAACACGAGGCCCAAGTTAAAAACCATCCACTAATAAAATAAAAAGGCCCAAATAATTGAAACAAATTAACAAAAAGCACACAAAACTAAAGCACAAACATAGAGATGACTAAAAAGAAAATTCTCAACTTTAAAATTATCCTAAACAAATTTAAATAAGGAAAAAGTTAACTAAAGTAACAACTTACGAAGATAATAAACCTAAACAACTACGACATAGTAATGTAATATTAAAACTATCCCCAATATAAACCAAACTAGTGAGATCTTTTGTTCTCTTAGCTTATGCTTTCAGGATTGTAGTGCCATCTGCGTCAAATAGTCAAACTAATTTAGGTCAACATCCTTGTTTAAAACAGGCCTACTTTGTTAAAGGAATTCAACTTCCAACTCTTATTTTTCAGCAATAGGCTCCAACTGGGTTCATTGAATTCAATGAACGCATTAAAAACCTACCTTGACTTCAGCAAAGCTGAGTTCAACTTATTGCAAATTTTGTTATCTTACGAAAAAAAACAAGAATTGCTCTATCAAATATTAGGCATTCTCCTAGAAGATCAAGACTCAGAGAAAACAAGCTATAATAAGCTAGCAGGTATAATATGAAGCAAACTAACCTTAAAAGTTCAAGACAAGTTAGAAAACAGAAGTGCAGGACATCCTGATTTAACCTCACAATTTCTCGAAAAAGTTTAGAGAAATAATATCACTTATTGTTAGGCCCAAAATAATGATCTAACACGAGCTAGATTTAAGTATAAAAGTAGAAAAGAAATAACATGCCAGATTATTTGTCAGCAAATGCACACAAGCCTGCATTTGACATGAATGCCTTATACCATTACTTAGGTAGATGTGGATATGTATTAATATAGCCAGCATGATTGAGGCTAACTATTGAACATCAAACCCAGAAAAAGTAAAGGAGCTAAGGGACTGTTTGGAACGGTTTTTGTTTTATTATTTTTAAAAATAGTTTTTTAAAACAACTTTAAAAAATAATTTTATAGAACAAAAAAACAAAAAACTTGTTTAGGTAAAAAATTTTTTTGTGTTTTTTTAGAAAACATATGAAGAAAACAAGCCAAAACACAAAAAAAATTATTTTTGTTTTTTTGTTTTCTAGTTACTGTTTTCGGAAACAGTTTTTAAAAACAACTTATGAAAACAGTCACGCAAACGAGTTTTTTTGTTCTCGCAGAACAAAAAAAAACTGTTTTTAAAAACTAAAACAAACAGCCCCTAAGTTTCTTAGAATTGTTTTGTTCAACTGAAAAGTTATTCAAGAAAGTTTGGAGACAAAAAAGACAAAATTCAAGTTGTGGAAGACATCCTATGAACACACTGAGAATGTCATAATTCTCCAGTGTTAATAAAAAAGGTTTGTGAATAGTTGAACTAAAAAGATATCTAAAGAATATAATTATTTACGGTAGTCAAGATTTGTTAACAGCCATGATTCTCATTAAAATAAATTTTAAGAAATATTATATACATCAAATCCTAACATCCACCATATGTATTCATATTTCTACATTTCAAATGTTGCTAAATATTAAGGTTAGAAGTGCAAGGAAGGAAAATATGATAGATAGAATACCTCTCTAAGAATATTCTCCAGCTGCCTCATTTTTCCATCAGTGCTACCATGATTGTTGCCAACAGATATCTTCAGATCATCCAAAGAATTCTCAAGATGGTGGGTTCTGCTTTCTAGCTGTGTTAACCTTGCACTAACACCTTCCAGAACATGAAGCAAATTTTCCATATGTTTCTTCATGGTCCGATCAATCTCAGACAAAATTGTAGCATCAAAGGCATTTTGGTCCTTTTCTGCTATGACTTTTGCAGGTTCAATAGAATCCACAGAGCTGTAATTCTGTGTAAAGTAAGGATGACTACTTAATATTTATGAAGAGAATACACTCAATCAAAATAGTACAATCAATTATTCATGCCTCCTATGTAAAACAAGGATTCGCGGATTATTCAAATACATGAAATCCTGGTCCCACGGCAAAATATTTTGCAATTCAAAGTGCATATTATAGAACTATACAGGTTCAAAGCACAAGTCACGTTGAAGAAGCAAATGATAAATGAATAAGTTAACAAAATATTGGCTAACCCTTATCATTTTTACAACAACATTCCGAACCCAGACAGAATGAGTGAGAAACACAAGTATATCATCAGCATCAGTAAATTATAGGCCTACCATTATGAATAAAAGGAGGTATTTATGGGTCATAATGCAGAAGAGCTCATTGGTAGAAACCACAGAGCAGTTGGACTGAACCTGGAGTGTGGGACAAACTTTCAGTGGTGAAACTGCCAGATCTCACAAACTTGTCTTCTATATTTTGCTATTTTAAATTTTATTCAAACAAGCATGAATTTTAAAGTAGTAGTAATAAGACAAAAAAAACATAACAGGGCCAGTCCTAGGCTAAAAAGCATAAATGGAAAGTGATCAACCAATGCAATCAGTAATTCTAATCCTCAATAATCCCCCCCCCCTCCCCAAAAAATATATATATAAATATATAATATATATACACACATGAAAACACATAATTTTATATTTACGTATATATTTTTAGAAGCTTATGCATAAGAACCATGGAAAGAGAGACAGATTAAAGGGGTGTCAGTGTGTCAGAAAAATTTAAAAACTTTTAGTAGACACTATATGTGAAAGTCATCCCAATACAAATACTGGCCTCAATATCTCATATCTTGGCCAGCCCACTACTTGACTTGAGTAAGATTTTCGGCTTTGCTGATATGCCAAACTCTAGGTAATCTAACTTGTTATTCTGGGGCAGGCTTGCTTTTATTGTTTTTGTCTGAGTATTGGACTTTGTGGTTCTTTTTCTTGATGACCCATAGAAAAATCATTTTTGGAAATGTAGAAGAAGAAATTCAGTTACCAATTACTAGAACACGATCCTAGAATACATTGTCAACTTGATAAAATTCTATTGACCAGTGTGATTGACAAATTTCATCGTATTTTTATTATTTTATATAACAACTACGCTGTACTTCAATGAATATCCTTTCATTTGACAGCAACATAAAAAAAATTATTTTATTTCCAGCTCCCACCCCTTTAATTCCGGACAACTTTGGGAATGCACCAAGACAACTACTACTGGTGTTTAAAAATAACAATTTTATTTCAACTAAAATTAATGTCTACATCTCCTTTCAAAAAATAACTAGATAGTTTTCCATGTTATTCTTCCTTACAAACAAACACCAAATACCACAATGAGAAAGTAAAAAATGGTGCAATCATTCGATTTATCAGAAAATTCATAAAAAGAAAGCTGAGAAAACCAATTAAAATTGTGCATATATGGATAGGTATGGGACAGATAGGGAAGTAGGTTGAAAAAGAATGGTCTAACTATTACAGATTGCTTCCCTACGGGAGTGTTCAGGCCATCTCCTTGAAAAGAAGATAACTAGTAAAGGTCAATATTAACAATAGCAACAGCTATGAAGGTTCCACAAGAATTTCTTGAATTTATCATCACATAGTATGCCTGATCATCATGTCTAATTCATAACTCATTTGCTTCCAATTATCAGTCAAAGCTAGAAAACAATTTTAAGCTAACATGAGGGAGCTATTCCCAACTTGATCCGCGATAGAGAATTCAAGGAACAAAAATTCAAAATCAAGGTTAAAAATAACTATTTTTCAAGAACTAAAATAGCAAGACAACGTTTCAATTTAAATATAGTACGAATTCTCTTCATAGAAAAACCAAAAACTTGTGGAGCCATAAGAACAAATATATATGACACCAGATGAACATCACCAAAAAATGCTATAAGTGTGAACAAAGCAATATGTATAAAGAGAACCAGGTGGCGTTATAATATTAAGCCTATCTAGACTTCACAAATAAAAAAAGTAGCACAAGCCATAAACATTTCAATCTACACATTGGTTATTAAATTAAGAAGTTAGCAAAACCACCAACAAGAAAGTAACCACATTAAGTAATGCATCCTCTGAGTATCGGAAATCACGGGCACATCTAATTACCAAACGAGGCCAACAATTCTAATGCTCTATTAATAGCCATTATAACCAGAGAGCAAACTGTGTAAGCCCGACCAAAAGGCGCAATTATTCCAACGGCCATCAAAGATATACAAAATTTTTCAATCTACAGGAAACCCAAATCAGCAAATAGGGTAAGAATTGAAAATTCTGAGGAAAAAAGAACAAAGATTATGAATATGCGCAAATTAGGGCAGGTGTCTTAGAGTATACCGACATATGCCCAGAGAGAAGGGGACTCTTACTCTGATAATAGGATTGGAAGTGTTAGACTTAGAGTCAGAGTTCCAAGACCTAGAGAACGCTCCGAGGTTAGGGGCAGAATCGTGAGTCGAAGTTCCGAGAGGGCGAATCGGCTGGAAATCGTAGCTGGGAACGATATCCTCCTTCTTAATCCCATTGCCACCGATTTGGCGGCGGGTGGCAAGGCGAGCTTCATCTTCTTCTACTTCTTCTTCTTCCTCCTTAGGATGGGTCATCAGGTCGATGAAATCCTTGGTCTGAGTCTGAGACGATCCTTGAGTGAGATCCATTATCTGCTTGTCCATGAACGGCGTCGTATTCATGGATTCCCAAACTACTCTCACACACGCAAAGCCAGTGAAACAGAGACGAGCAACGCTAAGTTATGAATATGGAATGTTTTGAGAGTCCTATTTGATTCGGAAATTTCTGGATTTTTTTTTGGGGGCGTTGTTGGTGGTAGTGATCGGGTAAGAAATTAGAGACCTGCGGAACAGGACACCCTCGTTTCAATGATGATAGCTTGCTTCTTATTCTTACTTCTTATATTACACGAGTAACATGTCTTAAGAAATCATTAATGCGTTAATCTTACAATTAGAAATTAATTTTATATTTAAATATTTAAAGTACATATATTTTTTAATTATTTATGACTGACTTTTCGGTCTTTTCATTAATTTATGCATTAGCTCTTTAAATTAAATTTAGACAATACATTGCATTAAACAAATATTTTAGTCTTCATATAATTAAAATACTCTTTCCATAAGATTAACTTCTTTTTTATTTAATGTTAAATTAAAACAAAATTTCATATTAAAAGTTTAATATATTTATTATAAAATCAATATTTACCAATACTTTAATATAATTTGTATTAAAAATTAATAAAAATCTAATAATTACAATTTTAATCCATTAAACTATGGGTCTTCATCTAATATATATTTTATTTTTTATAATTACTGATTTAATAAACAACTTCATTTAACATGAATTTTATTTTTACTCAAGCTCAGTAGCTTTACTATTATAAAGAGGACTATAATTTAAGAAATAGAAAGTAAAAAATAGAAAGGACAAGATTTTTTTCTTTTTTTATAGAAGGGTAAGAATTGAAAGTAAGTAAATCGAACTCAAATTGGAATAAATTTTAGAATAATATTGACAGCCCGTAATTATCATTTTTCCCTCAATCTGTCTTCCAGCGTTGCTGATGGGCAAAAAAACCCTCCATTCCTCTCGTCTTTGAAGAACTGTGGAGCACCCATGGTAGCAAAGATAGCCTTTGAAATCCTCTGGAGTTGGCTTTTGCCTCATCAAACATTACTGGAAGTGATCACGACGAAGTGGAATCCATCTCCTCCGAGGACAACACAGTGGGAACACTTCTAAAGGCGACTACCAAAACTTTCACAAATACTCAAAGGTACTTTGTTTGATTGATCACTCTCTTGGTTTGCATTGCACTTCTGTTCACTCTGTTGGGTATTTTTAGGATTTTTGTTTCTAATGTCATATTCATATGTATTCATAGTAAAGGGATTCTTATTATCCCTTAATGTCCTCAACAACCTGAGGTTGAACTCTAACTGATACTCCATTAAATGTACAAATGAATAAAGAGAACGACATCAAAACTATATATGAAAAGAACAGCATATGCCAAAAAGTTTGTGGAATATACCAGAAAAGGATAAATATGATAATGTCATACTCATAAGTATTAATAGTAAAGGGATTCCTATTATCCCTGAATGTCTTGAACAAACTGAAGTTGAACTCTAAACTGATATTCCATCAAATATACAAATGAACTGGGTTGAACATTCAGATGATGTTAGTTTTTGTACTTCAATTAATATATAAGCACGCTATCATTGATGAAAGTTGAGTGTTTCTTCTGTAGGATGGCAGTCTCTGTTGTTGGGAAACAGTCATATTGGAGAAGACACAAAGTAAAAGCTGCCACTAAGTGCGTTTCCAAACAAACTTATAAACTTGGTTTATCTAACCCCAGGATTAATTCAAGGTGGGTTTCCATACAAGCTTTAAGCCATCAAATATGATTGACCTCTCAAACTAAATTTACACAGAGAAAAAGATATATATGAAAAGACAGATTTTTTTGGTTGGTTTATCAGAGATTGGAATGTTATTGGAGACCTCCTTTCATAAACTTTATCCTCCATCTTCAGGGGATTCACATATGGAAAGCTTTCAAATTTTCAACACTTGATATAAACCAACCAAGAATGTGTGTTTTCTGACTTCATATATAAACTTATAAGGATTGGTGTTCTGAGTATGACCTCACAAATTTCTTATCATTCTAAAGCTGGCACATACATATGATGCTTATGTCTTTCATAGTATTCTCCTTACGCAAAGTATTATAGTCTTTGGTATTTCTGTATTGTCCTTTAATATCTATGTAATCTCTATGATACCTAGCAAAGTGCTGAATATTTGAAAAATGGAATGAGAATATAAACTAAGCATGCCAAAACTCAACATTATGCAGAAGATGCAACTTGCAGATGATTTCATTTTCGCACAACTACCTGCGTGCTAAATTTCTTACCTCTGTGATACCAAATTTTTATAAGATACAAAAGCTATTCTCCGACTATAAATTCAAATAGGTTCTTGATTCGTAACCTTGTAAGTGAGCCTGTATTTCTACTACACATTGCTGCTCAAATACAGAGAAAGGCTTGTTAAAATGCCAACTGACAAAGGTCTATCTGTATCAACTACCATCTATTGAACTTATTTACTGAACCTAGGCTCTTGATGAACAACGAATTTCCCAAAAACTTCCTCTTTAAGGGAAGGTTTGGCCAGAATGGTTCGTTTTAAAGTGCAAAATTGCATATTGATTAATGGTGGCAAATGAGATAATCATTGGAAGATATATGGAGCAAGAGAGAAGTTAAAGGAAAAAAGAAAAATCAAAGGAAAATTATATTAAATTAAAAACGAAACTCATACTGCTTACTAACAATACTCAGATTACTTACTTCCCTCTGCTTAGGGTAAAACTAGAAAGTTTTCAAACACTTAGACAAGGGATAAAAAGCCCCTTATCATCATTCTGTATGAACAATAATTTTTGAAAAAAATGATCGTCACTCCCTTGTTCAGAATATGTACTGAACCAAGGACAATTCTGAAGAACTAGGCCATGGCACTTCAATTACGACCATGCACTCTTCATATTCAAAATCAACTTGTTTACCATCAATCCTGCAAGCTTTTGGTCTCTCTGAGGCAAAGACCCTCATCTCTCCCGTGCCTCTTACTCCCACTTCAGCTGAATTCTGACACTCATCAAAAGCCAGGGATTGAATTGCGCCACCAGTGTTAAGCATATTCACCAAACCAATAGGAGCAAACTGCACAGACTTGCCAGGCAAGACAGTCACCGGCGAAACAGTAATGAGCTCGAAATTGAAGGGTTCTAAGAAAATTTCTATACTTCCAGATGGCTTGGAAAGGACAAGCTTCTTGGTCTGATAGAAATACAAAGCAAAAACTTGCACTCCTTCAATGGAAATGGGGTTCTTGCCACTCTTCCACTCAATCTCTTCTGGGTTGGTCTTAGTTGATACCAGATGCGAAAACTCAGCGGCACATTTGTTGCTCCTAGTTTCACGGAACCATCCTCCTCCTTGGCAGTTAAATGCCCCAAGAACTCCAGTGTACTGTTTCAAAAAGAAAATCATATCACTATCAGATTCTACTAGTCCAGTTTAGTTTATTCAATTGTGATAAGCCAATAACCAACTAAAGATAATTAATGAGCTATTTAATAATATATATATATATATATATATATATATATGAGATGCGACAAGGGTTCAGTCACCTTGTTGATGTTCCATATTTTGAGCATGGTTTTGCCATCATGGAGAGGGTCCACGAAGAGGCAGTCTCGGGTAGGAAGTGCATAGTGCTGACACCTGAGAATGGAGCCATCAGGCAAGACCAGGGTCTTGAGCAGCTCGAAGTTGTGCTTCCCAACTGAGTCACTAACGTAAATAGGTCCACCAGAGATGGCTCGAGAGGCCGCGTGGAAGGCAGCACAAGGGTGCGTAGACTGAAACATGTCCCAATCCGGGTGTATAAAGTTGCCCATCCACAAGCTGTTGTAAGCACAGTGCACCATGTGACACCCTTGCAGCCAAAACGTACCGTTTGGATCACCGTAAGGGTCAGTGCACCAGAAATCATCCCCTGTTTCAGAAACCAAAAATCCATATATATATATTAGAGCAATTTTAAATCTATTCTATTTTTTATAACTACGAAATTGTTCTCGTGAGGGAACATACCAACACGACCAAGAGATATGGCTTCAGTTCCAAGCAGCATGAAATCGTTGCACTGCTCCATGCTAGCAATGACACCGTTGCCTTTGAAATGTCTTCTCACTGAAGCTGTGAGAGCTTTGTAATATGCTTTCGCCAAATCCACTCGCCCCCCATATTTCTCACACACCATCTCTAGTAACTGCTTTTGCAATCAAATCCATTAGCACCCATATGTGAGGGGATTAATAATATAGTTAAAACTTGACAAAGAAATAACGTGCCGATCAAATCGGGTCCAAGTTAAAGAAAATGGGCTGACGTAAGGCTTGCTGTTACAAAGTCAAAAAAGCTACAGTAACTGAAATTATAGTAAATGCTCAATGTGTGTTTCTCGAATGAGATCAAGGGCCCTACAATTTGACACGACAGGGTTTAAGCCCTAAGATCTGACACGTAGGGCCACTTGGGCCCTTGATTGTGACACGCGCACCACAACAAGAACGGTAGGTTTATCTATATTATTAATGCGAATAAATAATTAATAATTAAAATTCAACAACTTTAAATATAAATTTAAAAAAAATCTGTGGTTAGAAGCTAGTAACTTACATGGATAACGTCCACCTTGACCCCATCAATCCCTGCAGCCTCCAAGTGCGAGTGAAGGCCTTCGTACATCTGATCCACCAGGTGTGGTGGGACCAGGCCCACCCCATTGTTCACGATCTTATCGACGGCCAGATCCTCCATCGTCGTCTCCAATCCCGGCGTTAACTTGGGCCTCTCCACCACGGATTCCGGCAGCCCCGGCACGTTGGGCCTCAGCCCACCCCAATACCCAGAAAGGGCATGCCACACGTAAACGTAATCTACCGTCTTGAACTCCTCTTTCAGGTCTTTCACGAAGGCATCTAAACCCTTCTCGCCGGCAACTGACCTTTTAGGACTCACATAGTCCCTAAATTTGTAGTTCTCTTCGTACTTGATGAGCCTGCACGGCATTTGCTCACCAGCAACCGTGTGGTTCATGCCTTCTTTGGTGATGGGGTCCTCATCATGACAGATGGACTGCCATCCGTCATCGATCAGAACAAGCCCAGGTGGGCACCCACCTTCCACAAGGCCCTGGACACCTTCCCATATACCCTGAGGGTGCACCGTAAGGTAGAATGCGTCCCATGTGCACCAACCAAACTTGTCCACGATCCCTGGCGGGGTCTTTTCCTCCAAGAGATTGAACGTGCCCAGATGGGCCCTTACAACCTTCATCGCCTCCTTTACCAAACTGAATGGATCTTCACCGGCATGCACGTAAACGATGCTCCGGAACGAGGTACCGGAAACCTTCGTGGACCCACTTTCGACGCAGACGTCGATGTTGTCGTCGTGGCCGGGTTGGATCGAAGCCCGGAATGGACCCTCCAGGATTGGAAGTATTAGCACATAAGGCCGACCCGAATCCGATTTGTCCAGCATGATCATCTGGGTCTCAGTTTCAAGGTCTCGCCCATTGGAGCCAACCCAGTGCGTGGTCCACCAGACCTTGAACCTGAAAATGCTCATGAACCTTATGTTCCTCAGTTTTCCGATGGGGGCGACGTGCCAGCTACTCGTCTCGGCGGCATCGAAGCCGATGAAGCAACCGGAGGTGGAGATGGATTCGGTGGGGGAGGAGTATGTACAAGGGGTGGATGTGATGTTTTCAGGCACATCAGAGAGGATCACATGGTCATTGACCAGCAGGTTAGACCCCACTATACTGAAGGGTGAAGGGTTGTAGCCATTGACGTGTTTGGTGAAAGTGGAGGAAGATTTGCTCAAACTGGGAGCCATTGATGGTATTGAATGTCAGCAAACAGAGAAAAGAAAGGGCTTTTGTGCAAGAGGGGAAACAAAAAAAATAAGAGAGGGTGTTTGTATACAATGAAGAACAGATGATTTTCTCTGCAATGAATGGCAGAGAAACAGAAGGGGGTTAGTTATATAGGAAAAAGAAAACAGAAGGGATTGGGTTGAGACTGAAAGGAATTAATGTGATATTTTGCGGTCAGAATCTGAAAAGATTCTCTGATATGTACAAATTAGATAAGTGCTTGCTTGATTCTGGGTGTGATATTGAATTGAATCAAAACTTGCCGTTTTGCTTAGCTGCATGAAGATGGTAACTGGTAAGAGGCCTATTTATGGAGCCATAAAGGGGAGCTCTCGCAGGAAGGTGAGGTGAAGCTGGGTTGGTTTGAAATTTTGTTTCCTGATTATTTTTTTATGATATCTTTTCTCTTTTTCATTTGTTTTACTTTGGTGTGAAATAATTGGATCACCAAAAGAAAAAGTATTATTATTAAAGTATATTGGAGTAGGTCCCTTAATTGGATAATTTGTTAGTTTCTTAAGGTGCATTGTATAGGATACGAGGATCTTGTGCGCTTTGCAAAAAAAAACATCACAATAATCAGAAGATGAAAATAATTTCATTGTAGGCCTAGCAATAAAAAGGACATATAAAAACGAATTATTATAAATTAATTTTAAGATTTGGATTATAGTAAAATTTCTCATTTCAAGGATTGAGAAAAAATAAATAAAATAATCATAATAATAATTAATTGATCAATACGTTATTACGTTACAATAAAATTTTGAGCATAATTAAAAAAATAGTGTCTAATTTTAGGTCAAAAAACGAAAAAGGAAATTTAATACATTAAAGTTAATGACAAATATATTGGTAATCACGGTATTGAAATTTGAAGATTTAGAATCAATTTTTACGGGTATGTCTGTGTCACCTTTTAGTGCCCCTTGACCAGAAGACATACAGTAATTGCGGAGACATTAGAATCACAAATTATAAACAGTTAAAGGAAACCCAAAGCCGACAGGATATGTGGCGCGAAGCCTGTTACTGACAGATATGTTAGTATGTTACTGGTTAAGAATAATTCTTAAAAATAAATATTACCATTAATTAACAGAATATAAATCAATTTTGTACCCCCAAAAGATTTGATTGATTAAAACACTTGAATTTTCTATTAAAGAATTTAGGAATATAAGAAAAACGTGTCAAATATCAATCTGAGATGTAATACAATAATTGAAATTTAGATCAAGAATATCTCTACTTAATTATAATTACAATTTAAAGCTGTTTATTTTAAATAATTTATGCTTGTAATTTGTGGATTATAATATGTATTATGATTTATGCACAATAGATTGTGCTATTCGATACTTTATTAAAAACATAAAATAGAGAAATTCAATACTTTATTAAAGCAGCGTGGGCTTTTACTTTTCGTAATTTTTATTTTTTTGCGGGCCCCCATCAAATATCAGCCTCTAATACTTTGCCAGGAGTTCTGCTTTTTATTTATTTAATTAATTTTCTTAATTTTTCTGGTGTGCCACCGACACCGCTACGTGTCGATATTCTGATACCCTGTTCACCGCCCCTTATAATTCGGTATTTTTTTTGCTTAATATATAAAATACTAAAAAATTTCCACAAGAAACTTAAAGATACGATGACACGTGGCGTTCAAAGGAGGTGGCACGTGGAAGACAGAAATCAATGCGTGAAGGCCCACGCCTTGTTGACTGTTGAGGTTGTGAAGATTGTGGAAAGGAAAATCTGGATATACTGTTCCCCGCTAATACAAGCCAACGACTTGAGTCTCCCATCAGTCCCAACTCCCAAGTATTATTGATTAAATGGGTTATATGTTATTATGTTTTGTAATTAACGAATAATATGTATAATAAATATTTTTTAATTAATTTAATTATTTTATTCATATTTATTCATATACATATAATTTATTGATTAAAAAAATCTAATGATATATACCTAAATAATTTTATCTTCCTGAAAGTGTTTTTAATTATTACTGATCAAGAAAAAATATAACTTATTTTTCTGTCATCTCTTAATGCTAATATTTTAATTATTGATAAGGACTTGATAGTTGATTTTTTTTTTAATTAGATGACGCGTAAATCAGGTTTTCTTATATCGCCTTATTAAATTTGATGTATATCTATCATATAATATAGAATTAAGAATTTACCATTTATTTTTTCCTTTATTAAGAAGATTCAAAAGAAGTCAATTTGGATACAATAAATGAAGATTTGAATTTACCATTTCAAAGCTAAGAACTTATTTATTTTTTTATTGATTCTAAAAGACAAGTTACTTTTTTAGTTAATAGACAATTTTATAATGAAGGAAAAATTCTCTGTAACAAAATGGGTGGACCAGGTAACAAAATGTATACTGAACAATTTAGTGGAGGATAAATTGAACAATTAAATGAAAATTATATTACAATATTAAATAAAGTATATTTCCATTTTGCAAAATTATGATAACAAAATAATGTATTGTTTTAAGATTATTATGAGATTAGAGATACTATTTTCTTTAAAGAGAATGATCGAATTTATTATTTAAAGCAAAGAGAAAGCGCGTTGAGTGTGAGAAAGAGGGATGTTTTGAAGTGGTTAGGAAACGTTGGGAACAGTTATAAAGAGTCAAAGGTGGATAAGATAAGTTGTTATTACTTATTGGAAATGGCGGTGGACGAAGGTAAAGCGTTGAGGAGAATAGCCCTTTGCCAATAACTATAATAACTAATAACTAATAACTAATAACTAATAACTAATAACTAATAACTAATAACGTGTTCCTTTACGCTTCTTAGGTGTCAAGGATCGTTGGACCTGTCAACCAAAGACTCGAGCGTTATATTGCCTGAAATTCATGGTCGGTGACTAGTTAATGTAATTAAGTTAACCAGTAAGTTGTTAATTCTTCGCTGACCAGGAAGAGGAAGATGACAAATTTTTAAATATACTTAATTTACATGGAACCCAAATCTTTATGTGAATTTGAATCTTAGTTTTTTTGGATTGTGATTTTTTCTAACTTTTTTAAAATTTAAGGGGATTCAAATTTATAATTTTTTAAAAAAAGTACAAAATTTCATTTTTAATTAAAAAAGATCTCAACCAAAAAGTTAGAATATAAATGCTAATTTATGTTGTTGGATAACATAGGCTAAACATGACCAATTATGTTGTCTAACAATACAATCGAATCAAAATTTCACATCTAATATATTTAGGTATTGATTGGTCTAATCCATAAAAAAAATGCATAAACTAAATTGAA
>JASKGM010000012.1:355244-401778 GCA_034509205.1 Ceratonia siliqua | reverse complement strand
ACAAGATACGGTTTGCATGACCAAAGGATTTGTTTAAAAGGTGATGATGATAGAGTTTACCTAACATAAGGTTCTTCCTCGTGTAGTATTATAAGAAAGGATTCTGGGGATTAGGATCATTTTAAGAAAGCTCATAATAAAGTTGTTGTAAGCAATAAGGTCTTGCTTTGTCACATTGTGGTCATTAAGAATTGGATAAGCAATAGTATTTCTACCATGACGGACGGTGTTAATGGGAACCACATGACTGACATGAGGCAGTTCCTGGATATGATTCTTTCGTGCTACTTTTGGACTTTGCTTCTTGCTTCCTTCCAGGAAGCATCCCATTGTCTCGTGAGATTTTCATTGTTCTGTTATTTAGGTATAAAATCACATTTTTAGTAACAGGGCCAAAATAGTTATTATGACTAATATATTAAACCATGAATCTTTACAACAGAAAATCTGCTGCCTGTCAAAACCATTCGCATTAATTTAAATTCCAAATAATATGTCTTGAACAAAATAACTAGCAGTTATTGTATCATTCAAAATGGAATAGGCAAACCAATATTCTTTCCCCATTAAAGAAACATCAATAAATTCTAGCTCTGTTTTTCCACTGAGTGGATGTTCTTAGATGGACTTAATGTCAGAAAACAAATTAAATTAAAAAAAAGGGTAAACTATTGTCTGTGCGATGTTAGGTACACAAATAAAAGTTATTCTTAAACCTTTTCACCCAACAGCTTATATTCTTGGAGTTGAGTGAGTGACTCTGATATACAAGTATGAACATTGACACGCGCATACATCAGCAAATTAAAACATCTGCACTTGTGCAGATACTTCTTATTAGCATCAGAGAAATTAAAAAGATACATTTTTGTTGCGATTATTCGGAGCTAACCAAGCAGTCCTTTTCACTAAAGATACGACTTCAGAGATATATTGTTCATCATTGAATGAATTTTGTTTTTCAGTAAGCTATTTACTGAGTCATGGCTTAGTGCTTGTCATTATTGAAAAGTTCTTAACATGTCCTTGAAGCTATGTCCTGAAGTTTTTGATTTGTGGGGACTGAAGGGAAAGATATCCCAATGAAGGCACATAAAAAGCTTATGTCTCCGCTCTTGTGAATTAAATCTAGTTCCCGAAACGGGGTTCCAAAGGGAGTTCATTGTGGTCAAGAACAGAAAGAGATGTTGACACATGCTTATGTCATCCAAGGCACCAAATATTTGCTGTAATTGGTCTCGCGCTTGTGATATTATAATGTCAATAATCGACCCAAATGGTGAAAAAGTCGGAAATGCTGATATTTGCAAAGGTTACCTTTCCATATTACATCATTTGTGCAGGTTCATAACGCAGTGGCAATGTTTACTCATAAGGGGGAAACTGGAAAGTGTAAACTGTTACAATTGGTGTTTACAAGTACAAGGCAGATGTAAATGGTACGGGCGAAATTAATATGCAAGTGCGGAGTGAGATTACTGTTTGGTAGGATGCTAAGCCTCAATCTAGTCCATAGCAGTGACATGTGATTTGTCACCACAATTGTAGGTTATAAACTGCTTAAACAGAATCCAAATTGTAATTATTCTCTAGATAACTAAACAAGCTATTCGCCTGGACATCCTTCTACTGAACCTTTCTAACAATAGATCAAAAGGGGTGGAGGGGATGGGGGGATTTGGATTGTTATATGATATCCTATAATCTAGAAAGATCAATCCAATTTTTTTCATTTGGGTTTCAACTTTGAACAAGAAGAAACTCCAAGAAAAAAAAAGGGTATATGGGAGTCAGTGGAACATTAAGGAAAATAAATAGTAAATTGTAGCATCTTGGATTCTATGTATAGAAAACAATAAAGGGGAAGGTGGAGGGGAGAAGGAGAAATAACTGGGGGTAAGAGTATTAATTGAAAGGGGAAAGAGAGATATACAGGTAAAGAGGGAGGAATCCAATGTATGAAAGAAAGGAGAAGACATGTACACATGGGCCTCTAAGGAATCCTAAGCATATCAAAGATTCTTATTTTAGAACCAAAACAGTTATACTGCTACTCTTCCTGCTCAAAACGCCAATCACCAATCAACAATTATCGACTTTCGTTCCCTTCCTTATAGTTAGCACTCTCTTTCTCTCTCTCCAAGTTTGGTCTTTACGCGGTTTTAGCCTGTTTGAATAATTGATTCCCGGAGCCCACCCCAGGTCCAAAGTCCGCAACCCACTTTGAGTGCCCCTGCCCGAACTGCCCGTAAGTTTTGGCGGGAAGCAAGCCAAACCCAAGATATTGAAATTTTTGGAACACCGCAAGGAAGGAAGTGGGTTCGCGCCAAAAGTCAAGAAGACAGCAATACTGTAGGCTGTAGTCCGCGAAAGGCGGGTTGTGGCGGCTGTCCCTTTTATCATGACGGTAATTCGGCTTCATTTTCCTTCAGATGTTTGTGGCTCATATTCAAATGACGAGACTACCCTTCATCCCTTGGCCCTGGGTGACTGGGTCCACTTGCTTCGTATCCTAACCGTCCAAGATATTTGGGCACTGGATATTTAATTTGAATCTGGCGGTGACTGAATATTGCATCAATTGTGATTTGATTGTTTATGTAAAATCAAACGATTATAATTAAAAAATATAAAAATATGTAAAACAAAAAGAAATATAAAAAATCGTATGAAAATTATGACATAAATACAAAACTAAATAACCAATGGATCATTTCCAAATTCCTAGATATCCCTTATGATGCGCTCTGAAGGGAAGCAAAATCTTCTAGGCCGTCACCGTCAGTCATGATAGACGTTTACCTTGTTGACTTCTTTGACTTTTGATTATTATTATTTTGTTTTTTAAAAGATTAGTGTAACTGAAAATATAGTTATATAGATAACTATTTTACTAAAAACTGTTTATATAACATATATGCAAGCTAATTATTATTTTTGTTATAAAGTGAGTTATAGAGTTGTAATTTGGAGGAGTTTTTAACCATATTATTTTTAATTTTAAATTAACTTATTTTTAAATTCAAATTAATTAAAAATTTTAAAGTATAATAGATTACAAATAATTACTTTTCATAAAAATTATTATTAAGTATGGTTTAATAATTTATAAAAGAATTTAAATTTAATCATTGACGAAGTAAATTTTGTTGTATTTGTTATTAAATTTTTTGATTAATAAAAATACGAATGCATGTTAATAATTATGAATAAACGAAGTATATTGATTAAATTAAGATTAAATTGCATGTTAAAATTTATGGATATCATTTGAGCTAATAAACTATAACCATTTAAGCTTTTTTTTTTTTGGTTGGGTGAGAGTAACCATCTAAGCTCTATCGCATGGTTACCCCCGTGCAAGAGCCACCATTGAAAGGAACATGAAGCCCAAGGTCCCAAGCTTCCCCAAGACTTGGGCTTAAGTCATCTCAGTAACATGCACTTAATGGATTTGGTCACCGGAACATTGGCCTTGGATAAAACCACACCATTTGGTCACCAACACATTTATTCCTTTCAGTACGCAAATAGCAAATAGGGAGGAATTGACAAATTTAGTACTTGAAGTCAATGTTGAAGACATTGAATTAAAAGTTATTAATTCAATTAAGATTAAATTACGGTTAAATGAGTGTGAATTATAAAATATATATGTTAATTATATATATATATATATATATATCATGGAATATATATTATATATTAATAATTAAAATAAATAAAAATAAAAATAATCAACTAATAAATACTAATATATTTGAAACACATTAAATAATTTTATTATAATTAAAATAAATTTATAATTGTTCACTTTGGTATTCTATAATTTGCATAGTTTATACAAAAATTTATTTTTATGTATATTTGAGCTAAATTATAAAGATTGAAGATTGATATTGATTTTTTTTAATTGTTTTTGTTGTTCTTAGTATGTTTGATCATAATTTTGACATTTTTTTTTCTTTTTCGTCTTATTTGAATATCTGCAACACAAACCATCATGATCAAATTAAAAAACCGATAGAACTAATGACCCTTTCAGTTCAACACTGGGTCATTGATTTTTTATTCTCCCAATTTAAAGGGTAATCCAAACTAATCAAATGACCAATTCTCAATTAAACCGATCGCCAGTCCAATTTTATGGACAATGCTTGAAATCCTTTTAAGGATCCTCCCCAAATATTATATGCCATTTAAAAGTATTATTAAATTAGTGTTATTTTATTAATGACCAATCTCTTATAAAAGGAACCTATATTTTCTACTTCAAATATCCTGTTTAAGTGTTTATTTTTTTTAATAATTTAGCAAATTCAATTCTTATTATTTTGCAAAAAATAAATTTTCATTTACAAAGTAAAGAAATAAAAAAAATGTTAATGGGAGAGTAACATTCCATATACATAATATCAATTCACTCATAATTTAGGATGATTTTTCCACAAGTAGCAATTTTCTCCCCAGCTCACTTATCTACCTAACTCTTTTCACTGTTTTAACGATGGATTCAATTTTTAAAACATTAAAAATAAAATTGTATGTAACTAATTAGAATTAAATGTAAATAGCTTACAAATTAAATCTGTAATCTAATTTTAGGATCATAAATATTTATTGTTTTTGTACTGTTGTTAGTGTGGTTCAGCAATAATAAGACAAAATATTCAAAAAAGTTTAAAGAATAAAAAAAATATAAACTAATATTTCAACTATTTGTGACGTTAGTGATCAGAATCTGTTTATAAAGTTAAAAGTAAAAGCTATTTAAATAATATATTTTCTTCAAAAACAAACAAAAAAATGTTCACAATTTTACAAAAAAAGACCTTTAATTAAAAAACTATCTATTATAATATTTATTATAAAATTTTTTAAAAGAATAGTAATATTCGAATGCTAAAATAAGTAATATTCTATAGAACCCAAAATTATGTTATATTATACAATTTGAAATTAATAGTAATATTATAATACTAAAATTATACTAATTAATTGTAATGTGAACTCTATTTCTCACAAAATAAACAGGTATAAGTCATGGAAACTGGAAACATATTTATTTTGTTTTTACTAAAAATATAAATAATAAAATAATAAAAACAATTGCACCCTAAATAATTTTTGGTGGAACTCACAAGTGGTAACAGACTTTTAAAAATCCAAATATAGTTGATAATTTGGGAAATTTTCATTATTGGGCCAATCTTTGAACTGTATTTGGGAAAAATGATTATATATTCATTTTGGACAAAAATTCAAAGGTGACGATGTATGATCTTCACACCCTAAAAGTTAATTAATGGGAGGACACTGGCCTACCGCCACATTTCTGTGGCGGTAGGCTACCTCCTTTATTTACTTTTTTAAGTTTTTTTTAAGTTTTTGAATTTTTTGAATTTTTTTAAATTAAATAATTATTTTTTATATTGTATAATTTTTTAAGAAATTTTTAAAATCTCTTTAAATTTTTTTAAAATTTATTTACATTTACTTATATTATTTATCTATAATTTTTTAGACACTATTTATTCATAAGTAAAAAATATTAAAATATTTAAAAATATTTTTAAAAATTCTTAAAATAATATATAACATAAAAAATAATTAATTAATTTAAAAAAATAAAAAAAATAAGATAAAATATAAAAAAATTAGAGATGAGAGATGAATAGTAAATCCTACTGCTACTGTGCAGTGGCGGTAGGATAGTGTAAACCTAATTAATGATCTTAAGTTCAGATTGATGGGATTACAGCAGCAGCTGTATACATTCCACGATGAGCGTAGTTCATTAAGAGAAATTATTAATTCAATTTGAGAGGTTTCAATCGTCATTGTAGATATCATTTCATTTGGTAATTTTGCTAATGCATTTCATGTATACGTTAATTTCGCTTATATCCATCTAATTTCGTTATAAAAAGTAATTAGAAAATATAAATTGTGTTCTATCAATTTTCACCAATTCATAAAGCGTGACTCGAACTATAAGGACAATGATTTTGTACCCCTCGGCTCTAACCCAATCTACAATCTTTTTGTCTTTAATATATGCTCTCATTTTATAAGTAGTTTATATTGTTTAAAAATTTTAAAATCTTAAATTATGATTTTAATCATTGTTGTAAAATATCAATTTATTATTTATTATGACATAAATTATCAATATATCAAACAAGAAATTAAGTTATATAAATAAACGGCTATTTATATATCACAGGAGAGGATTGATCTAATAACAGGAGGTTTGATTAATATACAAACAGTATAAATTTAAACTTTGTCATTATTGGTATAAAAAAAAAAGTTGTTAAAGCAACATTTGCCTTGACCAAGGCGATATTTTATGCAACTTTGCTTATAAAATTTATTTTTTTAATATTTTGGCCTCCTAAAAAGTAAAATTTTTAAAAAAAAATTTGACCCCTTCAAATATTTGATTTAAGATTTGTCACTAAGCTTAACTAAAGACGGATTACTTGGAAAAAAAATTATTCAAAATAAAATAAACACTAATCGATTGTGAATGGAGCCAGGTGCCCAACCGGAAGACGAGGATGCTTTATATTGTTGCCAAGTGGTGGAGCCCGACCCGACCCGACCTGACCACTTTCCAGCACATCACCAATCAGTCAATGCCACCTTACATCACAGCACTCCACTACTTCTCAGTGTTCTCACTCTTTATTGCTTTACTACTCCCCAAAGCCCTAAACCCTGACATTTAGAAATCCACTCGCACTTCTGTTATTGAACTCAAAATCTTGCTATATTCGTAACCCTAAACCCTGAAATTCAGAAATCCGCTCTCACGTCTGTTATTGAACTCAAAATCTTGCTATATTCGTAGCCACTGCAATGCAAGCTCCAGTGGGTTTTCATCGTTAGCTGTGATATCAATGGATTTGAAGATGAGGAACATCGCTTTGTTGCTCAGCTGTCTTCTCATGGGACTGGGAGGGTGGCTGGAGAAGGCTACATCATATGCTGCTTCTGGTCCTCACATTGCAGATGTTAATATACTGTTGCCGCCCAAAATGACATATCCTGTGGTGTACAGGCTTCAAGGAAGCGATGGTTGCTTCAAATGGTGGGCTTTTAATTGTTGTTTTTGTTTTCTTTATTGTATTGTGTCTAATCTAAGTAATGAATTACTAGTGGATTTTATTTGGGGTTTAGACTTGGTCACAGTTAAGTGCTACTTATTTGAAAAGAAAATATTGGAAGAGAAACCAAATTTTGTTGGGAAAGTTTGAATGGTAGTGGAAAAGCTGAATGTCTTTGAATTGAGCTGCGTACAACTCTTACCTTTTTTTTTTAAAAGAATTTTAAACGATTCAAAATAGAGGCTCCTGTGACTGGGAATTTGCTTGTCAATAATGCTTTTATGCTCTTTGCAACTGAATTTATTGACAAATTACAAGCTCAAACCGCTCTCCATGTTTGTATACCCTTTCTAGTATTAGAAACACATCTCCACGATGCAAGAGCTCTGTCACTTTATGCATCATCTGATGCTCAGTTAAAAAGGGAGAACACCAAACTCTACAAAATGTGTGCCACTAGACAATGCAACAACAGACGATTCATTGTCTCCCTAGTTATCTCACAAATACAATAGAAATCCACTGCAATCATATCACACTCCTTAAATTTTCAGCTGTCCACTCAAAAGGAGAAACATATTTTTGAAGGGAAGGAGGATTCTGTTCCCATACAGATAGGGGTGCAATTCATGTTATTGTTTTGATTTTGAGTTTTGTCAAAGTAAGGATATATTATGGCGGAGGTGTTTGGTGCACATCATCTTCATCCTAACATAAAAGGTACCTGGGCATCTTAGATACTTGAATTAATTGCCTGTGTTCGGTACACAGTCTCCAAAGATCATACGATCTTATGATTTAGATAGTGATTTTGACAACCTTGACGTTCACTGCTTGAAAATTCAAATGATTACCTAAAATAAATCTAATATATATTCCATGATTTAATAGTGACATTTATCTATATTTAATTTTTCAAGTTGAATAAATGAGTCAATATTGAGCCAATTTTGTGTTATCTAGTTCAACCCAAAAACAATCCAATTATTGATAGTGTCAAAAAGCCTGAGCCTTTTTTGACCCAAATGTATTTACATTAAACCAATTGTTGATTTCATGTTTACTTCATAGGTAAGGTGAGTACTCTCGCTATTCCTTTTTCATTTTCTTACAGTCTTCGGTTGCTGATAGATTTCTCCTTGCCAATCCTATTTGAAAATCCAGTGCCCCCTCTAAGCAACAGTACTTAAGTACTTTCCATTTGTTTTTACATTATCCTGCACCTAGTTACATCTAGAATTGGATTTTTGGTATGTTTGGAGAGTCCTAGGTTTGTCCTCAGGATCTGGACATATTTTTGTTGATTAGAACTAGATGTTTTGGTGGTAAAGGAGGCAAGGCTTTGTGCAGGTGAAAGCCTTCTCGGCTTGAAGCATGGACAATGCACAAACCCGCCATACCTTGTGCAGAAATTAAGTTTAATCAAGAGAATTGGCGTTATCATGGATCAAACTCTTGACTCTTTGGTCATAGAAGCTTTGATATCATGTCAATGACTGTTTCATCCTAAAAGCTTTAGGCCTAAGAATGATATTGACATGTATTATCTCTGTTGGAAGTCCCACGTTGCTTGAGTAAGGTCATTAAGTGTTGTATATAAGTGGGAGGCATCCCTCCCCTCATAAGGCGCTTTTGTGAGGAGGAGTTAGGCCACAACGGAAATTTAACATGGTATCAGAGCTGGTGACCCAAGTCTGGGACCAGAACCTATACCAAGCATGGAGAAGTGGTGTACTAGGTTCACTCCCTCCGGTCTGAGGGGGAGTGTTGGAAGTCCCACATTGCTTGAATAAGATCATTAAGTGTTGTATATAAGTGGGAGGCATCCCTCCCCTCATAAGGTGCTTTTGTGAGGAGAAGTTAGGCCACCGCGGAAATTTAACAATCTCTAACAAAAATCTTATTCTGCTGTGCAATTTCTATTTCTTTCTCAGTAACAATACCTTCTTTTCTGATATTTTGCATTCCTTTATAAATTTATAGGTCATGGGATCATCATGATATTTTATCTGTTTTACCCGAATATAATTCAAGCAGCCAGTGCTCAACCAGTGCAAGGTTGCAATCAATTGTCCCATATAGTGGTCGAAAGGAGACTGCTATTTATGCTGCAGATGTGCGTACTGGAATTATAATTCGCTGCAAAGTCTTCATTGACAACATATCCAGAATCCAGATATTTCATAATTCCATTAAGCTTGATTTAGATGGGCTTGCTACACTACGTGTCCGAGCCTTTGATAGTGAAGGTATTCATAAAGTGTTTTTAATTATTTACATGACATAGGATTGTTGTGCTCCATATGTTGGCCAATACCACTATATACCTCTTGATCCCATTTGCTTCTTTTCCCTTTTTTTTGGGTGGGGGATGGGCTGTTGTTATGTTGCATTAATTTTTTTACTGTACAGGATTATTCACTTATAAGTTGTAAATATGCTTTATTTGCCTTCTTTTCTCTTGAAAAATTAAAATAAAGTTTTATTCAATAATAGAAGGCTTCTGATGGGAACTAAAACAACAGTAACAGTATTTGGCAAGATTTCTCCTCAGCTCATCAACATACTAGTAATCCAGAATTATATAATCCAAGGAAAGATAGTTATATCAGTGTAATAGCAAAATATAGAGCTGAAATTGCACTACACCAATAAAACAGTAATGCAAGAAAAACAAGGGATACTCCACAATTCCCCACTCCCGGAAAAGACCTCCCAGCCGGAGCTAGGCCACACCAGCTAGCTCTTAATGGATGCTAGTCTCCCCACTGTCCTCTCAATCCTCTCTCCCCCCCTCCAGCCTTCCTTCTCCCCCTTTATCCCTCCTTTCCACCTTCGTACTGCCATACGGTTTGCTTCCCTCCACTGGCTGAACATCCGGGTTGATTGCCACGTGTACTGGTTTGTTACACAAAATACCATCTTTTGTCCTTTTCCCTTTTCTATGATACGTGTACTGGAAATGGGGTTTATCAGCTTCTCATAACAGGATTGGCATGAGACATATTATAGGGCATATCTTGCTTCAAATGTCTTTTGAGCACATTATACACAAGCATTTATTTTATTTTATTTACTAATCCAAAGATTATTTGTCTCTTAGCTATTTCTTTTCCACTTGAAGGTTTTATATTTATTTCAATTTTATCCTTTTTTCCTCATTTGTATTTTGCTAGAATTAAAATATTTATATCACTACTCTACTGTACTGCAGAAAATGTATTTTCTTCATTGGTTGGCTTACAGTTCATGTGGCACCTCATTCCTGAAGCCAATAAATTGCCTCATCACCTTGTTAATGTTCCTCTAAAGGATTCCCCCCTTAGTGATTGTGGAGGACTCTGTGGGGAGTTAGATATACAAATAAAACTTGAAGACAATGTAAGTTTGATTCTAGCAGGATTGAATGAGTTAAAACACTGTGTTATATTGCAGATTTAAGATTAACCTTTTTTCTTTTTCTTGTGGTGCAGGGTGTATTTTCAGATATATTTGTGGTAAAGGGAGTTGAGATTGGCCATGAGAATGTTTCAGTGCATTTACTTGAGCCACAATTAAAGAATTTGACCGATCAGATTGTTCTAACTGTGGCAGAAGCTATGTCACTTGATCCTCCTTCACCAGTTTTTGTACTTGTTGGTGCTGTCATTCCCTATACCCTTAAAGTCATCCGTGGGAATGTTCCTCAAGGTTTCCTAATTTTATTTACTTTTCGTTTTAAATCTTTGTGTTATTCCTCTAAAATTGTAATACTATATTTCGGTTATTATGCTGTCAAAAAACATAATTAGCTACTAAAATTGTCTATTATTTTTAGATGGGGGCTCTTTGATTTGCTGTCATTTTAAGATGGATTTGTTGTCCTCGTTCGCTCTATGTACTTATCTTCTTTCTATTAATAATTTGTTTCTAATTTGCAAACCTTCTCAAAATTCAGCTTTGCCAACAATTTCGGATGACTGAAGCTATCTTTAATGTTAAGGCTTCTGTTTGGACTGTAGTTCTTAATAGAATTAACACCAATGACTTACTTCTGGTGTGTAGGCCTCTTAAGGCCCTTTCCTCTGATATTTGTTTTATGGGCCACAAGAGCTCTGAATAAAATAAATGTTTCTTCTTGTGCTGTGATGTAGCTTGGTGGTTACCGACTAAGTTGTTTGGGCTCTTTGGTGAACATTGGATCTGTCCACTTAATTTGTAGTAGTTTTTTTTTAATTGGGTTTAGAGGTTTTGGGAGTAGAAAGGAGAGTAAGTAGCCTTGATATTGTGCTCTTTTTTTTCTATTGGGTTCAGAATCTTTAGCCAGAGGTTTTTTTCTTCTCATTGTTTGTGGGCTATGACTGTGTTCTTAGCTTGTGGTTTCAGCTCATGGGTTTCGTGAGGGAGTTTCCTTGTCTGATATGCAAAGAGGCTAGTTTGCTCTTTTGAGCTGATGTATTTCTTTCTTTCTTGTTTGTTCTCTGTTTTAGGAGGATTCTTGATCCTCTTGCATTGCGTTCCTTCTCTCTCTTTATTAAATATTATTTTTATCTTAACAAGAAACTCAGTATTCATTTTTTGTTAAAAGTGGAAAAGCAAATATAAGGGCATATTTACTTGATGGTCTTGTTATATTTGATCACTCTGTACTTTATTCACATTGGGATTGGAAGGCCAATCAAGAATCTCAATTCTCACCCAACATGATAAATCTTCATTAAACTACTTTTACATTATGCTAAGTTCTTTTCTTCCACTTCAGTTCTATTCTTGCAAATAATGTCATAAAGTTATTGATTGATGTTAGCAGTTAGCACCATAGTGGCAATCAGTAAGAACATTATTTTTGTATCTTTCCTCTAGGTTACTGCAAGGATAGGTTTCTGATTGGGTATTGTTTTCTCTTTTACTTCAAAGTTTTGACCATTATTTTTTAAACTGTCCCTTGATAACAGTGGCTTTTATATATTTGATTGTGTTATGCTCTATGTCAGCATTTCATCAATGGTCTTACTAATATTGTCTCTGGCATTTGTAGTGGTCACTCTACCTTCATCACATCATTGCTGGTCTGTGTCAAATGCATCGGTTGCTCAGGTTGATTCTACGATGGGGTTAGCACATGCACAGAACTTGGGAATGACAGTTGTCATTGTTGAAGATACAAGGGTTGCTGGCCATGTACAAGTATCTTCTCTGAATGTGGTCCTACCAGATTCTTTAAGTTTATATATAACACCTTTATCTAGGTCTGGTGATCCTATTGAAGGAATCAAATCCATTCCTTCAATGGCCTGTTGGTATGTCATATCTGGCCGTCAATATCTTATCCAGATGAAAGTTTTTGCACATGGTCCTGATGCACAAGAGATTTATATTACAGAGGTAGCTTGTATTATCCTACTTTAATTATTTCAATAACCATAATGGTAAAGCACTTATGTATTGACTTGTAAATTTTTCTTCTCTGATTTGCACGTAGCCTCTCTTATAAATGTCTAGATTTCAGGGACAACTTGTCTTAATGTTTTTGAATTGCATTTGTCTACATATTTAATCTGTTGAATTTCAAAGGCCTATGCTTACACATATTGCCTAATTACCCTCTCAGGTCTCTTCCTCATAGTAGGGAAGTTGGGTTTTGCTTTTCAACTGGTTACAGGCTTACATCCATAACCTCAAATTCTGATTTTGCAGCATACTAGAGAGGCTATAGAAATTGAGACTATCCATGACTGTGGAATCCATGAGTGGTGTTTTTCTGCTACATATCTCTTTAAATATATATAGATTTTGTGGATAAGAATATCTATAATGTATTAGATCTACTATGATAATTTATCCTGATTTCTCTTATTATGGCTAATTATCTCCTAAAAACTTATCATCTTTTAGTTAATAAAAAATCATATACAAAATAATGTAGAAAGTTTTGGGGAATCAGCATAATGATGATACGAAAGTGGTATGCCTTTCCAACAATTTGTTTTGTGTTTTCGTTTTAATGGTCTACATGACAAGTGCATATGAGAGAAATAGTTGCATTTTACATGATATGCATTTAGGCTCTTTTCCTATCAGCTTAAGTTATTAGGTAAATGGTAATCCCTATACGAGCCAGATAAAGTGTTCAATCTGCACTGGAGTTTAAAACTCCCTGAAAGGAACTCCTTTTGATGGAGACATTACCTATTGAATAAAATTCTCAGAAAATTTTGATATATCTCTTTTGACAAGCTCTGCTCGTCTTGGAAACTCTTCTGTTTCTCTCCAGCCAACTGCTATGAATCAAACAAGTGGAAGGATCTCTTTATACCACTTGGTTACTCCCTGAACCAATGACTTAAGATTTTTTAAGGAAGATAATACTATCTTTTCCTATTTTTTTTTCTCTTTATTTAAATAGACTTGTGTCTGGATATGTCAATGTTATCTATTACTTATTGTTTTAAATTTACACCATAAGAGGTCAAGCATTGCAGGTGAATCAACCTTCACTATCAAATGGCATGTTTTAACTCAGGAAATTCGTAATCCTAAGTCTTCCATACTGAATTAGCACACATCTTCGTGTTTATACCTATGTATGTAATAAATGTTGTAGTTGCTTTTTGTCATTATCATTTTCAGTTTGCTTTAGTATTCTTATTTCTTCTGCTTTATTTATACATTATATGTATTGGGATGTTCTCTTGTAATCAATCTCTTTCCTTTCTTGTATTAATTGGTTATGTGTTTTTTCTCTAATTAGTTTCACTTAGATGATTCTTCCTTGCATTGCAGAATGATGATGTTAAGGTTTACAATAATCAGTCTGATTACTGGAAAACATTTTGGGTTTCGAACGATATTGCTGTCAAACATGGCTGGCGGAATTCTAAAATCCTGAAAGCATATTCACCAGGACTTGGAAAATTGACAGCTTCCTTGAGCTATCCTGGTGGGCATGATGACAGAAAGGAGGTCATGACTCTTTCTTCTAATTCTTATATATTTTTCTTTAATTCTTTTCTCCTCAATTATTTCTTATTTCAGCCTCTTTTTCTCTATGGGCCATATTTAGATCTTAGCTGTAATAATTTTATAGAGGCTCTGCTCTGTGACTAATAGGTGTTTCGTTTTTGTTCGTGGGTGGGGAGAGGTTGTCTGTTTCTTAATTGTAGCCTTAGCAGCGTTCAAATACCTTTTTGGGGTCTCACTTGTTTAGTTAAATCTTGTAGGTTATCAAGGTTGTGCAGGAAATAATGGTCTGTGATCGAGTAAGGTTCACTTTGGATGATGAAAGTGGTCTGTCACAAAGCATCCTACTGCCCTGGGCCTCTTATGTTTATCAGGAGGTGGAGCTAAAGGCTATAGGAGGTTAGTAGTTTTCTCTGTCTACTCAAATTTGAAGCAACTAAGCTATTTTTAACATTGTTATACTTTTGTTCCCACTACGTGGTGTAGGTTGTGCAAAAGCAGCGAGTGACTACAAATGGTTGTCTTCAGACCCATCTACTGTATCTGTGTCGGCTTTTGGTATTGTCCAGGCTAGAAAGCCTGGTAAAGCAACTGTTAAAGTGCTATCCGTATATGATTCATTAAATTATGATGAGGTAATGTTATTAAGGTAGTTCTATTTGTCTATATTAAATATGTGTTTAGTGATTTGGTAACCTAATCCCAAATTTAGCAGACCCTATGTTACTTGCATAGTGATAATATGATATTTGAAATCTTCCTACATTCTTTGGGGTTAATTTTAATTTATTCATAGTAAAGAAGTTGAATATTAATCTGATTACTGAGATTTCTTGATAAAACTTTTTAGTTCAAGGCCAAGCTCAGATCAAATTCCAATTCTCTCCTGTGTTTAAGAAATTTTTGGAAAATATTAAATGTCGTTATAATTCTTATAGAATAAGATGCTTGTTGAGCATGATGTTTTAAAATTTTTGGGTTCTTTGTTTTAATCTCTCTCCTGTGTTTGTGCACGTGCACTCACATGTACATAAGCTGGCAACTGCTCTTAGTACCCATTTAATAAAAAAATGGCCTGGTACCTATTGATGACTATTTTTTAATATTGTTCTTCTCATAAGTCAAAAAACTCAATCATTATTCACTAGTGGATTATAACTCAGCACCTCACTCTACAATCTTATCCTCCTAAAGAGAGGACGTATTACGAGGCCCAAATACTTTTCCTTTAAAGGGAGTGCACAATAGATAAATAGTATATTCCTTTCTGAATTATATTTCATATGAGTTGTGGTAGCAAAAATGTTTCATCTGTAAGGCATATGCTATATTTATAACCTGTCACAACATATTAAAACATTCCTTCCTCAATCATGCAATGTGGCATTTGTTGTTTTACTATATCCCAAATGTCCTCTGTCTGTAGCCATTTCAATGAATTCCTTTGATGCTGAACTCGCAAGAGAGTGAGACAATGACCATATAGGATGCATTTTGTTCTTTGCTTTCATTGGATAATATTACAAAGGTGTGATTGTGCTATCATGAAGACATAGCGAGATTTTTCAAAAACAGAAAGGGGAAAATGGAAATCAGAATATAGAGAGCTGGCTTAAGTTATAGTGGGATGTTATTCTCATTAGAAAATGTTCTGAGAGATGTTTCCAATTTCACATTCTTCGTGCCATTTGTGTGTGTTTTATCCACACATATATATTTACAATTTTTTTTTTCATTTTTCTTTCATATATCTGTCCAAATTATACAATGCTTTATTTCTTCATTTATACTTTCTTGTAGGTGGTTGTTGAAGTTTCCATCCCATCTTCTATGGTTATGCTTCGTAATTTTCCTGTAGAAACTGTTGTTGGATCCCATCTTCAAGCTGCTGTGACAATGAAAGCATCAAATGGTAACACCATATGCCAGGATATTGTGGAGTTTCTTTTACACTATTACTGCTTGGCTTTTTTGCTTATGTTGATTTGTCATTTTCAGGTGCCTATTTCTACAGATGTGATGCCTTTAGCTCTATGATAAAGTGGAAAGCTGGAAGAGAGTCTTTTGTCATTGTCAATGCAACTCAGGAATGGTCATACTTGGAAACAGTGGGAAATACTCAGCTCCATGCATCCACTGATTGCTTCCCATGTTCATGGGCACGTATATATGCTTCTAGTCCTGGTCAAGCTATGATTCATGCTACGCTCTCTATAGAATATCACCAGCTTGACCACTCTTTTCATGGACCTATTGTCTTTAAGGCATCTTTACGTGTTGCAGCATATCTACCGCTTATTGTAAATCAGGCAAGTGATGGGAACCAATTTGGTGGTTACTGGTATGACTTGGCTCAAGCAGAAGCTAATAATCAATTAGATAACTTAGAGAAGTTATATCTTGTGCCTGGAACAAATTTAGAAATATTGCTTGTCGGTGGACCTGAACCATGGGACAAACGTGTTGACTTTCTTGAAACTGTGGAAGTGCTGGATGAAGATAATGCTGTGGCTAAAGATGGAGTTTTTGTGCATCGGGTATCTGCCAGCTATAGGAGTTTGTATGGAGTTTTATGTCAAACACTGGGAACTTTTGTAAGTTTCAGTATTCCTTTCTTGCTAGAAAATTTCCTAGTTCATTAATAATGAGGTAGAATTCATCATATCATAACCTTCTCTGGTTTCAAATGACTCAGAAACTTCTTTTCAGACGTGGAAATTTGGTAGGGGATGACCATCCTCTGCCTTCAGTGTCTAAAGCTTGGTTGTCAGTTACATGCAGCATTCCTTCTTCAATTGTTCTTATAGCTGATGAACCAGGTAAAGATTATTTTCCATAATCCAAGTTGCAGTTATTGACAGCATGTATTTTAAAATTTTCTTCTATCTTCTCTCCTGAGTAAATTGTGTTTTTCAGTGAATGAACGTGATGTTATTAGAGCAGCAATTTTAGCTGACCGTAGTACAGGGCGACTCCGTGAAGCACCTGTTACTGTGGCAAATGGGCGTACTATTCGGTTATCTGCAGTTGGCATTAATGACTCTGGAGAAGCTTTTGCAAACTCATCTTCTCTCAGTGTGAGGTGGGGACTTAGTGGTTGCGAAGGACTAGCATCTTGGAGTGATGCTTATGATATAGTGGAGTCCCAGAATTGGGAGAGATTTTTGGTCTTGCAAAATGAATCAGGACTGGTACTGAAAGATTTTTGATAATTTTGTCTTTTTATTAACTGTCACTCCGTATTACCTGTACCAATTGTTTTTCAGACTACCGTTCTTTAATTGTGAAGTGGGGTGGCTAGAATAGACTGTTTGGTATATTTAAGGCATTGGGTATGGTCAGTTGATCTAGATCATTTTTTGGCTATTAAGTTCAATCCTTTTTTGTAGGCCTTTTGGTGTTTATGGTTGGAAAGGGAGGGTTTTGAACCAGATGTTTCTTTGGTTGCATCTTCTTTGGGAAAGAGTATTTTTTTTTTTGGCCTCCCTTTAGGTTTAAGCAAGTGGGGCGGGGGTGTCCCAGGGATGGGGAAGCTCTATTAGTGTTTCTCTAGTTTCTTGGAGGACTTGTTGTCTCCATTTTTGTATTGTATTTTCTTCTCATCAATAAATTCCTTTTCTATTTAAAAAAAATTCAAGGAAAGGTGGTGTGTGTGTATTTTGTTTCTTCCTATTTTTTAATTCCTTTTCAGAAGATAATAACATTATTTTATTTCCCTTGTTCTGATGCTGACATTAAATGCTTTCTTTCTTAGTGCATTGTTCGTGCTACTGTTACTGGCTTTCGTGATAGCTTGGGAAATGCTACTTTTCATCATTTTCCTGAAACTGAAATTGTTCTGACAGATGCAATTCGTTTGCAGGTACTATCTGTTGGAATTAATTATTCTTAAATCTAAAGTTGGTTCTTTACTCATTACAATTAAAATAATTAGTTTTATAAGTTTCATGGTCACAGTCTCTATCTTCTCTTCATTATGGATTTCTGTAGCATCTTTATGCTCTTGTCATTGTTATTCTGTGTTGAAAAGTTGAGTCTTATCTTTACATTGTTGCAACGATGCAGCTTGTTTCTACCCTTCGAGTTGATCCAGAGTTCAGCTTGGTATATTTCAATCCTGATGCAAAGGTAACACCAATATCTGTAGACATATTCTATATTGCTTGGCCTGACCCCAGAGTTCAGTGAAATATCTCTCTCTTGTTTTTCACGTTTTCTTGTTGAAATGATTTATGATTCATTGGCTGCATTCTGGGGTTGCTTTTCAATTTTTAGAGAAGAATTGTGTATGTAGGTTTACATGTATGAGATCATGGCAGTACCCTATCAATATGTATTCATTGATTTTCTGTTCAAGAGGTCCTATTTTCACACTGTACAATTCAATTTGTGAAAAATTATGCCATATCATTCTCTAGATGGCTGCAGCTGCATCAAATAATGGACTATCGTAAATTCAATGGAATTACCAAGACGAAAAAATGGAAATACTTTGGGGTGTTGTGCTGCGGTTTTTCATGCATGATCATTTTAGTATTTTGTTGTGTTGTGTTCTTTTCTCTTTTTGTTTTTCCTTAAGAGAATATCTTAGCATCATCCCTTGTAGTTTTCCTTTACCTTAATGCAATTTCTTTTTCACCAAAATAAAAATTTTATCTTCTTGAATGTACTTATGTCAGTTAGCTTGGCTGCTTCAACCGTTCACGTTACCCACAAATTAATAATGTTAGAAATTGATCAGACTTAAGATATGACACTTAAAATCAGTCGGATAATGTGAGAAATTAGCGAGTCTGATCCATACGTGCACCAATATTTGATACTGTTACTGTTACATGAAACCAATAGAGGTGAATAAAATGACACTCTGTAGTGGGTTTGTTGTCCTCACTCACTGGAGGGTTTTCTATTGATTTGTTCTAAAGGGTTTGCAAGTAAAAAAGAGGCTAAAGTTCTTTGGTGCTGTGCAATTTTTGCAGTTTTATGGTTTCTATGGTTGGAGAGAAATGCTCGAATTTTTCAAAGGGATTTGCGTGTCTTTGGAGATGCTGTGGGATAGTATATTGTTTTTGGCCTCTTTTTGGTGTTCTGCCAATGGTTTTTTAAAGGGGTTTGCTATTGTTGATTTACAGAGAGATTGGGCAGCTTTGTTGCATTCTGATATTTCATGCTTTTCTTTTGATTCTTGTATTTTCTTTTTCATTTTCATAGAAGGATACCTTATTCTCCTAATTTGTATTTCTCTTCTTCCACAATAAATTTTCTTTTTCTATCAAAAAAAAATTACACTCTGTAGAAAGTGCAGAACAACATGGGTAACTCTATTTCAAATTTAAGATAGATGCCAACTCTTTCCTCAGTGTTTGTAAAATTTTCATTTGTTTTTTAATTTTCCAAAAGGTGCTAGAACATGACAGATTTTAGAGTCAAAAGTCAAAACCCATACTTATTAATATCTTTGAGATATCCGATTGGCTATGGGTTGGGAGCATGGTTATCAGGTCTAGAGATATATGAAATATTGGGGTCATCTCCCTTCACCCATGCAGGAATCAGCCGCAGTCTAGTTACATGGTAGTCTAACTTGCTTTTCTCACTCATCTTTGCTATGCTAATATGTCTTAAGCAATGCTTTTTCATCATGAAATTCAGCTTTTCATACATCTTAGTTATAACTTCAGGCTTCTTTTCTACTTCATGTGCCTGCTTCCAGATTAATTTGTCAATTACTGGTGGAAGCTGTTTCTTGGAAGCTGTTACAAATAATTCTCAAGTGGTAGAATTTATCCAAACGCCATCAGGATTACAATGCTTTCAACTGATTCTGTCCCCTAAAGGATTAGGGACAGCTAATCTGATTCTGTATGACATTGGGCTAACTCCTCCACTTACAGCATCTGCACTTGTAAGCTCCCTTTTTCTTTCAATTTGAATTGCTTGATATGTAAGGAAAATGTATCATTCTTTATTTTATTTCTTCCAACTCATTAAATTGTAATATATTCTCTCTTTTTCTTTTCCGTCATGGCTAGTGGGAGTTATCATCCCCTCTCCCCTGAAAGCAGCCTTTCTTCTCAGGAACATCCCGCTCTTGCAAATTTCGGCAGAAATGGAATAATCTTGTACTGAGCTAATATTTCCTACATCAATTTTATCATCAATCACAGGACTTCCGAAATATATATTATAATCTCTTAGAATAATAAGAGCCAAACAACTCATCATTCTGTCTTCATGCTTATGAATTATAACTCTGATTGTTGTCTCCTGGATATTAGTTTATTACATGAAAAATTAATAACTGCAAATTGTCTCAGTGTGCGATTTTTTAGCATCATAACATATAACTCATTTCCTTTTATAAGGAGCTTCTCCTGGGTGGACTGAATTAACAAAATTTTGCACCTGGTCATATCCAATTAAGACTTCTAGTTTCAGGTTAAATCTTACCATTTTAAAAGCGAAATCCATTGACTGAACTTGATATAGTAAGAGTGCGAAGGCTATCACATACTAGTGTAATGGAATTTGAAAGTTTCAAGTCGTAGCTTTCAGTACTGTAAAGCATCTTGTTTTCTGATTGTCAAGTGATGTTGTCTTATGTTGGATGCTTATAATGGTTACTGTACATTATGTATTGCAGGTCCAAGTTGCAGATTTAGAGTGGATTAAGATTATGTCAGGAGAAGAGATTAGCTTAATGGTACATTTCATGAAAAATTCTTTCTTGTTTTTTTGGTCTAAACTGGCTTCATCATATGCTTTTGATATTTTCAGGAAGGAAGTTTACAAACTATTAACCTTTTGGTTGGTACTAATGATGGAAGAAGTTTTCACACTTCTCAGGTTTAGATTTGTTTTCTTTCATGGTTTTAAAAGCTACTCTCTGTTTCTTGTGATTTACCTGCTTTAATCTGAATTTGTTGGACATAGATATTAGTGTATTACTGTACTACCTTGGTCTATGGAGGCAGTTAGTTTGTAAATTTTCTAGACCTTCTTGGTTTTGAAAATGACTTGCCGATATTCACCCACATGATTATGTCAGACTGAGGTTTTTCCTTTTGAGTCAATAATTAAATGATTTGGAATCTATGATGCAGTTTGTTTACATGAACATTAGTGTACATATTGAGGATCGTATAATTGAACTCATGGATGATGATGGTTTCTCAAGTCGTGTTGATGGATATGTCAATGCACCAAGTTTTAAAATCAAGGGGAGACATCTTGGATTTACAACCCTTTATGTAAGTCCATTATCTACCTCAATCATCTTGATCTGTGTCAGTCTAAAGAAATTCGAAAACTCAAAGCTTACTGATTATTTGTTGAAAACAGGTCAGTGCTGTGAAGCATTCTGGACACGAGATACAAAGTCAAGCTATTAAGGTGGAAGTCTATGCACCACCAAGAATACACCCTCACATTATTTTCCTTCTACCTGGTGCTTCATATGTGGTATGTTCCAGAGTGCAAGTATTATTATTGGAAAGCTCTTTTGAGCTAATGTTCTTTATTTTTTTAGTAGTTTTTTCATGATTTGGGATGTATCTTTCTCTTCTCATCAATAAATTCTGTATCTATATAAAAAATTATCTTTACAGTACAAGTTTGACTTGAGAATGTAATCATAAAAAGAAATCCATAGAGTGATTCTTCTCTCGAAATTATGTTATATTTTTCTTGTGATGTCACCATTTTATTCATTTATTTGCTCAGCTTACCATGAAAGGAGGCCCAACTCTTGGTGTACACATTGAGTATGCTATCAAGGATGATAAAATTGCAAGTATTGATAGATATTCTGGACAGCTCTTAGCAATTTTTATAGGGAACACTGTAAGATATGAAACCCTTCTCAGACTTATTATTGTTAGTTGTTACTTATTTTGTTTGTCTTTTTGTAAGGATTATAGATAGTCATCTTTTGTGCATAGTTTAGCTGACTGTCTTTCATTAACCTCTTGCTATAATACGTCTTCATAAAATAGATTCTATACTTTGGTGGAACCCAATTGTGTTGTTGCTTTGAATGTTGAAGAAAAGTAATAGTCAGTGAAAGAGAGAGATAAGAATGCGATCATTGACTTGAATGGCCTGGTTCCTGTGTGTCTATTTAAAATTAAAATTAGGTGAAGTAAAAATAGTACAACTAGTAAAAAGCTTAGCCTACTAGTTATAACACACACATCTCTAACCCTATTCGTCATACTTTTAACAATTCCCTTCAAGCTGAAGCTTACAAAGCTTCTAGCTTGTTACAAATAAAACTAACTAAAATTAAAAAGAAAAACAAATCCAAACTTAAAACTGCAACTATCAATGATCAATTTCGATTCCAGAACTTTAGCAACTAGTACTCCCCCTGACTATGTCCTTAATAGACAAACAGCTCCCAAAATTCTTTGACACGCTTTCCATGAGTAGCCCCCTTGACATTCTCATAGATGCTCTCCTTTGCCACATTGTTTAACAAAATAACCCAACTCCCATAAGTCTTCAACCTACTGCCATGAGTAGTTCCCTCAATTTTCACCCAGTTGGTCTATACAACTGAGGTTGCTCCCTTGGCACCCAACAACACAATCTCTTACTAGTGCCAAAGTCTTCAATACACAATTCTCAAAGTCTCCACTCCTTATAACTCCTAAGGTCATACCAAGAGTTTTGACTACAACTCCCTTAACAAGAAAACTAACAAGCAAACACTGAAACAATTACCCATAATATCAAACACCAATTCAAATCACCTAAACTCAAAACCACAACCCATGAATCCATCTCAATACTTTTATTCATCAATTCGACAAAATCACCTAACCAAGAAAATAACCTGTTGAAGCTCCAAACACACAACCTGATTTAAGCCTCAACCAAAAAAGAAATTGGATGGTATATATTACTATTGATAACCAGAGGCTCCCGAACAACAGCCAACGATGGTGCCAAAAGCAGGGTATACCCTTGCCTTTCAGGAATTACACACAGAACGGAAATACCAAAAGGAAGCAGAATATTAACCTAAAACATGTGATAACGTTCCCTCCTAGCAATAAGGGCGTTAGGTCTCCCCCTCCAACAACTGAAAACCTCTCTGCCTTCCCCACTCACACCCCTCAGGTCTAATAACTAACTTGGCCTCCCGCACCCTTGTTTGCCACGTGCTTCAATGTCATTCTCCTTTATGCCCTTAGCCCTTCTGGAATATTTCAGGATGACTGGGGGTCTATCATAAGCACAAATAGGCACTGTCAAAGCACAAACCCAACATTCTTGGGTCACTGGAAAATGTCCAAAACACACACAAAGAAGTGGGACAGAGCCAAACACCACACTCGGTCACAAATCAAGATGATAAGAGGCTGGGGATGAGTCTAGGAAGTCTATTCAGTGTGTTATGCGTGAGCAAATAAGATTGCTGGTGGCGCACAACATACACACCTACATGCGCCGGTCCATGGAAACAGACTGATAAACCTTTTACCATCGTGTGACACCTACTTCTAGGTAGTCACCAGCAGGGATAGGCCGGACCGACGTTTCTGAGGTTGATTGGAGGGTTGCTGGTCTGAAAAGGTCTCAGTAGATAATTCTCCGATAATTGGAAAAGTGCAAACAAAGAAGAAGCTAGAAAAGGGTGGCCGAAGCTCCGCCATATAAGTGGTCGGAACTCCGCCATGATAGAATTACTATCACTAAACTTAAAACCTTATAATTCTCCCAATAGGCTCTGATACCATGCAATCGAAGAAGAAAGAGAGAATAGAAAGGTGAATGGGATTATTGACTTGAATGGCTAGGTTCCTTGTGTCTATTTATAATTAAAATTAGGTCAAGTAAAGATAGTACCACTAGTAAAAGCCCAGCCCACTAGTAAAGATAGTACACACGCATCTTTAACCGTAGCTGTTGTACTTTGTTTGGGGCCCAATTAAGCATGTCTATATAGATAATCGGGATAGCTAAGGAAAGAATTTAGTAGCAATTATAGGGGGCAACTCCTGTCAATGATCATATTAGGGAGTTAAAAGAGAATCACCAACTGTGATTAGCAGCTGTTATGTGGCTGATTAAGGAAAGAAATCATGCAGTAAATGGGCGAAAATCTGGGAATGAAATCAGGTCAAGGAAGCAGCGGGCTAATCTCCATTAATTATGGTAGGAAATCTGGTTAAGGGTGTTGCTGTTTAGGAAATAAATAAATACTAGTAGCTGGCTAATTCCAATCAATTATGGAAGGAAATCAGATTGTGGTGGCTGCGATTTTTAATTGCCAGGAAATGTTAGGAGTAATTGTTCCCTGTAATTATGTTTGGTTATTGCATTTTATTAGGATGTTTATTTCTTCTTTGTTTGTAAGTTCTCTAGACTCTATAAAGTCTGGTGTTTCTAATGAATAAAGTAGCCAGAAAATTATAAACCCAACTAAGTGTTGAATTGGAGGCTCAAGGCACCTCGAATAGCATTACAAAGGAGGTTTAGGATCCTTCAAAGTATCATAGAAAAAGAGGCACGTAACAAATTGGTACAGAGCCGATTATGGTTGCTCACCGTCTTGACAGATTGGTGAATGAGATTGTATCTCTAAACACAGGACAACAATCTCTGCGGCAAGAAGTCAGAGCTATGGAGGAGGGGTTGATGAAGCATACTGAAGATATGTTCATGGCTTTATTCAATCAAATTCAGGAAAAATTCGGCTGGACAAGACTTTATGAGCCCAAATATCAAGACCTGCAGAAAGGGAAAGTACAGGAACGTGAAAAAATCACTGCCTTATCAAATCTTCCACCACTGCCAACTCATAGCATTCCTAGAATTCAAAATGCAGCCATGGAATTAACGGAGGAAAATTTTCCAGCAGCCAAGGAAGATGATGAGGAGGACGAACAATAAGCAGAAATATAGGAGTTTCCAGGAATAAGTCCTCCTTCAATAATTGGAATAGCTACTCCTCAAATTATGCATTTAAAGGAAAAGTTGGAGGATCAAGCACTCACAATATTGGTGGATTCAGTGAGTACTCATAACTTTTTAAATCCTGACATAGCCACTCCCAAGGGAATTCAGCCATCCAAGGGAGGAAGCTTTGAAGTAATAATAGCTAGTGGCAATAAAAGGGCTAGTGGAGGTCTTTGCAAGGGGCTGACTTTAGAGGTGCAAGGGGTTAAATTTGAGAATGATTTTTCTCTCTTGCCAATAGAAGAATGTGCTGCCAATAGAAAAAGAAAAAGAAATACAAAAAAAATCAAAATACCAAAAAAAAAAGAGAGACAATTTCATGCTTGAGGACAAGGATGCATTTATGGGGGATGGAGTTGTTAGGGCCAGCCTCAATTAAGCATGTCTATATAGATAATCAAGACAGCCAAGGAAAGAATTTTAGTAGCAATTATGGGGGGCAACTTCAGTCAATGATCAGATTAGGGAATTAAAAGAGAATCACCAGCTGTAATTAGCAGTTGTTATGTGGCTGATTAAGGAAAGAAATCATGTAGTAAATGGGCGAAAATCTGGGAATGAAATCAGGTCAAGGAAGCAGCTGGCTAATCTCAATTAATTATGGTAGGAAATCTGGTCAACGGTGCTGCTGTTTAGGAAATAAATAAATACTAGCAGCTGGCTAATTCCAATCAATTATGGAAGGAAATCAGATTGGGGTGGCTGCAGTTTTTAATTGCCAGGAACTGTTAGGAGTAATTGTTCCCTATAATTATGTTTGGTTATTGCATTTTATTAGGATGTTTATTTCCTTTTTGTTTGTAAGTTCTCCGGACTTTATAGAGTATGGTGTTTCAATGAATAAAGTAGCTAGAAAATTATAAACTCAACTAAGTGTTGAATTAGAGGCTCAAGGCACCTCGAATAGCCTTACAAAGGAGGTTTAAGATCTCTTGAAGTATCCTAGGAAAAGGGGCACTTAACATACTTCTAACAAATGTGAAGTTCACTTGATTAAAGCCCTTGTTCTTGGCACATTACTGATTTAGGAGGTTTTGGAAGAATGCAAGGAGGAAACAATTTGTAGTTACGTTCTATAAAAAAAATTGTGGTTATGTGCTGAGCATATGGTGCATTTGGTTGGAGCTGAATGTAAGAACTTACAAACAAAGCTCTTTGTGATCTAATTCCTATGGGATAAAATGGTTTTAATAGCATCTTAGTAGAGCTTAACCGATGGCTTGTTTCAAGAGGGATTTTTCGACAGATATTTAAGGAGATTGTAAAGACTTAATACATTTTTGTTTTCTCTTCCTATATTTTTGGGTTTTCTGGTGTATTTTCTGATTTTGTTGGAGTACATTTATTTTCTGCACATGTACACTTTCCTTTTCATTCTTTTAATAATAATTCGTCTCTTATCCAAAAGAAAATGAAAGATGGAATGTATATGCTAGTTCTTCAAATTTTTTAGTTTAGATAAACCAGACTTTATATTTGTTTCTTTAACACAGTGCTATTATGCATTCTACATTTAAATGTACATGATTTTTAGAAGATACTTTCTAATCCAAGACATCAATACTATTGTCAGACAATTGTTGCCAGTGTCCTTGCGAATGATAATACTGTGATTTGTGAAGCACACAGCTTTTTAAGGGTGGGAGTTCCGTCTGCTGTTTCATTGCATGTGCAGAGTGAACAACTTGGAATTGGCCGTGAATTGCCAATTTATCCGTCATTTCCTGAGGTAACAGCTAAAATACAAATGGAAAATCTCAGTTAAATATGTGTTTTCATATCTTAATATCATCCACCTTGATGTTATTGTCAGGGAAATTTGTTTTCTTTCTATGAGCTGTGTAAAAATTACCATTGGACTGTAGAAGATGAAAAGGTTTGTTTTTGTCTGCAAATTTATCTTCTCTTTTGAATACAAGAGTTATTATTATTATTGTTGTTGTTGTTACTTATGCATTAAGGAGAGCTAAGGGGGTGCAACCCAAGTACATCCTATGTATATGAAACTTTACACCTCCTGGGAATAAAAGGACCATTAAAGCCTAAAAGTCGCACAATTGAAGAACTCTAAGAAAGACACATTAAAATCAGAAATATAAATATGCTGTGCACAAAAGAAACAAAATTTATAAACCAGCTATGAACTCCTCCAAAAGCTTCCCTATGCTGTTATATGTGAGTACCTTTCTCGTTTGATATGTAGACCACATCAGACAGGCTGGAAGCATGCTCCATATACAAACACCCTTTCTACCACTAAAATTGCATAATCAATGACAAGATTTCTCACAGAACAAGCCATCACTCTCTGCACACTAAAAGGAAAAATTCCAATCTCCACAGAATTTGTGCGTCTGGACAATGCAGCGGCCAGCAGCAAATCATGAACTGTCTCACCATCCACCTTGCATATAACACCAAGTCACCACTATCATTGACAATCTTATTCCACATTTTTACTAATATTTCCTGCTGCCAAAATCTACCCCCTAAATGCTGTCCGTACAGAAACAGTACTTTAGAAGGGACAAGGCCTTCCAACCCGAACTTGTTGTATAATTACAAGCTGCGTGATGGTGGTCAGGATGTTTGTCCAGAAAAAGAAAACATCGACCACCATCATGCAGCTTATCATGATACCAGTGGGGAAAAGCATCAAGAGACTTCACCATTCTAACGCTCAGCAACCAAAGGCAATGTAAACTACTATAGCAAACAAATATGGAAACATTGCATTTAACTTAGATTCTGCACACAGGAAATCATGCAAAAAGGAGACTCTAGAGCCACTCCCAACCTTAAATAAAATAAGACCAGTGACACAAGCAAGTAATCCACCCAACCTTGCTCTCCACATATTTCCAGCTAATAAGTCTCCTTCGAATTGAATCATGATCAAAGGTGTAAGATAGTCTAAAGAATGTTGGCTTCACTTTGCTTCTTTAGGTATTGAATTTCAAGGTGGTGGAGAGTTTACATGGTAAAAAGTATGGCACCCAGTTGGCTGCTTCAGAAGAAAGTCAGGTTGAGCTTGGTTTTATTAATGTCTTGTATGGAAGGTATACATTCTTAAATATCTGAAACCAAATGATGGTTGTTATATAATGCTTCTAGTTATCAACCAGATAGTTATCCCTAATTATTCATATCACAGTCAGAGGGCTGTGTCAACCTTTATGTAGTTTTTTTTTCCCCTAATAATTTCTCTTCTTGATGTTGGTTAAATTAGTTCCTCATAAGAGGCGTTGTAAAAGACTAATTGGTATTTAAAAGTGGTCAATGTGAAATTCAAGCTTCCAGTTCTATTGAAGGGTATATCATGGAATGGCTGGTCTGTTCAGGATTTTATATAGAGGTGACATACCTAGTGAGAGCAATGGTTTATAAGAGTGAGATGAGCAAATCTTGACCATTGGGTCTTGCATGAAAGGTCAAGATTAAAACACAAAGTCATGTGACCTTAAGTGCTCTTTTAATTCGATCATTTGTGTAAGATCCAATGTTTAGGATTTTCTCCTTATATTAAAGTAGTACTCTCATATATATAAGCAAGTGTGTGTGTGTACATGAATATCCGTTGACACCAATGTGAATCAAACTTGAACTTGCACCATTGAATAATTTTTTATAAGATGGGTTTCTAACAAAATTCTTTTTTACATTAAAAGTTTATATTATGAATAGTTTCTCACATGAAAGGTTGTGTTAAAGATATTGATAAATCTATCTAGGGCCTTCTAATAGCTAAGCTTTTGGGATGAAATGGTCCTTGACATAAAGAATCATTTGAACAGTATAAAAAGAGGGAAAATATATCACAATCTATTAAAGAGTTATCTTCTAATTATGTTAGTCTTCTAATTTTATTAGTTATCATATTACTTTATATTTAAGATTATCTCTAGGATTTTTTCTTATAATTAAACTCTATTTCATAGTATTATAACTAAATGTACATGGGCTGTCGATATGGATTTTCCTTCAGCCTCTAAACCGTTGCCTTAACCATAAATTTCAACACAATGATTAAATAATCTCACTTTACCGTCTGTTATGGGCAATGCTTTTTATTTTTCAGATCTGCAGGCAAGACCAAAGTTGCTGTGTCATTCTCATGTGAACTTTCAACTTCTGGATCAAAGAGACAGTCAAGGTTTTACAGTTCATCCTTATCAGTATCAGTTGTGCCTGATCTCCCTCTGGCTTTGGGAGTCCCGATAACCTGGATTCTTCCTCCCCATTATACAACCACTAGTCTCCTGCCTTCATCTTCAGAAAGTTATACGCAATTAGATAGTCCGAATCGCAAAGGAACTATCAACTACTCTTTATTGAGAAACTTTGGGGAGAAAAATGAAGCTCTGCAGAAAGATTCCATATTCATTGATGGAGATAGAATAAAAACAACTGCAAGTAATAATATTGCATGCATTCAAGCAAAAGATCGTACGACAGGAAGAACAGAGATTGCTTCTTGTGTTAAGGTTGCAGAGGTATGAGTTTATTTTTTCACATACCGCTGACTTCAAGTGGGCCACGTGTTGGCAATCCAACATATATAATTTGTGACATGATATTATGGGAGTATAAATTATCTTAGCCTCCTCTTTCTAACCTTAGGACATGCTGATTTCTCCTAGAACGGCTGGCTCACACGTCTCAAACGTTTTAACTTAACTCAGTGAACTCTGAAATGATTTTAAATCTGTATTCTGAAGTTTGTACATTTATTTGCATTAATTTAGCTAATAGAAGGCTGCATTATTTTTTTTAATTTTTAATTTATCAATAATTGTTGTGAGATAGGGTTGTGTTTATGGCTTCATTTTGGTGCTCAATACATGGTTGTTTCAAGAGAGTCCCTGTTTCTCATATGCAGGGAGATTGGATAGCTATGCTGTATTTTTTAGCCTCTTTTTTGCTCTCTCTCTCTCTCTCTCTCTCTCTCTCTCTCTCTCTCTCTCTCTCTCTCTCTCTATCTATCTATCTATTCTTTTTGGAGGATATTTTATCTTATCCCCTAATTTTGTCTCTTCTCTTTTCTCTTAAATAATATTTCTTCTTTTATCAAAAAATTTGTTTAGTACTGTTTGTCTCATTGTGACAGCATTGTACTTTGACCTATTTGTATGGACTTGTTAGCTTCCCTGACCGTGGGGAGAGATGTTGGTCATATCTTTTGTGCATAGGTGTCATCTCTGAGTGTCCTAGCTTGTATTATTTGCATTTTGCCACGTGTTTATTGGTTTGAAATTCACTTAGTAAATTTCTGTGTTATGATCAGGTGGCTCAAATAAGAATAACTAGTAAGGAGGCTCTGCTTCATGTAATTGACCTAGCTGTTGGTGCAGAACTTGATCTTCCAATGGGCTATTACGATGCTCTAGGTATTGTTGCCCCCATAATGAGTAATCACTTGTAAGGACTTGTAATTTCAGAGTGAGAATCCTTATTTGCCATTGTGTCATATTGTGTCTGAACAGGAAATCCTTTCTATGAAGCATATGATGCAGTGCCTTCTTACGCTGAAACTAATTACCCTGATGTTGTCTGCATAAACAAAAAAAATGATGGAAAAGGAAATGTCCATCTCAAGGTTTGTTGATGGTTCTATGATAAACCTCTTTCATGCTTGTATTTGTTATGTGGCGAAACAAAATGCACATGAACAAGCTGCTTTCATGCTTTTAGAATTTTGTAATTATGTTTTTGCCTTTCTATGTTGAAAAGTTATCATGTGACTTTAGTTTTTAAAGAAATCATGTCTATATAGCTTCATCAAGATTAGACTTAATTCACTCTAATCTTCTGTGAGATTAATTGAAGTAAGCCTATCTTTGAGTGCATGGGATTGGAACAAACAAACTACATTTATTATAGTCTAGATATTCTTACATCTGGTATTTCTTTTTCACTATCGAATTGCATTTCTCAGCTAATTTATTTCATGTAAATCTGTGCTGACTGAATCTTGGTTGAAGGCAATTCGACATGGTAAAGCTCTTTTGCGTATATCAATTAGTGAAGCTCCACAAAAATCAGACTACATGCTGGTAAGTATCAGCTTATTGCCCAAAATCTGCAGTTTTGACGTACTTTCTACCATGTCAAGAGCCATTTCATTCTAAAAGCTTAATCTTTTAGGAGAAGACCCATCAATGGTTTAAATATATATCTCTAGCAATTATCACTAGATGCAATAGCAAGATACATGAAGGGGTTAATAGCTTCTCCACCGAATAGGTCATGCATATGATATGTTAATATCTGTATTTTTTGCTGTCTGGATATTTCCTAATATTCCTGATCTGTTTTCTTCTTCTCTCTTAATAAGTTCTTTTATTAAAAAAAAGTCACTGTCAAATTCAATTTTTAGAATACACAAGCTTTAAACATCAATTGGTGAGCAGGCTACATAAAATACTTAAGAGACACACTGGAAGCCTCTAAGCTGCTGGAAATATTGTGACTTCAGAGTTATGCTACTTCGCTGGAGCTTATACCTGACATATGCCTTGTTACTAACGTGAACCTGTTTATTTATCATTGCTTCCTTAAGAAGTATTCCTTTGTGCAAGTTATATTCTTTATCTTCATTATTCTGGTATCTTGTCCCCCCCCCCCCCCCCTCCTCGTCTGTCCTCTTTCACTATCTGAATCAGTGAAAATTTCAGATTAGAGTTGGTGCCCATATACATCCTCAAAATCCAGTCCTTCACATTGGAAGTCCTCTTAACTTCAGCATAAAAGGTGGGACTATATTGGAACTCTTTATAGTTAATTTATTCCCCTCACCAATAGTTGGGTGTAAGACATGATGTGAAAATTTTGCATGTATTCCATTTCATGGTATATCTCTTGCTAGATGGATTCATTTTATAATGCGAAAAATGATTTCTTGTTTGAATGACTATAGCTATTTCTTCATGTTCTGATAACTCAATTGTCTAGTTTTTTTTTTTAAAAAAACAATAGTATAAATTGTAAAATGAGCTTACTTTGGCCTTGTAATATCGTTTCACAGGCCTGGCAGGCCAACTGATTACATTATTATGTGTGCAGCCATTGAATCTTCCACTTTCTTATCCAAGTTTTTATAGGAAGGATAATGTCATTGCATCTTATTGTTGTAGGTTTAAATGATGATGTTTCTGGACGGTGGTTTACCACAAATGGAAGTGTTATATCCTTGGACATGTTATCTGGGATGGCTGAAGCACTTGGGGAAGGTTCAGCACAAGGTGCTTAATAGAGTACAGAAAATCAACGTTCCTATATAATTTGTCATTGTCTAGGTTATTTAATTTAAATATAATTATTCCATTTCCTTAGTTGGAATTCGGTTATTATGAACAGTATCTTTCCAACATGCCAGTTTGAAACTGCAAACAACAGTTACAGTGTTGAAAGGAGAAATGGTTTCTGTGGATGCTCCAAAAGAGATGTTAACTAATGTACCTTATCCTTCAAAAGGATACAATTTCTCTGTGAAGCTCAGGTTTGTAAATTTAAATCAAGACATACACTTGATTTAAGTGGACCAACCTTAATAATTGTTATGTCTTAACTCATTGCAATAGTAATACCTATGGTAAAATCTTTGGAGCACCTGGAGGAAGTCACAGAATTTCATTTGATTGTAGAGTGGATCCGCCATTTGTGGGGTATCTCTGTTTCTTTACTCTTCTATTTATTTTATATTTTTATTTAATCAATTCATTCTTAGCATAATATCTTCTATATGCATTAACTGAAGGTACACGAAGCCCTGGTTGGATTTGGATACTGGCAACTCGTATTGCCTATTTTTCCCTTACTCACCAGAGCATTTGGTGCACTCAATACCCAAGTTAGAAGGCATGAGACCAGACATATCTCTATCCATATATGCTTCTCTTAAAGAAGCTAATCACATTTCAGGATCTGCATCCGCACTTTTTATCGGAGGATTTTCTATAAAGGAGATGGGCAAGGTATTGGCATAATCGAAAAGAAAAATTAAGTCCTTTGTTTCCTTTTCTCCTATTGCTCAAAAGTTCATACCTATATGACATAAATGTTGGATTTTTTAGGCTATGCCTACATTTTAGATGGTGTGATTGTGCGACCTGTTGAATTGCAAATTCAGTGGAACCTCTGAAAACCTTATATTAAAACAAAATGTTCTCTCTCTCTCTCTCTCTCTTTTTTTTTTACTCAGAATTCAATGCAGCTGAATCTGACACCAGACTCTAACAAAACTAGCATAACCATCTTGGGAAATACTGGTAAGCTGGCATACCATGGTACAGCTTTAAAGTAGATGGGTGAGCTTGGTTGTTATTTTTCCGTTTTACTCATTCAAATGGCAAAGATGACTGCAAGTCTTCACTTACCTGCTAAAAACCTCCTGCACCCAAAAAAACAAAAAAAAAAAGATTTGTGGTTTAGTAGGTGACACCTACAACCCATGGAGATTTTCCCCAACACTCTAGTTATCATCTTCAGATAACGTTGAGCATAGAAGCTATAATAGACTGACTGACTAATATTTTATCATTGTCTTCTAACATATCTGACATCAAGCTTTGTCTTTGTTATTATAGATGTTGAAATTATCTGGCCTCACCGAGATTTGATTACGATCAGTCCCATCCATAAAGAAGATTTTGGCATTGGAGGGTCAGCACGGTATGAGGTGTGTGCTTTTAACATAATCCATTATTGCTCAAACCTGAATTTGAAATTATTTGGTACTTTATGCCGAATTTCATATTGGAGTATCATGGATGTCTTGGAGAATTCAAAGTGCTGCCTATCCTTAACTGTTTCCTAAGAAGGACTTGAATGTCAACCCATTCCTCAAAATAGAGTCGTTGCCTTCAAAAAAATGAAGTTCATTTAGGGTTATGTTTAGATGGAGGATAATGGAGAAGGGAAGGGAAGAGAATGAAAGGTTTGATTAAGACCTTGCGTCCTTACCTTCACTCTAGAAGTTATTGTAAGGGGGGGAGAAAAACATGAGGGAAAATCTTCTACTCTCTGTTTCTAAGTTCCCACAATTTGGAAGATTTTGGAGGAGAAATTAATTAATTAATATTATATAATTCACTATTTTCTAAACATTCAATGTCAATAAACTAAATCATTATAAATAAATATTTTAATAAAGGATAAATTTGTCAAAGTATATTATAATTATAATTATTTTGTTTTATTTAATTTTTCATTTCCTTTTCCTTGTTAACTTTTTTGTTTTTGGTGGAATTCCTTGTTAATTTTAAACATCTAAACAAAGGGAAGGAAAATTATCATTTAACCCTCAATTCCCATCTCTATTGGTCCCCCCCCCCCCCCCTGGTTCCTTCCCTTCTCTTCCCTTAAAGATAGAGGTCAACTGAGTTAAATTTGTAAAAATTCATTATTTTACCAGTTAACATTATGCATTCTCCATTAGCCTATTACTCTTTTCCTTATTGTGCAGACTACCAGCTGTAGAAACAGCTGGGATCAGAGTATTTTTTATTTGGATGGACTTAACTTCCATTGCTAAAATATCATTTGAAAAAGCAATAGATGATCCTAATTACTAGGCAGAAATTTGTCATTTTAAATTCAAAATCTCCACTAATGTACTGATTGTTTAACTCTGTTGTTTTAGGTCAAACTGCTGAAGGCCAAGAGATTCAAGGAAAAAATCATCCTTACACTCCCAGCGAATGGTTAACCTACTTAATCCTGGATCTTGATACTTCTTGATTCGCATCAGCAATTTAAAAATTCTTTCTAAAAGGAAAAGGACTGGAACTGTATGTTGTAGGTTCCCAAGTTTAATGTAATATTTTTTCCTGTTTTACAGGCCAGAGAGTGGAGATAGACATTAATTATGAACCCGTGGAAACAGCACCATCCAGAACAACCATTAATGTAGCCCTCTGGGCAAGCATCCTGGGGTGTATTCTGCTGTTGATTTTCTCAATCGCCATCTTCATATGGTTCTTGGACAGACCAGAGAGACCTCAGCAATCTAGTGCACCTGCTACTTCGAGCAGTGCAGCACCTAAAACTCCTGATCGAAGCAGTCCTGCTGTTATCAATGAAATGTCTCCTCGGACCCCTCAGCCCTTTGTGGACTATGTAAGGAGAACTATTGATGAAACTCCATACTACAGGCGGGAAGGGAGGAGAAGGATTAATCCACAGAATACATTTTAGACTCTTGGCCCACCTACTACTACTCTCTCACCTCATAGTGGCTTACACATACAGGCGTATGCACTAATTTTATGTCCTGTAATAATGGTTAAACTATGACTTTTTTGATATTACATGTAGTTATGTAAATTTAGGAATATTTGCTATCATACTGTGATTCTTAGTGTGCATTAAAGATGTTGCTAGATTGAATTTTTCAATGCTGTAAATTGTAACCCTTGTCCCAAGTCATCAAAAAATTTATCGAAGTTGATGTATTTTTTTTGGGGATATAGTAGTACGGAACTTTTAATATAAGATATTCTGTTAATTATTTAAATCTCTCACATTAACTTTTAGTGACTTTAAATTAATTTAATTTTGAGTGTTTTTAACAAGATCACTTTGCAATAGTTTTTCTTTCTAAATTAATAGTAATATCAATTGTGCTCAAAATCAATGATCTAAATTAATAATTAAGGGAATATGTACTCCTTAATTATTTAATTCAAACTTTAAGGTTAACATATAAGAATTTATTTTAAAAATGTATCAAGTTGATGAGGGAATTGTTCTTAAGATTTTTCAAAAAAGATTTAGTTTTTATTAACGTTTAAGTTAATTCGATGATATCATTATCACATAAACAAACAAAAATTAATTATCTAAAATGAAGTAATACCGACAACAATCTTTCGGTCATTTTAAAATCTTGAACTTGAATCTGACATATTTTAGGAGGATAAATATATTTTTATCATAATTTATTACGAGTAATGATCCCCTTATAAAAGATAATCATCATGAATTTTATAAAAATATTTTGGGAATTTTATACTTTTCCACCCTAATCTTTAGTTGTTATTACAATCTCTTCCCTAATCTATTAATTGTAACACATTGCACCCTAATCTATCATAATTTAGTCAAATTACCCCCCATCATTTAATTAAGTGTTAAGATTAATGATTTTATTTAACATGAGCTAATTATGTAATTAAAAAAATTGATAAAAAAATATAATAAATTTATTATGCAAAATAACATAAATATCATAAAAATAAATGATATGAAATCTTTAATTAACTTTTATTTTTTGTTTCTATGAAGTTTTTTTAAGAATAAAAATAAAAGTTAATTAGAGATTTCATATCATTTATTTTTATGATATTTGTGTTATTTTGTATAATAAATTTATTATATTATTTTTTTATCAAGTTTTTTTAATTACATAACTAGTTTATGTTAAATAAAACTATTAATCTTAACACTTAATTAAATGGTGGGGTTAATTTGACTAAATTATGATATTTTAGGTTGCAATGTGTTACAATTAATAGATTAGGGAGGAGATTGCAATAGCAACTAAAGATTAGGGTAGAAAAGTGCAAAATCCCTAAATATTTTTAACCAATCATCACCGCTAAATATATATCACTTATATCATTCTATTATTTTTTAATTAACTTGGCAAACATTTTATGAATTTTGGGAGGAAAGTATTCTTCATTTATTCTCGCAAATGATCCAATTATTTATTAAGTAATTAGTCAATTCATGAAAAATTTTAGAAAAAATTAATTTTTGGTGTTTCATAAAAAAAATTGTAAATGATGTCATGCATTAATTAATTTTTTTATCTTTTATAAAAATAATTATTTTGTTATAATTAATAATTATTGTCTTATAGTTATAATAAAACAATTATTTTTTATAAAAATAAAAAAATAAATTGTATATGAAAAAAATTGATGCCTGGTGCACAGAATAATTTTCACATAACTTTATAGTAGAAATAGAACATAAAAGTCTATGACTGCCATCCTCTATCTTCCTTAGCCCCTCACTTCTGCCTTCACGACATCAATCAAATTTTTTTACAAAGGGTTTTAGGTCTTCCAGTTTTTGGGGAAAAATAAAAATATTTAGGGTTACATTCTCTTCTTTTCCTCTTCTTCTACTTTGATTTGAAAAGCTCTTCCCTTCTTTCCTCTACCATGGACTCACCCGGGAGCGACCCTGTCGTCGATGGAGAAACCAACGCCGTTGGGTCCTTTGCTCAGAGAGAAGAAGGCGAGGACAAGTCCCAACCTCTTACCGGCGATGGAGCCAGTCCCGGGTAATTTTCCATCTTCTCCCACTCTTCTATATTCTAAATTTTTACTTTGTGTGCTTTTCAAAAAAAAATTGGAATGAACCTCAAGAAACTTGGCTTGTCACTGACAATTTTATTTACTTGAAAAGAAAGATGTTCAACATTGCAGAAGAAAAAAAGCTGCCTTTTCTTATTTCATAGAGATTTTTTTTTTCTTTCCCTTTTTCCCTTCTTACTGTTGTCATTTGTCAATAGTGTTGCGAGTTTCTTAATTCGATTCTAATTACACTCGACCCCTAATTGCAGAAAGATATTTATAGGTGGTTTAGCGAGAGAAACGACAATTGGTTAGTTCTTTGTCTTACCCGGTGCCAATCCCACTTCTATTGTGGTTTTTATTGTCGTGTATTGGTTTCTTACCCTTGGGATTGCATTTGGTTTGCAGCCCAATTTATCAAGCACTTTGGTAAATATGGTGAGATTACGGATTCTGTGATAATGAAGGACCGGAAAACTGGGCAACCTCGAGGATTTGGGTTTATAACCTATGCAGATCCCTCTGTGGTTGATCAAGTTATTGAGGAGACTCATATTATCAATGGCAAACAAGTAACACTTGCATTTAACGTTTTAATTCAGATGACACTTTTAACTTAGATACAGTAATTACTTTACTGGATCTTATGGTTTTGGGATCATATAGGTGGAAATTAAGCGGACAATTCCAAGGGGAGCGGTTGGCTCTAAGGATTTCAGGACAAAGAAAATTTTTGTTGGTGGAATTCCTTCTACTGTGACTGAAGGTAGATTGTCTTTGTGCTGAAATATAGTTTGTTGCTACTTGACTGAGTCATGAGTCAGAGACACACCTAAACATGGGTAAATCTAAAAGCACAGAATAATATAGATGATATATATTCATAAGTATTGGTGTATATAACTCTGAAAACATCAATAAATAGATGAAAAGATGCCTAATATATGTTTAGATTTAGTATGTTTTAAAACATTTTTAGAAAGTATTTATGAAAGCACTGTTTAGGAGATCTCAGAAACAGATATAGATACAGCTTCTTTGTTGAAGTGTCAGTGCTTCATAGCTACTAGAAAACTGATGAAAAGGAAGGGTTTTTTTTTTTTTTTTAAATGCATGATAGTTTTCTTCAGTGAGAAAACCTTTTCTTGCACCACTTGTACACACATCACTCACATATGTGCAGGGTCAAAGATGTATCTTGCTCCATAGACACCCAAATCAAAATCTGCCACCCTGTGTAAGTAGATGGACTCTTCCTCAAAAAGACTTCCCTTCCCCCTCCAAAATTGGTTAAAATTAACTTTTACAGCTGTTATCTAAATAACAATTTTGAAAACAGCTTTATAACCTTAAAATGGCTGCAACATATTGGCCCCTTGGCTGCGATGGGTTTTAATTAGAGAAGCACTTACGCGATAATTGCAATTTGTGCAGATGAATTTAGAGACTTCTTCACGCGCTATGGAGAGGTCAATGATCACCAAATAATGCGAGACCATTCCACCAATCGTTCTCGTGGATTTGGGTTTATAACCTTCGACTCTGAGGAAGCTGTTGAAGAACTCTTAGCTAAGGGGAACAAGATTGAGTTTTCTGGGTCTCAGGTAAGGAATTTTTATCCAAAAAGAAAGTATCTTGCTTGTGTTGCACTTCACTCTTGTACCTGGTGGGTTAGATGTTAGAGGTGATTTAACCTCTGTAATTAACTTCCAAATATTTACTGGTTGCTAACCTCATTATCCTCTACAATGACATAGAGATGCATATATGTCATCTTGAAGGCACATATGCTACTTAATAGATTTCCCCCCTATGTTTTAAAGTTATCACTTGGTTGGGTGTACTTTCTTGTGTGCAAAATTACTTTATCAATTTCCTGAGCTTGTTTGATTTATGTGTACATTTTTTATAACAATATCTGCATCTACCATTTTGACAATTTAGGTGCCTGATATATGTCAGAAACAAACTATCTGTAGTTTTAAAAAAAAAATCCCTTGCCTGATTGTGTTTTCATAAGCCCACCAATTAGTTAGCAGCCTTCTTGAGTACATTTTCATCAAATAAATGGGCAGTCATATTGTCATCTTTAGAAATATAAAAAAATAGTATAAGCAAAAACTTGTCATTAAACATTATTTTATGATCCTATTTATGTCTGCATCTGACAAGTCTTATATAGTATGGATTTCTTGTCTGCTCTTTAACATAAAACTGATGCATCAGTGAAGTGGTTTATACATGTTTGCTTTCTATAGCTAAACTAGGTTCATTTACTTTTTTTTTTTTTTGAGGCGGGGGAGCAATTTGGGGCTTAATTTTCAAACTGTTTCTTTTGCTGCTGAAAGTTAAGGTAAAAAGAGGAGGAAAACAGTAAAAGAATGGCTTCATGGTTATCTAGGCACCCTGAATTGCCTTTCCTAAAAATTGAGTTTATGTCCAAAGATTATTGCTCACATTCTTTTAATAGTATTGCGTTATCCACTCACTCATGAATCATTATGAGTAATGAACTTTAGGTAATACTTTGGTGCTATGTTGTCAAGAATCATGTGTCATGTTCTCTGGACTTTCCTATTTGAATTCAATCTACTGGCTGCTATCTACTTAGTTCACGCATTATATAAAGTTCCATAGTTCTGTAACTTCATATGCATCTCTCTGTTTTAGTGGGGCATTATTATTGCTGCCTGGGTGGTTTTCCTTGACGCCCTATATTGGAAGTTTCCATTGATTGAATTAGAGAGCATCTCCTATTGTTCTTGGGGCTACTTTCACATTTTATTTTTGATAAGCTTGCAAAAACTACTTTAGAAAGGAAAAGTGTATGAAGTGGAGTGTAAGATCAAGTATGCCCCTCCCTTAGAACAAGAAATCCACCTTCACTTTTGGGGGATTATGTTAAATTAGCAGATACATGACCCCATTTGATTGAGCTATTGCCTCGAGTAACCATGTAACGTGAATTTATTACCTTAAGGAAGTATATCTTAGGTCCAAAGATTTGATCTACCATCATGGTTTGAGGTCAACCATATCTTGTTATCAATCATAATTATTTTTGATAATTAAGGAGCTGTTTATATGGTGTTCATCTTTCCTTTGTAGGTGGAAATCAAGAAGGCTGAACCAAAGAAGCCCAACCCACCACCGCCATCCAAGCGCTATAATGACTCAAGGTCTTCTTCATATGGTGGTGGATATGGAGATTCTTATGATGGACTTGGTGGCAGCTTTGGCAGTGGCAGCTTTGGTGTTGGGGGCTATAAGTCAGGTGGTGTCTATGGTGGTAGGGGTGGTGCTTATGGTGGCTATGGAAGTGAATTTGGTGGGTATGGAGGATATGCTGGTGCCATGGGGCCCTATAGAGGAGACCCTTCCACTGGGTTCTCTGGTCGTTATGGAGGAGGCTTTAGTAGAGGCTATGATCTTGGCGGGTATGGTGGACCTAGTGAAAATTATGGGGGATATGGTGGTGGTTCTTCTTCTGCTGGTACCTATGGGAGCAGTTATGATGCCAACCTAGGGGGTGGATATGGAGCGGGTAGTGGAGGTTCCTTTTATGGGAGTAGAGGGGGATATGGTGGTTCTGGGACTGGTCGATATCATCCTTATGGAAGATAGAACTTTGTCGAGCAAGGATTTATATTCTAGGACTAAGGCCTAGGTTGTATTCGGTACTTCAGTCTATTAGGTTACTTATTTTCATTTTTATTAATTTGTCCTGTATAATTTCATTTGGAACTCCTTATATCAGCGCACCCTCTTCCTGTGCCAGCTTTAGAACAACAAACAAATTTTCCCCTTGGCCCCCCATCGGAGTATGTTATTTGACTGATATGAAGAGCTGCAAATTCTGCAGATGGTGTATTCTCAATCCTGTTCATCATCGCTTGTAACGTTTGTCAGCACTGCCTCTTTTTTCTTTTGTATTTGAATTGATAAATACTCGGGACAGAAAATGATTGGTATCTCTTTTCTGTTATACATCATCCTTGTGATTCAATTTCATACATACACCACCGGATATTCCAACCTCCATTAATGTGTTTCTGGTTTGACATCATGTGCTTCCTTTCTTACACTTTCTGAATTCTGATATCCTTCACTGTAAAATAGAAAAAGAAGAGAAAATTCTCTCATTTTTACTTCACACCTTACACACCTATACCTGCAATAAATAATCATTGAAGAACTAAAATCCTTACATGCCAGTTAAGTTACATATCCAAAACGTTGTTCAAGTCTCTGGAAGTGAAAGGATTGAGTAATTAATTTAACTGCTTGTATTTTGGTGACTTTAAAAATATCAACCTCAAGCATTCATGTTCAGCAGATTCAGAGTGAAAACAAGTATTTATTTTGTAGTTTCCATTTAGGGTGGCGCTCCCCTACAGCCACAAAAATGTGGCTGTAGGGGAATTTAATAATTTTTTTAAAGTTTTGTTTAAAGTTTTTTTAATGGTATTTATTTTATAAAATTAATTAATTATATGTTTATATGATGTATTTTTATTAGAATTTTTTAGGATATTTTTGTATTTTTTTTAAATCTTTTAAGTTACAAATAAATAGTAAAAAAAAATTATAAATGAATAGTAAAAAGGAATGTAAAAAAATTCAAGAAAAAATTCAAAAACATCTTAAAAAATTTTGAAAAAAATACATAAGATAAAAAATAGTTAATTAATTTTAAAAAGTAAAAAAAAATAAATAATAAATAAAAAATAGAAAAAGAAAAAAGAAAAAAAAATGGGGTGGGGATGTAGAATAGTAGTTTCCATTTATTTTTATGAGTCATGTGTAGCCGTGACGTCTATTACACCTGCTTTTTCATAAATTAAAAAGTCTAAACATTGAGAATTTTATAAATAAATATTAATGTGTAGATATATTTATATATAAAGACTAAATGATTATAATATTTTTTAACAAAATAATATTTAATTTATATTAAATATGAAAAAAACACATAATCCTTAAATACTGGTATGAGTTATGCATACCATATTAGAGGATAGAGAATTGTTATTTTTACAAAAGATAATTTCATTTTGTAAAAGTTTTCTTCATTTCATTATTTTATGTAAATTTAGAGAATATCTTAATAGTTTGGTCTTTGAAATATAACATATTTTTTAATTTAATCTTTCAAATTATAATCTTCTTAATTTAATTCTTAAAAAATAATTTTTTTTTTAATTTGGTCTAACTAACCATAAATCAGTCGTTGTTTCTCTATTGATTCACCCTCAATTGCTATTGTCTTTATTGATTCGTGCTTTTCGCCAAGAGATGAAAACATGAGCCAGTTGAGTTTCCAATACCAAAACAACATTGTTTTAGTTTCAAGAACTGAATTAGCTTTTGTTATTTTAATCTGACTCAACCTCTCTACTGCCAAACGTAGGTATTTAACGACCACGTAGCATCTGTGTTAGATCATCTGAACAAAAATGTTAATTCATCTTTAGTTGTACTAACCGAATGGACTAAATTAGAGAAATTAATTTTTTTTAAAATTCAATTGATAAGATTTTAATTTAGAAAATTAAAAAATATATTCTTGAAAATGATTTTTAAAAATATTAAAAATTTAAAAACAATAAAAAGTTAATTTACTCTATTTGTGTGGATCTCATTTTTCCATCACTTCTCCCTGTTACTCTTCTACCGTTGCATTTTTTTTAATAATGATAAATTAATTGTAAGTTTAAAAAATTAAAAAAAATAAACAACCAAAATAAATTCAAACAAATTCAAAAAGAATAATGCATTTAAAAAAAGTAAGAAATTTGAAGAAAATTAGAAATTTAAAAAAAAATCTTAAAAAATTTTAAAAAATATATCATAATGAATAAATAATACAAAGAATAGAAGAAAAAAAAAAAAGGATGAAACAACGGAAGAGGTTACTGTTTGAGTCCCCATACTTTTTAGCCACTCTTTTATGATAAGTTATAAAACTATTTTTGTAAGAGAAAATTCTTTATAATATAATTATAATACATGGCAGGAAATTAAATTGGTTCCTATTTGAGTAGTTTTATTCCCACACTTCTGTACAACCACACCCCAATATTTTATTGTTTTTTCATCTGACGTGGCGCCAACTGTCAGAGTTTCTTTCTTCCTGGACCATCCCAGTACTCCCCCATAATCTCTCCCATTTCCAGCACGTTTCCCTCCAAAATTTCAGACTCCCACTCTCTGCACCTTGCCCCTAAAATTTCAGCTCAGACGCGACGCAATCCCTCGTTCGCCGGTGAAGCTCAAAGCTCAACGCCCACAAACAGAGAACCTCCACTGTTCACCCCGCGCCACCGTTGAGTCGGTCTTGACCCACCGTCGTTTAACCCGCAGTGATTCTCCCCTGTTTGAAGCTCCTCGCCACGAACGGAGCCCCTCGCCGCTGAGCCCGTACTGACCCACCGTCGTTCAAATCGCTGTAGCTCCTCCACACATCAGGTATTTAAAAAGCATGATCACTCATCCTTGCGGACCTCTATCTGTCACTTTTTCCCTGAAAAGTTTGCAACTTTACTTTGTCTGAAACTAGGTTGTCTAAAAATGGTGGCAGATAAGGGCAAGAAATCCAAAGCTGTAAATAGGGGTAATGAGGATGATTCTGATCACATTGACGGTGAACTCGTTCTGTCCATTGAAAAATTGCAAGAAGTTCAGGATGAACTCGAGAAGGTTCTATCTTTCATTCCTTTGTCTTGGCATATAATATGTATATGTATTTGTATAATTGTAAACCTGCATTTCAATCTAAGAGTGATTTTTATGCCAGATGTAGTGATTTTTAAAGATTTTAATCTAAGAGTGCCTTCAGGAAATAGTTTAGCCTTAGTGGGGCAAAGTGGTTCTAGTAAAAGCTCTGTCATCTCCATTATACTCAGATTTTATGATCCAACAGCAGGGAAGGTGATGATTGATGGTAAGAATGTTTGGAGAATCTAGTCTTTAATGGCTTTTACGTCTTAATCCATTATGTATAGAAAAGGAAAAAAGTAAAATAAGAAGAAAGTTTCAAGTAAAATGCCTGAGGCCCAACATATATTTACATGCATGATTCTATCATTCTAGAAAAGCACATTGACTACATGTTTATGTGCCATGTTGTGCTGGTTGTAGAAATGTAGCTACATGTTCTATAATTACATTGCTATTCGTCTGGACTAACAATAATAATATATCAAATTCTTATAGGAAAAGACATTATGAGACTTAATCTGAAATCTGTTAGGAAACATATTGGTCTTGTGCAACAAGAACCAGCTCTTTTTGCAACATCAATTTTTGAAAATATTCTTTATGGAAAGGAAGGTGCTTCTAAATCAAAAGTAATTGGAGCAGCCAAGCTTGCCAAGCTCATAACTTCATCAGTGCTCTTCCTGAGGGTTACTCCACCAAAGTTGGTGAGCGAGTCGTTGAACTTTCTGGTGGGCAGAGACAAAGGGTAGCCATTGCCAGAGCCATTCTAAATGTTTTGTCCTATATTCACAATGGTGTAACCAGTATGTACGTAGAACATTCCTTTAGGGCTTTTAGCCGAATAACCATATCATGATTCATGAATGAGACTTTACTAATATTCTATTATGGACCATTTATGTTATGTTTCATTCTAAGCGAAGATGAAGTCGGTTTTGCAAAAGTTAACAAACCAGAATGCTCTTAGAATGCTTTAATTATGGATATAATATGATTAGATAGCCACTTAAAATATACTCGTAGGTATATGCTTTAGTTGGTTTTGTGAGACAAATTGTTTCAAACTCATTATTTTCTTTGGTTGAACGTCTTTAACTTGAGTATTTAGTCATTTTCAAATGGTGATATTTGATTAAGTTATTAAATATGTAGTCAACAGCCTAATCAGTAATTACCTAAACAATAACTTAGATTAAAGACGCTTGTCTCTCACTTGGCAGCTAAGCTCATAATTAAATAAGATATTAGCTTCTAATTATTTGAATTTTCATAGATTTGCAACTAATGTGCGCTTGAATCCAAGGTCACCACAAACATGTATATCCACCACATTATATTTTAAAAATTAATTAATAAGTATTAGCACATAAAAACATAATAATTTAACAAGACGGTAAAAATTTTTATTATGCTATTAACTAAGGATTGATCGTCTCTAAAGTGCCCTACAAGAAGAGAAAAAACAAAATTGGATATGTTTTTCATGAGCCAATTATGCAATGTTGATAGTTGAAACCTTCTTCGTTTAAAGTAAACAGCTACCTCTTTGTTGTGAAGATTAATAACTACATGCTTATCATAAACCACTTTCCAAAACATAGCAAAAGGAATTGAACTTGTGAGAACTAAGACATCATTTTAATCCCATGATTTACTACCAGTGAAGCAATTACAGTCACAATGAAATACAAAAGCGATTTAATCCCATCATTTTAATCAACCAAATTTCTAATATACAAAGGCGATTTCATCTGACAACCCATAACTGGGATGGCAACCACTTAATTCTCAACTTCTATCCCGAAGTCTACATGATTTAAAATTAAAGGGAAAGAGCTTTCCAGCAGCCCCCAACAAACAATCACAAATGATTATATAGTGCATCCAGAGTATCAGCAGCCAATATAGCTTCAGCCTTTAGTGTTGGTTCCCACAATAATTGGTGTGGCATCATGCACCATTCTAGTCACCCTGTGAAGGAAAAATGTAAAAACTTTAAAATAATTATCAATTAAGAAAAAATAATTATAATTATCAATGACAAGAACAAACACCTATAACTCTGTTCACACATGATCATCAACATAACTCTGCTCATACATATGTACAAGCAAAACAAAATTTTGAAGTAAAGCATTGGTAGTAGGGTCTTAGGAAATGTTTCTTGTCAGGTTTCAATGCTACGAAGTTTGAGTAGTTATTATATAGCATTATTGAACACTGTTTAGTATTTATAGATCGTTACCACTCACCAACAAGTGCCATAATTTATGGGGTCAGAATTAGATTAAAGATTTCAAATTCAATTAAAAGTATCGGATAAAAAAAAACACAGTAATAGTAAAAACATAGAAGGGGAAAAAAAGGTGTATGTGCTCGTAAAAAATAAGTATCATTCTTATTGCTTAGCAAAAGCAGGCTTCTTTACCAAAAGAAAGATATACTCCCATTCTTATTCCTCCTACCTTAAGGGCTCTACACTGATTAATATCC
>JASKGM010000012.1:319108-329933 GCA_034509205.1 Ceratonia siliqua | reverse complement strand
CCCCCCCCCCCCCCCCCCCCCCCCCCCCCCCCCCCCCCCCCCCCCCCCCCCCCCCCCCAGTGGTAGCACTTTGATAGTAAAGACAAAACAAGTAAAGCAGTAATTATGAAGCAATGCTGCCATCGCATCTTACATGAATAAAGTTCATTTACAATAAAAAATCATGAATAACATATGTTAGTAGAAAGATATAATTTCTGCTGTATTCAGGTTATCCTTTGGATGAATGAATAAAACAAAAAAATATATATTAAAGGAAAAACTGAGGAAAGAAATGATGGTTCAGAGTATGCCTTGTGACATGTTCATACATCTGAAGCAAATCAGATACATACTTCACCAAGTAACACGCATATAGTGGCAGAGCCGCATATGCTCCAGTTAGGGCCATTGTCCACACTGAATTTTTTAGATACATCTTGCATATCATCTTGCATATAGTGCATATTGATATTACTTTTAAATGTTCCCACTTAATATTGTAGTTTGCCCCCATTAAACCCAATTTAATCTAATAACTATTAACAATAATATATTATAGACATAGAAGGCAAACATAGCTACAGTACTCCCACAGCAAAAGAAGTTCAGTCAGTAGAAAATATAACCACCCAAGATAACGTATGAGGCAAGTGTCTAACTACCCAGGAAAGAAAAGGCAAGAGACCAACTCAGCTAATTTCGCAATTGTGAAGAAGCTTTGTAAGTCAAAGGTACAAAAAGAACATCAAAATTTTCTACTTATTATTTTGTTCAATTTTATAATCAACCTTTTTTTTTCTTTTGTAGTTATCCTGCAGTCTTCACTTGAATTATGTATATTAATATTTCCAGTCATAAAAATTAAAAATTTGAAGCAGAAAAAAATGCTCCACTAACTCTTGGGTCCTTGCTCGCTCAGCCACTACATGAAAAATGAGGTGGAGATTTATTTGCATACCCTTTCCTTGCACTGGAGATTGTCCTTCAATACATGAGATAGAACACTGGCAGCTCTGCAACAAGTCTGCAGTCCAGAAAATAAGAAGTTGGCCAAATAGTTTTCACAAAAGTACAAAGATCACAAGGCCATTATTATTTGCAACAGAACCCAACAATTCCACTGGTATCAGTTTGCAATACAAATCTGACAATGAATATTAGGCAAACAAGACACACACCTCAAGATCACCATCATTTTCACCCCAAGTAAGACCATGTAGTAGCATGCTGCAAGAGAAACAATTTAATATCTTAAAATTGAATGAAGATATAAACTTAACAAAAGATGCGATAATTTAGAATAAATACATGAACAAGGATTGTTATATAAAAAAGCACAAAATCTACTATTAAAAACATGGTAGATATAAGTGTGGTCATTAGAGCAACAAGAACAAAACAAACCTTCCAAAAGACATATTGACATCCTCCTCAAGCGGTGCACGGTTCATGGAATATGGCTGTGGAATTAGTGTAGATGCCAGCATTGTTTGGCCATCAGCATTTTTCTGATTTAGATAATGTAGATCAAAAATTAAAAAACAAGAGAATTCAAAATGAGACATATCTTGTCAAAAAGAAATAATGTGCACAAATTGTGATTCCTTGACTTGAAAATTATATGATTAATATGGTGAGGTATTTTTAAGAACTAAAGCAAAAAGGATGTAAACATGAATTTAAAAACAAAATAATTGGAAATGAGGCATATCTTGTCAAAAAGCAATAATGTGCACTAAACTTCTTGACTTGTAAGTTATGTAATAAATATGTTACAAGGTCTTTTAAAGAACTAAAGCAAAGTAAACATTAGCAACCTCACAAAAGTTTTTGAAAACATAATCAGCTGCAATGAACTCTTGCATGCTGGAAGTCCGCAATATGATTCTTAGTAACGAGTTAAGAGCAGGTTCTACTTGTGGCTCCTCTCCAAGAAATTTGCTAGCAAGAACATCAAGAGTCTTTGAATCTCCAACAATCAGATCACCAATACATCGCAATGCCTAACAAAGAATATTAACAATAAATAACTAGGCATGTCTTCATACTTCCTCAAGAATAGAAAACTTGCTCCACAGGCTTAGCATTTCAGAACAAACAAAAATAAATCATTGCCATAGAATAACAAAAATGGGCAGAACTATTATAACTGAAAAATGAAAGTGATCTTTTGAACCATATGTGCATCAAAGGAAAGTTTTCCATTTATAAACTTGTAAGTTGTAACTCAATTACATTACAAGTTCAATTAATTCATACTTCATAGACAAGAGACATGTAACCTAATTTGTGGTATAGCACGGTGCATGATCAGGTATGGGTAATTGATATGACACTTTGTATAAGGGGGGGACTAAGCTACGTCCCCCCCTTAATTTTTTTTTTTACTTTTTCTATTTTTAATTTTTTTTTAAATTTTTTTACTTTTTAAAATTAGTTAAGTATTTTTTATCTCATGTATTTTATTAAATTTTTTCTTGAATTTTTTTACATCTCTGTTACTATTCATCCATAATTTTTTTTACTATTCATTTGTAACTTAAAAAATTTTGAAAAAAAATACAAAAACATCTCAAAAAATTCTAATAAAAATACATCATATAAACATATAATTAATTAATTTTATAAAATAAAAAATATTAAGAAAAACATTAAAAAAAACTTTTAAAAAAGTTTTAAAGTTATCCTACAGCCCACTTTTAGCAAGCCCCTTTGTATAATTCGCTGAACGGAAGTCAGTACAGTATTTGGGGTCATAATATGCTCAAAAACACTGTTTGGTTCGTATTGATTTATATGAAAGAAAAAACATATATTACTATTACTTATTGTAACAAACTAAATTATGTCATGTCTATAAAATTAAATAATCAAACCACAAAAAGAATTAATAAATTTTAATCATATATTATTAATCCTCTATATATGTATATATTTCTGAATATTGTATGTAAGTTGAGTGTTGAGTGTTATATATATATATATATATATATATATATATATAGACACACACACATGCACACACATACATCAAATTGAAACCAAAATGGGAAAAAAATCATAACATTTGAATCTAGTATCATCAATAAATTATATAATTGGTGGATAACAGCTGAAACATTGATAATCATGGTAAAATATTGAATAATTATGAAATGCCAAAGAGGTCCAGAAAAAGCACTATATTGTAAATTTAAAATTTTAGTTTCTTATTGAAAACAATAGCCATCCATTTGAATCTAGTATCTTCAATACATTATATAATTGGTGGGTAAAACAGGAACATAAATAATCATATTTAAGCGTTGAATAACTAGAAATGTCGAAGATGTCCAGAACACATTATAGAAAAGCAATATATTGTAAATTTAAAATTTTAGTTTCTTATGCAAATACCATTGTGGAATGTGGATATTAAAAATAAACTAAATTTAAAACACATTCAGACGTCAACATGGAAAGACAATGAGAGAATGAGGGAAAAAAAATAGATTCATCAATTAACACAATACTTAAGGATAAGCTCAAACGTTCAACAATTCTGAATCTGATCCATTTTTATTAGTCAATCTAAAAGTCGCTAATTATTCTAAGTCAATACATAGTATGTGTTTAAGTAGTTGTGGAAAGGCGAGGGGTAACAGTAGCATCATAATTATGTATATATAAATATACACACATAGAGTAACCCTCAAATTATAAGTCATGCTGTTTCCACTCATGTTGCATGTGCATACAGTATGGAAAGAGAGAGGTGCAGAGGAAACCAATCTTACCGCACAGCGAACAGCAACAGGTGCCCACTGACTTTCAACACCTAACATTAATAAATGGTCCAATACCTTTTTCTAGAACCAAATCCATAGAAAGAAGCATAAGATATCACCAGATAGCCAATTTATGCAATCATCGTGAGGGACTGAGTTCTTGACAAACCTGAACCAGGGTTGTCTTATTTGTCTGTTTATTCATATCTTTCCCAGAATCAGCCTCAGAACCTCCCATTATTAGCAGTTTAATGGTCTCTAACGCACTGAGTAGATTGATTGTCTACTGGCATGGTGTTTGTATCAAAGACAAAAGAGTTTCTTATAAGGGTTCAGGAACGGCATAAACTTAAGTCAAAAAAATGCAAGCATCTAACCTTTTGTTGAGTGAAAGTGTATGTACTTCCTCTCAGCTTCAAAATTGATGTCAATGAATCAAGTCCTATAGTTTCTCTCAGTAGTATCTGAATCATAATTCAAATTAGTACCAAGATAAGAACATGCATCAACACAAGTACAATAGTACACAACAGAGTCAAGAAACCTGATTGGATCCATTGTTACGAAGCAGATTGTTTAACAATTCAAGGCAGTCCTGTGCAGTAACCTATACATTAGTACTTGACCAAAAGATTCATAAAGTTCTAAGGTACTCATAAAATATAATTAGAGAAAGAAACTTTAGGTATAAAAGCTTAGGTCAACAATCATAAAATGTAATGTTCAACTTCTAATATAAACAAAAGATTATAAATAGTACAAATTTTCGTAAATCTGGGCAATGCAAACATAATAAAAGTCCAATAAAATGCTTGTACTCATAACCAAAAACAGCTAAAAAAATAGTGGGTAAATGAAGCTGGTATGAGCTCTAAAAGCTTCACCAGTAAAACTGTCATATTAATCCATGACTAATCTGCAATAACATGCTTTTACAAGCATAGGTTAATAAACACAGACAGCTTTAAATTTGCATGGTCCAGGCGAATTATAAAAGCATAAAGGATTTGTAACTTCATACATCAGAATGTAGCTCATGAGCATACTTACTAAAGCAAGTTAAATAAGTTACTATCATAGAGTAACCATGTATCACCTGTACAACGACACCACCATCTGAAGCTCCCTCCTCTTTTATGATACTGAAAATCTTCTCAAATGCACCTTCAAAGACAACAATCTTTTGAATTTCCTATAATCACAAGAGATTTTATTTAGGATAATAAAACATTTTAGCACCCAGTTAAATAGAAAAAGTAAACAAATGTAAACCAAACAAGTCAAGGTGGGAAAAAATAGAAGATGACAATGAGGACAAAAAGGTTACCTCAGCTTCACGGGTCAGGTGGGTAAGGAGCAATAAGGCCTCATTCCGTATTACCTGGAAGGTAAACCTTGATCATTTGCTTAGCATCATTAACAGCAGAGCAACAACAATTCCAAATACAATCAGCAAGTTTCAGACTTTCTATCAAGAGGGAACCAGTAAGCAAAACATAACAAAAGGTTTTCATTTTTCAATACTAAGGCCCTGTTTGGATAGGCTTGTTAGCAGCTTATCTAGTCCAATAAGCACTTATTAACCACTTTTTAAACGTTCTTGGACTAAATTACTATTAGTTTTTGTTTTCATAAGCTTGAAATTGAAGATGATCAAAATAAGCTCCTGCAAAAGCTCAAAATAGCTTAAGCATCTGTTGGTTTTTCAATAATTTTGGACGAATTGTCCACATTGATTTTTTTTAACAACATAAGCACTTCTCTGAGTGTCTATCAAAACATAAATTAGCTTAATTTGCATTGCACTTATGGCCATTGAGCTTATTTGATATGCTTTTCTTGAATAAAAGTTATATATCCAAACAAGGCCTAAATCTTCAAGTATTTGTCTATTTGAAGAATCAAATTGCTCCCAAATAATTACAGAAGTTTGATGTACCATCATAAGTGCAAAGCTTAAGCGATATATTTTGTATATAAACATGATGAAATCAACATATAATTTTGGAAAGGACAATCCAGCTTTCAAGTCATGTACCTCACGATCCATAAGCATATCCATTAGCCGAGTTATACCACGAGGAATGGTCAATATGGCTTCCTGTAACCTAAAGAAGAACTCAGCAAGGTGCTTTCCAAGCTATAAACAGAGATGGTAGCTATAAAACTAATACCTTTGTGTAGAATTAGTGAGAAGGGCAGTCAAAAGTTGCAGAGTATAATATCGTACATAGAAATCATCCTCTGTCTGTCAAAGTATCCCAAAAGAAAAGTGGTCAAAAAAATACTATCAGTTATATGCATAAGCCTAGAAATCAAAATAATCTCCAGCGATATAATTGGGAACACATTTCATGATTTTAGCATAGACATTCTTACCAACAAACTTAGAAGAAGAGAGATGCTTTCTGCCTCTCTAGAAAGCAAATCAGTGTTCATCAATGCTGGCTGAACTTCATTACTTGACCCTTTTGCATGATTAATAGGAGTCAACGCACTTACAAGAGTCTCAAGGGCACCTCGAACCTGCATGGATATGACTGTTGTTTAACTCATTGTAGGGACATTATAAGTTGAAAGACAATGGAATAAATCTAAAGGGAAGAAATGCATTTAAAAAAAAAACCTAGGAAGAGGATTAAAGATATTAGCAAGGAACTGCAGCAAGACTGTAAGAGATCGGTAACCAAAAATAAAACCTTCACAATTTAACTGAACCCACGTCCACTCATAAATGAAGTTAGCACAACTAGGATACATATACTCCAACATGATTAACCGATGACTGGAGAATTGCAATAGTTCTTCAAAATCATAAAGCAAAGTAAATGTGGTGCTTCCTAGAACCCATGCAAGAGGCTAACAAAGACAACATATTGATACTCCAACACACTAAATTGATGACTGGAGAACTGCATTAGTGATCTAAAATTTCTTCAAAACTATCACATCCTATCAAAGCAAAATAAAGGCTGGTACTGAAGAGAATACCCTAGAACCACATGGTTGACCAAACTAACTATCATAATAATATTTAAAATGTAAAAAGTAGGCAATAAAAAAACTGAAAAAGCCCCAACCCGAATACAGAAATTTAAGATTCTAAATATGAGTAGGGAAATTGGTTTTAAGATTATAGATGAACGTAAAATATAACCATTATACCAATTTGGCATATAAAACAGATAGTCTTTAAGAGAAGAATGTTTCAACTCCATATTTAGTACAGAAAATTGTATCATAGATCTGATAATTGAGGGATTAATAATAATAAATATTCACCCAATCACTTTTCAAAGAATTTTTATTCCATCATTTGTCTTCTTATTGAATAATGAGCTTGACAATGTGGATCCTTGAGTAATGCAAAAAATACAGGAAACACAATTAGACAGAGAAGATAATAGGAAAGAAAGGTTTGTTACCATTTCAATATCATCACGTTCTTCCTTCAAGACACCTAACATTACAGGAAAGCCTGCAAACATATATGATGAAACATGTAACATAACACAAGACAAAAACTACCACGATTTGTTTGAGAGACGAGATGTACCCATAGCCCCAAATGCTAACTGTGCAGCTCGACTTTCCGATACAACAGCCTGAAGCTCAGTAATAGCATTTCTCCTATCCTCAGCTAGTTTACCATTGCTTATCCGGTCAAGCAAGCGTTCAACATAGCTATTGAAACAAGCCAAATAGCAGGCATGTGACATTAGAAGTTACTCCAATAGTAGTTTGAGCAAACAACAGACAATGAGAAACAATGAAATAAAAATTCCACATGGAATTACTGAAAGATATAAAATACTCAGAAGGAAACTATCTTTTTGAAGTCAAAATAGTGTTGCAATGAAATTGAACCAAAAGAAAAGATTGAAGAAAAACAATTGAAGTGATATCATATGCAAGCAGAAAGAAATCAATAAAAAATTATATTAATTTGAACAAATAATATTGATCAACAGGCAGCCGCAGTAAGGATCAACCTAAATTTTTTCTCAAGAACGTCTTTAACCCCTTATACATAGAAGAAGATTAGAATTCCTAATTGTTATGGAGCTACTAAAACATAATATACATAAACAAGCTAAATAAATTGTTACAAAGCAACATCCATGTTAAATGTTAAAAATCCATACTAATCAGAGAGTTCTTCTATGATTAGTTTTGACTAGAAGTTACAAGAAAAAAGTTATAGCTAAGTAACAATTTAACTTGCTCTAATTTATGATCCATGAGCATATTAATGAGCATAGATGTGGGGACATAACCATGAGATAATTTTAAAATTCTCCTATAATCTTTCACCTATTGAATCAAGGCATTTTTTTCCACATTGACATCAGAAAATATTCTGAGTACAATGAGAATGTGTTGTGGGTAACTTTTGAATAGCACCTTATAGATATCAGTAAAATGAAAGTTTGATTACCGCAATATTCATTTATTCAGTGGACAGCAAATCAAATAAAGGGTACCCAATGACTCTGCTGTTGTTCTGGGAAGTATAGCATCCAACTTATTAATAAGATGGATTTTTTTAAATTAGATTCATTAAGTAGCAGTACAGGAAACTTGTATCATTCACTTTGTAGCACTAGTAAGTGCAAGCACTTGCATTAAATTCAGCTAAATGATTATATATAGAAAGCTATAAGATATATATATATATATATATATATATATATATATATATATATATTATATTCTTGTATATAAAGGATAAAATCTTCAGGAGAATATTCTTGTAGAATTCTATAGCAGAAGTCAAGATGAAATTGTCAAAAACGGATTGTGGCAAAAATGGAGAGAAGGAATACACTAAACATAATATTCTAGAAAATCTTTAATCGAAGTTGTTCTAGTTTTAGGTCACAAAATAAGCTTCCAAAGACTAAGGCAGAGGTGTTTATGACATTAATGATCATAACAGGCATAAAATGAATATATAGAACAACAAAAAATTCATTTTACCTGTCTTCATTTGAAGAATTATTCTCGTTGCCAAAAACAAGACCAACAACCCCCTGCACCAGTATAGATAGATTAATTTCCACATCGACATAAGATTTACGTTTGAATTTTCATAATCCCAGGTTGCTCACTACTAAATAAAAACACTGAGATTAGCATGTTTAGCTAGCAATATATGAATGAAATTATGAATTACTACACAGATGAAAGGAAAAAAGCACAACCAATTGCAAGTGAAATCGGCCTCTAGTATCTAAGAGATACACTCACTTCCAGTTACTACAAACTCGGGACTAAAATCTCCTAAAATCTTATGATTACGGTTTCTATTTTCAAATTGCGAACTGATGGATAATGATTGTAATGGATATGCTTTATAAGAATATATACAAGTCCCTTGAAAAACTACAAAGAACAGGTCCAGTCATAAGATATTGCAGCCACCTTACATGTTAGAAAAAGCGCCTTATGTACTAATTCAAGCGAAATATCCGCATAAACTGTGAAGCAACGCAAAAGGCATGAGAGAAGGGGCAAGATTACCTTGTAACCAGACACCAAATCCATTTTCATAGATCACAGGATGCTCCAGAATCCTAAAACAAAATGAAAGAAGAAAAGCCAAAGAAAATGAACAAATTAAATGCGGAAGAAAAGCAAGGCAATCTGATTGAAGTCAAATTTATTACGAAAAATCATCATATAGAATACATGAGAACCCTAAAATTAGATTTCCCGTGAAATGCAAGGAATTGATTTTTAAAAAATGGTTAGAACAAAACCTAGCGATCCAAGAAAAAGATGAAGTGGGGGATTTTGGTTATGAGCTTTCGCGTAGCTGATTCAAGAGTGGCGATAGAGTTGTGAGTTTGACCAATACGGAGCTTAATGCTTTTGGCATTAGCAATTATGTTGTGGGGATTACAGCGAGTTTTCCTTTTTAGTCGCTGATTTGCAGTCACCGGAACTAGAGACAGACACACACGGTAATTGATGAAATGGGGCCTTGTAAGTTAGCCACCGACGCCCAAATCCACATAAATGGGGATATATGTTAGCTGTTCTGAAACCAAGATCTGGTAGATATCCATTTTGGACCCAAATAAAATAGATCCGTCATGATAATAGTGCACAGCAAGCCCACCAGAACTTCATACTTAAGCCCATTAATATATTTTTGGGGCTTTCGTGTCATGTATCCTGAATTTCCATTCTACAATCAGCCCAATAGGCCCATACTAGTGACTTTTCGCTTGTTTGAGAGTTTATTTAGGCATCCACTAGACAGAAAATGGAGTGGTTCAAGATTAGGGATGTTTTTAATTTCATTTGTCTCTTCATCATAATATATTGAGCCGTGAAAATAAATATTTTTGCATTTTCATTCCCATCTCTTTTTTAAAGGCAACAAACAATTATATTCATTTTTTAATATTTTCTAACCTACATTCAAATGCATAGTGCATATAAATATTTTTTTAAGCCTTGTGTTTAAATTTTTAAATTATTTTTTAAAATAAAAACTATAAACAAATAAAAAGACAATACACTAATACATTTAAATATAGTTTAATAAACACTCATTTTTTTTGCACATTAGATCAATGGAAACGTGTCCATGGCGAGCACCCAATGGGGCACATCCCCATTGGCTTTTGTTGGGAAGTGAGTTTGCATGTTTTGAAAGGGAAGGTCATTTTTTCGTCAAGTTTCTTCTCATAATTGACTCAAAAAATATTACTTTTACATTTAATTCTAAAGACGAAAACCAGATAAAGCTCTAATTTTTCTTTACTTTTTATCTAATTAAAAATGTAAAATAACCAACAATCTTTGTATATATATAAAAGACACGTCAATTTTGATCCTGTTGCTACAAGCTTAACGGAGCAATGGCGTTGGAATAGTTGTGTTCAAGGCATGAATAATAAAAAAGTTTTCAAATTCTATGTAACGTAGCAAACTAAGGTTTGTTTAGTGCAAACTGTAAGATACCCGTGTTTGTCTTCTCCATACTTTGGACTTTCACTTTTCTGTTTGGTGCAGTTGTTGATTTTGTTTATGTACACCTTCTTGCATCTAACTATTTTATATGA
>JASKGM010000012.1:284507-319008 GCA_034509205.1 Ceratonia siliqua | reverse complement strand
AAAATTTTACAAAAAATACAAAAACATCTTCAAAAATTTTAAAAAAAATTTATAATATAAAACTTAATTTATTAATTTTAAAAAATAAAAAAATTTTAAAAAAAATTTTAAAAAATACCCTACCGCCCACTTGTGTGGGCGGTAGGGTAGTCACTGCCATAATATAACAACGCATCCGTCTGCTGTATTTGTTCTGAAAGTGGCAGACTCCTTGACGTGTAACTCAGGTGGAAAACCCAATACTAAGACTGAGTCAAATATAATTTTATTTTATTTATGAATAAATAATTTTACACTAAAAAAACCATAATAATACTGAAAATTCAGTAATACAATAGTACTCACGCACAAGAGACTGTGAACAGTTGCCCTCAACACTTTTTGTTTATTTATTATTATATATAAGAAAATAAATGTGTTATCATAAAAAAAAAATATTTGGCCCCCTCGCGGTGCTTCCTCTTTATCAACACGAGGAATGATATGTGTACACCACATATTTGTACACTTTTATACACCATAAGAAAGGAGAGGAAAGAGAAAAAATAAAAGAAATTATTTTTTTAATAAAAAGTGACATGTGTTATAAGTTAAGTGGTGATGTATGGAGGTGTATATTTTAAGTGGTGTATATCTATCATTTCTCTTATCAACACATAGTTTAGCAGACAACCCAATTTATGAAAGAAATATTTTTGATAATATTAAAAATAAAAAATTATATAATATTTTTAAATTATAAAAACATATTGATAATAATTGTAATTTATGTTTTTTTTTTGTAATGAAATTAAGTATTTTATTTAAGTTGTATTGATTATAATTAAAAATTTAGTTAGAATAAAAACTATTTTTATAATCTTTTTTTTTTTTTAAGGAATTGCCCCCACTCTAAATTTTTTTGAGTCCACCATGGGTAGTACTAAGATTTTTCTTGTATCTGAGGGGCCTTGTCCACTTTTCATGCCAGGGATCTGGTGCCAGTGCCACTAATAGGATGGTCTGCACGGCCCTTGGATGGAGTAGACATTATAGCTACAATGCCCCACATTCCATCCTATCCCTTATATCCACAAGATCTCGTTCAATATTTGCTCGGGATCTTGAGAGCATTTATTTACGGAGTTGCCTAGCCTACCGCCGGTGGGCTGGCTTTTCTAATTTTTTTTATTTATATTAATTAATTATTTTTTGTATCATATAATTTTTAAAATTTTATTTATTTATAAATAAATAGTATAAAAAAATTATGAATGAATAGTAAATACTAAATAAGATATAAATAATTTTAAAAAAATTAAAAAATTTTAAAAAATATATATAACATAAATAATAATTAATTAATGTTAAAAAAATTTGAGACAAAATATCAAAAAATAAAAAATCAACACAATATTTCTTACCCTACAATTTTATTTTAAGATTGTAGCATAGTATCCTCCTTTATTTAATGCTATAGTCACACCTAAATTGGATGCGACCATCTCTAATAAAAAGGAGAAGGCCCACTCCAAATGAGTGAGACCCATAGAGTGGAGCCCTCCTCAGATTTGTGAGTGTTTCATTCAGTTGAGTGCAATCGAAGTACTATACTTTTTGTTTCAGATCTTGGTTCACCTTTCCAGTAACAAATAAACCACATCTCTTTCAAGTTATCAAAATTTCTAAGCGTATGCAATTGGATTGATTAAACCGCTAACCCACCCAAATCAAATCAAATATATAAAATATAGTTATATAATATTATAATTTATAATACATATATATGTAATAATAAATATATATTAATTATTACATTTAAATAAAATATTAAAAACTAATTAACCAAACTGAACCAAGTCGATAAATAATAATTTAATTCAGTTTGATTTTCACACCAAATTTTCAAAAACCCAAACCAAACCAAATCATCTAAATTTAATTAATTTGGTAATCGATTTACTTTATTAACCGAATCAAATCACCCATACACACCCTTAAAATTTTAAATTCCAGTCGGAACTGCGACTCAATTAATTTTCTTGGAGATATTCAAAGTCTACCTCAGTCGACGACTAAAACTACAATGTTAAAATATGACAAGGAGTTATACAAAAGGGAATGCGAGTTGTGTAGATAAGCATAGCGTTACTGGAAGGATAAAAATGAGACAGAACTCTATGCTTTGGAGCAACTATATGCTCAGTCACCCAGTCATACCACATCTAATCATGGTCTTGCATTTAGTGTGCTAGTCACTGTCCCAATCCTCATCTGTCTCTTTTGGAGTTCTCTTATGGTTATTATCATTATTAACCACATTCCTCTCTTTATTTGTGTGATCATCCCCAGTGCAATCTTCCTCAGAACCTGAATGCCACATCCTGTTTTCTGAATCACTAAGTATATCTTCGGATCCGGATTCATTTGTCTTGAAGCGTTGGTTAAAATCAGCTCTGCCAACCTTATATTGCTTACCTCTCACACTTTCTGGTACATCACTGAATTGTCTTGATGATCTTGAGTCATTTTCTTCATCATCAGACGCCCACATTGCATTTTCAAGATCACTAAACATACTTTCTGATTCAGAATCTTTTATGGTCATATTTCTCCTAAATTTACTTTCATTAACTTGGCCCTTACCAACATTATTCCGCTTCTCTCTGGCCACCTTACTTGCGTTGAACCTGCCTTTAGCTTCACTAGACTCATCAGAATTGCTGTCAAGACGACTAGCATACGCAATATTACTAGAATGCCATTCCTCGTCATCATCAGAATGATTATTGTCTTCATCATTGCTATCACTAGCCTGATGCTTAGCATGTCTAGTCTTCCGAAACCTTGAACCTCTATCATCACCATCATATTCTTCGTTTCTAGAAACATCAGATCTTCTGAATCTTCCACCAAATTCTTCTCTGTTCCTATACCTTATTATGCCATGCTCTTCTTGTTCTTTTGCTTCTTCAGCTTCATATTCTTTATCTGCTGCATCCTCTATCTCAGCAATGAAGCGGTCTAGCTCCTCCTGGTCACTATCAATAGAATGCTCTGACTGTTCCAAACCTTCAGTAAGTTCAGTTACTGACTGTTTGCCTTCATGGAAGACATAAGGGCTTCCTTCTTTCTTGTCAATAGCATTGAAGAATGTGGAAGCAACTCTCTGGATGCTGGCCATGGCAGCTGGATCCTCAGGATTTACACCCATCCGCCGGAGCTGCTGTTCTATTTTCTTTATGTTTAACTTCTGAGATTCAAGAGCTTGCTCAAATCTGGCCTTAAAAAGAGCCTGCATGCAACAATAGGAACAAATATATTACCCATAGAAGATATTATAACTTGAGACCATAATGGTGATTTGAAAAATAGGTGTCTATTACAGCGGACTTGAGCAGTCAAGATCACATCTAAACATAGCCACATGTTCATGAGGTTGTCGCATAAAGTCATTCCAATTAAAGAATTCCACCTATGATGACTGATCAGTCATCAACATACTGTCCCAAACATATATTTGATTCAAGTATGGTTTAAAGCTCAAAAAGGAATATAACAATGCAAACTTACCTTCCTCTTTGTAAGGGTGTTAATAGGTATTAAATTTTTGGGTTGGCGATAGTTTCTTCCACGGAACATAATAATTGTTTTTACATTATGAATATTTATCACAATACCGCCACTCAATCTTGCAATCATTGTAGCCATTTCTTTAATTTTTTCCTTAGGGAAGTTGTCACAACAAACTTGAACAGTCTCATGAAACTTCCAATGGAGATGCATATTTTGCACAACTCCTCCAAAAACTCCACGTACACCAACTGGAACATAATTCTTATTCCTAAATCCAATTTTTTTAAATGCCTGAAGCTGTTCAGGTGTTAAGAGCTCTGGGTCATGTCGAGGGGGAGGCAACTCTGGCAGCTCATATTTCTTGAGCTTTTGTAGTAGTAATGCCACTTTCTTCTTGGCCTGCAATAGTTCGAAGGTAGGTACGTGATATTTAATCAAATAATTATGTAAAAAGAATTAGGGCATAACCAAGCAAAAAATTATCAAGTAGTACAAATATGCAACCTGTTATCATGACTTGAAATTAGCCATTTGATGATTATTGTATATGTGGAAAAGCTAATCACTAAACAATCAAAGCCAAAGAAGTAACTATAACGAAAGAAAAAAACATGAAATAATAACTTAAGTTAAAGCTAAGGATGGTAAATCTAATTTCTTCAATGAAGAAAGATGGAGAGTCTCCAGCACTAGATCATCTCTTATCAATCTGGGTTTTACTTCCATGAGGCAGCAGGACAACTTATAAGCTTTGAAACTATCTCAATTTTACTCAATTGTGATTTAAAGACAGACTCAAAGTTTATCTCAAGTTAAAGACAGAAACATTGTTCATCTCAAGTTTTGTCCAGAGCCTATTCCTTAGCTCATTGTTTGTTTAACCTATTGGCCCTCGTGGCTTTTCCCTTTGAGATGAAGCTTATCTGGGAAAGAAGACCCTCTGTTAAATCACCAATTTCATTAGTGTATTCCAGGCGAAATAAGGAAATTCCGAGAAAGGAAATTAAGGGGTCAACTTCAATGATTGATTGATTACTTGATTCTTGGGAGTTAATACTGATTCTCTAGCTGGAGGAAATTATTTTGGAAGGAAATCAACCAGTCAAAGAGAATTATGAAGAATTATAGCTAGATTGGCAATTAGGTGCCAATTGCAAGGATCCTTAGCAGAATAAAGTCATTTAATGTCTTTTATGTCTTTGTTTGTTGCCTAATTTTCGAATATTATCATTAAATGCATTTATGTTCATGTCTACTGTTTTATCCCCCATTGTAAGCCAAAAGACTATTTATAGTCTTCTTTTTTATGAATAAAGGATCCAGAATTTTACCCTCAACAAGTTGTTGAAACTAAGGAGGCCAGGCACCTCGAATAGCCTACCAAAGGAGGCCCAGTGTCCCTTGAAGTACCCTACATTCAGATTTAGAAACCAAGATAGGGAAGCCTAGGAAATTTGATCCAGCTTCACTATCTCTGGTAAAATATAATACTAGAGCTGCTGAACGGGCCCGTAACACCCTCCCCCCTCCCCCCTCCGCTAGAAAAAAACCTTAAAACTCCCTAACTTTACTCCATGTGGGACTAAAGAGCCTCTCTATGGTATAAACAAGTGGTGACTGGTGAGTGGTGACAACAACACAACCGAATAGGAATTAATTAGTTTTACCTAGAAATCAACATGAACTCAGAGCATAGATTAAAGAGACAGTTCTGTTACCAAGGAACCTTTGATTTAGTGTGTTCAGGAGTCAGATCAAATGAACGAAAATAATAATAATAATAATAAAGAGACAGCTCTACTAATTGGAAGGTATAGATAATTTACTCTTTTGAGATTGTAAATGAGCCTCTCCTCCTCGGTCATTAGCTTCTTTTTCAATTTTTTAGCTCTCCGAATCTCTCTTAATGTTTTACCAGACTCTTTTTGCATTCGCCTTTCCACCTTGCTCCGCATACTTCTTCCTTTTGATGTTGACATTGTTCGGGATAATACATTGAAAGGATTCAATAGCTTGACACAAGAATAAGAAGTAAATTCGTTGTAAGGTTGAATAACATTGCTCGATATGTGCACGGATGTAAGTCCTAAAGGTACAGCATTCCTGAGCAAAAATAAATTAGAATCAGCCTTAGTCTTATCATTAAAGGGTTAGAACTTAGAAGAAAACAGTGAAGCTACAGCACTATATTTTGGTCAGAATAATAAAATTATAGAAGGTATGACTGTTCAATTAAAAATGTTGAATTTCGCAGTATTGAAATTGATTGTATAGGGCGTAAATTAAGTACGCTAACTGAGCAGTCTTCTAGTCTTATATTGAATGAATAAAGGGTAACAAGAGAAATGAAACAGCAAGAAAATAGATTTATTGTGGAGCAAAAATTCTTTTTTCAGTAATAATTCAAAGTTAAAAAAAAAAATCCGAAACAATTAAGCTAGAAAAAACAACCTCTGCACCAAAACTTGGAAAATTATGAATTCAGCAAGGAGAAATCTCTTCCATGAGATTTTGTCATTTAAAAAATAGAAGGGCACTTCGTCTGGTAATAAAATTGGATCAGACATACGGAAAAAATAATTGAAATCCGTTTCTATTCGTAAGCAAAAGAAAGAACAAAAGCCATTCAATCTAAAAGAATTAGGCCACGAAAATTACATTTAAGAACTGGGATACCCAAATAAATTAAAGGCAAGAAATGGGTCTTATTACTGTGAAAGTCAGAGGTTGGCAGTGAGTACCAGACGATTCAATAATAAGACCAACAAAGGAACTTTTGCTCTTCAGAATCGAGAAAGTTTGAGCTGAAACAGCAAAGGGTTTGATCATTTCTATCTTCGGAGACGCGAAATCTCATTCTTATGACTTTTCTTCACTTTCTGAGCTATACAAAACGAAGAGTAATGAGAGATAGAGCAAAAACACATACTTGGAGAAATTGGATTGAAGGAGAGAGGAGAGGAACTTCAAGCAGTGCCTCCGTGAAATCCTTGGGGCAAACATTGCTTTGTCAAGGAGATTCAGAGCTTCCTTTTCGTTTGAATCAGTTTACACACTCGTGCTTCCTTTTGATTTCATGCTTCACCTGCCAGCAGTCCAGCACCCGTGAGATTTCTCAGTTTGGTTTTTCAGGGTTTTTGGTTTTTGACGAGGCCGAAAAGGTTGCACTGGGAAAAAAAAAAAAAACTTGGGACTTTGGGTTTAAATATTTGAAAATTTTGGTTTGTGAATTGAGAAAATTTATGTATTTTTTTGTTTACATAAAAAGTCACAGCATTATATCAATAACTGCTTATCAGAACCAAAAAATAATCAATCATTTGTAAAATACAAATATTACTTTTTGTTTATAAAGAAGTATGGGTATAGTATTCTCTTACAGTTTTATTTTTGAGAAATAAAAAGATAAAACTCAACACACTTGAAAAAATTGTAAACAGAAATAAGGAAAGAAAACATTATTATTGAGGAATTTTAAATTAAATAAATAATGACATCATAATAGTTTCATATTTAATTATGCAACAAATTTTGAAAAGAATGGAAGGATATGGGGTAAACTGAGTGACACTTATACATATTTCCTTTTCTTAATAATGAATTGTTTTAAATCAATTCGACATATTCTAGATAACCTTGAGTTTCAGAACTCATAATTGAAGGTTAAATTATTATTTTTAAACTACTTTGATCTTTTATTTTTTTTGTTTATAACTTTTTAAAAATTCCAAACAAGTCATAAATCAATAATTCCGTCAATTCAATTAATAAGCACGTAGACATTCACATCAACACTGCTATTTGTACAGTTCACAACTTAAGACTTATTTAAAATATTAAAAATTTAGAAAAATAATCAAAAAATAAAATTACAGGACCAAAATAATAATTTAATCAAAATTTATATTTCATTTTTACTCTATTGTAAATATCATATTATCATGTATTAAAAAAAAATCTCAGGTTCTTAGTAGGGAGTATCCTTATTTTTAAAGAGAAAATTTATTTTAAAATTGGATAAAAATTTAATAAATATCCTTTTAATAAAGGCTAAAACTTAGAGAATGATAGGCTGAACCATCTATATGGCATGATTTGAATAAATATTATATTAGCCCTAACATGAGAAATTACTTATTAATTTGGTTTTAATAATAATTATAACTAATAGTTGACTTATTTTCAGAAAAAGAAAATCTGTCAATCAACTTAAATATCTTAGTGAAAAATATACTCAGGAATATAAATACTACATCCTCAATAACTTAAAAATTGTATTCCATCCGTTTCAAATTATCTGTCGTTTTAAGAACTTTATTTTGTTTCAAATTATCTGTTGTTTTACATTTTCAATGAAGTATTAATTGTTAATTTTTTAACATTATCCTTATTTATTGTTATCTTCAATAGAGTAATAACAAGAGTTTAAATTAATTTTAATAAGGATAATTTAGTCAAATATAACTAGTTTTTGCTAGAATTGTGACTATTTAATAACTTCCTTACTTCTTGTGTCATTACCTTAAACGACAGATAATTTGAAACGAAAGGAGTATTATTTTCACAATTTTGGATTTTTCTCAAGCATGAAATGTAAAATCCTTGTGAAGGATTCAAGATTCACTCCAGAGCCACCCGAAAGGCTTGCTTGCCCGTATTTAACAGTACTAATTGCCAAGTAATTGACAAAGTTTGGTGCTTTCATAAATAAATTCAGCCAATGTGCTCATAATCTTTACATACAAAATACAACACAAATATATTAGAACATAGTACTATCATTTTGGATGTTACTGCCAAAGATCTATATACCACTTCCACGGCTTTAACAAAATGAAGATTGGCCATAGAAGCAACTAATACATGGCCGTCAAAAACAACCTCACACAAACACTGCCTACATGCAGAGTGCCCAAACTCCAGCCTTAGCTTAATGCCTTCACTTCTTGATGACCCTGAAGTTTCAAGAGTCCAGGAACCTAAGACAGCCAGTATTATTTCTGCTTGCAAGTATCACATGATGACATACTGAACTTCGTACAATGTCTTTGCGGCATCCAGGAACAGAAATATCATTGCAACCGAAGAATGAAGAACATAGAGTAGTGCACTATCCAGGTGATTGAATAGAACAGTTTTGGTATTAAGCAATCACTATCAGAAAAATCTAGCTTCATAAAGAGCATCATAACCTGTCTATCCACTCAAGTATACTGTCTTCGGAACAGAATTGCAAATTCTGCCAGCAAAATGAGAATCACATTGCATGTTAATATATTGGAAAGTATCTAAAGGTGAAGTGAGCTAGGGTGATTGGAAACTTACAGAAAGTTGGAAATCTGGAGGAGTATCCAATTCCAGGTTGTCCAAGTCACAGACTCCATAGGATGCGTTATCATTTCCAGCCAACTCATTTGTGTTGCAAGCAAAACCATTGAGGGTGGTGGTGTTCCTTCCAGGATCATCAAAGAGAGCAGAAGAGTCTAAGATCTCCTTGCACAATAAGATGTCATCCAAGCCATCAAAGTCAGAGTTTTCAACAGCCTGTGATTCACCAGCCAGCCACGCAGGGTCACCTGTATTGTCCTCGTCCTGAACATCAGATGGTGGGGCATTTGACTCTCGAGGGATAGACTTGACATCCTAGTTCATAAAAATTGAGTTTCAAAAATAAACCAAAGAATTTAGACCAATTCAAAAAGTGAAGAACAAATCTTTCCTGGCTTTATTTCTATTTCAATACTACTTAATAGAACTTCAGAGAAGATCAAGTTCACTGATCTTTCAAGATGTGTCCATCAAATGTTGCTTAAAAGTTGAAATATGAATGCACTATTAAATTTTATGCTTGTTTCAGGGGTAGAATATTTAATGTGATTTCTATTGTTCCTTTGATTAATATCCTTCAAGATGATCAACCTCAAAGTTAAATAGATTGTCATAGACAACCATATGCATCATAAATAGCTACCTACCTTCGGAAATGACAGAAGTACATTTTCATCAAAATTATCATCACAGTTAGCAGATTTTCCTGGCCGAGGTGGATTAGGGGGATTCGGTTTTGGGGTTCTTGGACTTGTTCGTGATGTCATATTATCTGAATCTTCAACCACTGGATTCTCCTCATTTTTCTCAGTCTGCTTCTGCTGATAAAAAATTTTTGAAACCACATATTCACCATCCTTTTCATCTTCTTCAGTCCCCAGGTGGTATTGATGTATCACCCAGTTGGATTTATATGGCTTGGGTCCATTCTTAGATCTTATATAAAGAACCATGATCTTTTTAAAGCCCTTATGTATGCCATCTTCTATCACAGCTTTGGTCTTACCAGTCTTGTGCCACCGCACATGCTCCTCAGTTGAACCATATTGATGATGAATCTTTCGACGCTTTCTTTGACCAGAAGCATATGCATTAATTGTTCTGTGAAAGAAATAGACACTACTCCCATCTTTCTTAGCACCTGAAACATAACAGATATTATTTGATTTGAGGCATAATTCCAGAAAGTTGCATTTAGTTGGGACTTGCCCAGAGCCAATTTAAGTCCCCAAAAAAAAATTCAACAGTCAGAACACGCAGAAAGCAATGCTGAAATGGTCATTACGAATGCCAATAGTATTATTAAGTTTAGCAATCATAAAATCCTACCTTCACCATCTTCACTCCCCAGAGAGAAGGAAAGGTAAAATTATGACGTTATGTACCTAAAAAAGTTATCAAACTAGCACTATTTGAATCTTCATTAGGTTTGGGTTAAAGTGGAAGTTAGAGGTCCAATAAGGTCAAGAATATTTATTATCTTTTGATGGAAACTCATGAACCCTGTACTTTATAAATCAGAATATGCTGGACTCTTATGTGTTCTGTTTTTCTTGGTAAGGTATCGAAGTCAAAAAAATGCGCGCTAAGGTGCACTAAGGCACTCTGATTTTACATTTATATGTTCCTTATGTCTTTTCTTAAAAATCTATTCCACAAGGGACCATCACCTGTCACCTTTGCATGTAAGAATTTGTTTAAATAGTCGTCTTTTAAAAGTTTTTCCTGGTGCAGCCTATTGACTTTATTTTACTGGTCCATGAATTAATCAAATATTATGGAAGATTTTCTGAACGAAAAAGTCGGTAATCCTCACCTGGAAGATTTTCTGGATGTGTGTAGCAAATACCCTGTTCTCCCTCTAAAGTTGGGATGAACTCATGGATAAATATGTGTGGCCCTGTGTTCCCAATGCCACATTTTGCAGCTAAATGTTCTAAAAGTTCGACATCAGAAGGATCAAACTTTACACCAGGGGGAAAGCCAGGCCACTCAGGAGAAACCTACAAGGAAAAGTAGTATAAGTAATGAGACATCCACAACTAAACAAATCCTTGCACAACCATTTGGAGAACTTAATCATTAAGGTAAAATTAAATGAATGTGCCCAAAGAAAAAAAGATTCAGGTTAAATAAATTGGAGCATGTGAAATCTCAATGGAAACATGAAGAGCTCTACTATCAGAGCAGAGTCCTTTGCTAATAAATTTTCTCTATTTTGGTGCATGAGTCTATATTAAAGCTACTATATGAATTTTGAATATATATAAGGTTGAATTCCAGCATACATCACTGTTATCAATATGACAATGACAATTTGGGCATTCTCGATATGCCCCACAGTCTTTGATTTGATCAGCTGAAGACAGAGAAGTATTTTTCACTTTCTTTGCAAATCCTCCTATGTCAATAAGCCAACTCCTGTTAAACAAATAAATCTCTTAGCTCAAACTTCCATCAAGAAAACATTGTTTAGCCAAAGAACCTTAAATGAATATAGTTAAAATGAAATTCATTGCTAACGAAAATCAAATGCAAGAGAAGAAACTACAAGCATGCATAAAGAAGTTGACTGTTGAGAAACCATTTTAGTTACAGGGACAAAACAGTTCAAAAGAATGACTTGTTGAAATAGCACGCTGGTGGATAAAATGAAACCATAATTTTTTTAAGATGTTTTTAATAAGGGTCAACTTTTGCTTCTTTTACGATGGGGAAAAAACTTGAGTAAAGGGAAAATAGAGGGGAAAAGAAGAAAAGCAAGCAGAAATAATCAAAATTAGGGGATTTGGGGAACACAACTCTCTATGCATTGCTATAGATACTGGATTAAGGGTACTAAACTCTCAAGGCTCTATAATAGCAGTGGTTCATCCTACAGCCAATAAAATTGAAGATATCCATACATTGGCAAGATGTAAACCACTCTTTCTATGTAGTGTGACTTCCAATGAAAAATGAACTATAAGCTTAAATTCATAGGAAACAATAAGCTTTGCCCAACAAATCAACTCAAAATGATAGCAGAATTTGCTTTTATTTTAGTATCAGGTAGAAATTAAATTCCTTTAGAAGGGGAACAACAGATATGCTTTAGTGAAGACCAAGACCATAAGGGATACATGCAAGACTAAAGATTATTAACTGCTATTAGACTGATTCCAAGCGCAAGGCACTAGTTCACCACGCCACCACAAGGCACCACTATATACCAGAGTTATTTACGAAACTCCAGCAAGGCTGCACTCGGCACTTTTACTTCACACTATTACTTCTCTAACACAAATGGGTGTATTTCAATCTTTTAAAAAATCCCAATCGTTATTCAGTACTTCCCAGTTGTTTCCTTTCCTCAATGCATTTAAAAAGGAAGATAACGGCAACCATACCAAACACTCGTATTTGATTCCACGCTTGAAGTCAAACTAAAGCAGGAAGAATCAGAAAAAGTTCGAATGAGGATGTCAGAACACGCAAACTATTTGCCTGTTACGGGAAAAGGCAAAACAGGTCGTCCATCCATCATAAGTTCGTATTTCATCAACCCCAAAGGCCGTAACTGTAAGTCAACTAATTTCATACCCTATCATACTATTCTTCCCAAAACAATAAACCGCCGCGAGAAAAAAAGCTCGTCAGCGGCATGTTTCTCTGTCATCATTTTCCAAAATAGCCGCCGTAAACACCTAGAAAAGAAATTTTGCATTTTTATCCATCAATACAACATAAGGACTCGAACCCATAATCCCAATCCATAAGAAGAAGAAATCATCGAACATAGGCTATAAGATAAAGCCGAAAGTACGAAACTTCCTACGTAAAATCTCAACAAATGAAGCTTCTATTTAGAATTTAAATTTTACATTTTGCTAATTCTAAGCTCACCTAGCCATGCTATCGAAGAGCTAGAAGATGATACCAAAATCGCATTCGAGAGAGACTGTGGATGAGAGAGGGGGGGAGAGCGACCGCTTCAGCGTATTTAAGCTTTCCTTTTCCTTGGGCGAGTGAGTAAGCGAGTAAGCTAGTGAGAGAAGGAAGACAGTGGGGTGTGAGTGAGCGGGAAAACTCTACTTGGGGGCCTGTTACAAGAGGCTCGTTCACCGAACCTACTCTTTGGTGTTTGGTATCTCACTGAGACGAGGAACAAACCCTATGGTTTTGTGGGACCTACGTTGACCGAACCTTTTCCAAGCCTGTGGTGCGGATGTAGAGCTATAGGGGCTCTTGACTCTTGTCGACTGCTGTCTAGCAGGTGGAACTTCGAAAACCGAGCAGTGTCATTGTGGTAAATTTCGGTGGGGTCATTACTACCTTGCTCCCCAAGCCGAACAGGTGAACGTTAATAAGATTCCTCCACTCTCCATTTTCCCCTCATCATTTCTTAAATATTTTTATTAAAATAATTAAATCATATAAAATATTTTTAATATCTAAAAAATTAAATAATATTATTATAAATATTTTAACATATAAATAATTTTTTTATAAATATTAACAACTAACTTAATTATAATTTAAAAATAAAATTTTTTTTTCATACTCTTCCTACACTTTATTTTTTATTATAAATGTATAAAAAAATAAAAAAATAAAATTCTTACACTTCTTCTTACTTATATTATTTTATTAGTATCTATCAATTAGTTATCAATCACATCTATTATTTTTATATTATATTTATAGTAAAAAATAAAATATAGAAGGATATGAGAGAGAGCAGTATGAGAATATTATTTTTTTTAAAAAATAATATATATGATTGATAGATAATAATAAAATAATAAATTAAGAAGATGTGTGAAAGAAGTGAGAGAAAAAGAAGTATAAGAATAACATTGTTGTTTAAAAATTAATTATATGACAAAATATAAATAATAATAATATGATAATATTAAAAACATTTTCCATAATTAAAGTACTCAACAAAATTTCACACTCTCTTTTTTCAACAATTCCTTATTATTTTATTTTCATTTTTTCCATTTTATTACGTAGTTAAAATTTGAGTTATAAGATATTGTAATTGCAGAAGTATTAAAATAAAGTTGGTCAGTTGGAAAACCCTTAGCATCTTATGTTATAGAATGATTGTTGATATTTGTATACTTAAAATTTTACACCAATTATATACTATGAATAAAATTGCACTAAAGAAAAATAGTGAGAGTGTGTGGACCCATAGTAATGAAAAAATATATATATATATAATAATATTACAATAATATTACATCTCAGCAACCTTAACCCCAAAATTTTCTCAGCGTACTTTGGATATCACTAAGTTAAAAGTAAGAAAACTTTATGTTACAAGAGTATGCAACTCTTAATGAGAACATGGACGCATGGCACCTTCCCAGTTGTTAATTGCTACTAAACTGACTTATCTGATAATAGTTAACATGTTTTATTAAGAATCTAATTGTAATATTTGGTAAATCTGGTTTATTTAGCTTGCCTAACTGTGATCTGAGATAGCCCCAAAGGCCAAATTATGTCTTTTGAGGCATCAGTAACAGCAGAAGAAAAAACCTTTAGGCCTGTCTTCCACACTGGCTTTCGGGGTTTCTCCAGAGTCATCTCTTGTAGCCATTAAAGCACTCGTACCAGGAGATTCTGGTGGCAATACAGCATTCTCAGATGAATTCATTCGCGCAGGAACAACAGGCTCTGGTGGTGAAACAGTGGAGAGATATCGAAGGAGCATCTGTATGATTTGACTGAAATTGGGTCGATCATTTGGATCCTCTTTCCAACATGAAGTCACGATCAGAGCTAAATCCTCAGGAAGGTCTTCAGCACTTGGCCTTACATTCTGAAATAGTGAATTAAATATTTGTATCGTGAAGCCTTAGCAAAATACAAGAAATAACAGCAGCATATCCAATCAAACATTATGTAATTTTTCTGTGTTACTGTTCTACTACCGATGTTTATGTATCTGGGATGTAGACCAATTGTAATATGCCCATAAATTGTGCAAGTATAATTACTCTAAGCAGTGGAATGACATCTACCTTAAAAGCAGCTGCATATGCTGCCTGTAGATTAGACATGCCTTGAAAGGGCAACTTATTATGGATGAGCTCCCACAACACAATTGCAAAGCTGTAGGCATCCACTTTATGATTGTAATGCTTCTTCTCACCTTGTCTTAGAGTGACAGTACTGTAAAGCTGCCATCAAACAAGGAAAATAACGATAAATTTCCTTATATGGACCACTCAACAGTTAAATTAATATAAGTTCAAAGTTCTCAGGAATCAAGAAGTACTTCTGGAGCCATCCAGCGATATGTCCCTGTCTCAGCAGTCATCATCTCTGTTAATGACTCTTCTCTGGCTAAACCAAAATCAGCAAGTTTAACTGTTTTATGATCCGCAGTCAAAATCAAGTTCTCTGGGAAGGAAAGAGGAAAAAAGTCATTAGAATTATGCTTTATTTTTTAATTCTTCAAGAAACAGTTACATTTATTTTTGAACAGGTAATGAGCTTCGTGTTATTAGCTAGTCCAAGATATTAGGCTGAAACCAGATAACACGTAACACCAGAAATCAAAACAAGACACAGGTACTTAACACACATCTGTTACCATCTGAAGTTGATTTTCATTATCATGAGCTTAATTATAAATAGAAGGGAAGAATAGTTATAGCTGAAGTATGGGTGTAAACCCAAACTTTCTAGATCAACAGTGACTTGGAAATGAAGTAACAAGAACAAGCTCCAAACAGAGAGGAAATTGACAAAGATTATATGAAAGCCCTTTGTTTTTATTTATCTTTTTGTATAGAAATCAGATCATCGGTGGCACATACCAACCAAAAAAGAAAGAAAATTTCCATTTTTCAATTTCTTGATAGGTCTAATTAAGATCAGCTGATTCAGCTGTCCCTAAGAAGTAACAAGAAATCCTGTATCTCACTCGGGATTCAAATATTCACCAAACTACTCAATCCTTTTTATGAGGTGCTACCAGCTAAAACTCAATGACATTAATAAGCATCGCACTCATATGGGCATACCAGGTTTGAGATCACGGTGAATGATCCCATGGGAGTGTAAACATTCCATTGCTCTTGCAATATCAAGAGCAAATCCAACTGCCACATGCACATCCAAGCTCTTTGGCCGCATATTCAAGAGATATTTGCGCAATGTTCCACCTAATAGAAGCTCAGTTACTATGACCATAACAGGTTCTTTGCAGGCACCAATGAACTGGCATCAAGAAGAAACAGAAGCTTTTATGAGACAAGTTTTTTGCCCAGTTGGCTACTTCAACAACATCAACACAATTTTAGATCCAATTAACTTTATAAGTCTAACGCCAATCCCAATTAGTATTTATCTACTTTAGATTGAAAAAATTACTGCTTATGTTCTTGAATAACAAATTAACAACCTTAACCAGATTTTTGTGTTGAACTCTGGATAACATGGCAACCTCTCTAGCAAACCGAGCCTCTCTCCTTGAAATCTCTTCTGGGGTTTCTCCCTTATTGATAATCTTAACTGCAACATTTTGATTTTTATATCTGCAATCAAGAAAACCAACAACAATAAGGCACCAAATCAGCAAATAATCCTATCTAATGGATGCAGAATATGTACAGGTCCAAACAGATTGTGCACAAACTCTGACTGTGATCTTGATTATAAATCTAGATGAGATTAATGGTAGACGAAAAAGGAGAAGCATGTAGCGCTGACTTATAAATAAATAAAAAAATTGAAACAAATCTGAACAAAGTGGGAAATTTCATGACAGAGAGATTCAAAAACCAAAACTGAGTCGAAAACAGAAACACAAAGCAAAGAATCAAGTTTGACTTACTTTCCTTCGTACACTTTGGCATGAGCACCTTCCCCAATCTTCGGCCCAACAAATAGTTGCTTGGGATCTATCAGCCACTTGGCATCTAAATTGAACTCTCCAACAGAGTGAATCTCATTACCAGATCCCATTTGCTTCCCTCAAGAAGATGTGAACTAGCTAGTAACACACTTAGCAAATAGAGCATACCCTTCTCTGCATTACACGCATGAAGTATACTGAACAATTCAAGACCAGCTAACGCGAATTGGAGCTACATGATAGTAGAGGAAGCTATCGCTATTTTGGGTTTGTGAAGAAAAATGTTCGATTTCGAACGCCGGCAGCTTTCCCGATAGAGCCAATACAAACCTATCCCCAAAATCACGGTCTTAGATAAAAAAAATTCAACATGTGCCTTTGTTTGGGAGGCAAAGAATAAAACCCCACATGTTTAGAGGCACTCACCAACAAACCCAGTACTTAGAATAAGCATTAAAAACAAATCAAAGATCCAACAGGCTCTGTCAGAAGCAGAGTATACAAAAGAATTTTGGACAGAGAGCAATAGAGGTAAAAGATAAGGGGAAGCTCAAATGGAAGGTTGAAAGAGACACCAAAACTCAACGACCCAGATTGAGAGCTGGAAAAGAAAGTGGTGGATGGGTGGTGGGCTAACGAAGATTTTTAATTTAATCTTTCTCCGCGTATTGAATTTCCCTTCTTGTCGTTCTGCTCTTGTTAAAGTAAAGCCGCGGAAGGAATTGAGTCTCCGTCAGAAACAGTGAGTAGTGGGTTTAGTTTTAGAATAAAGAATAGATGAATAAATTAAACAGAGTAATGCTGATGGAAATCTAGATATCTAGATGCCATGAAGATAGATGCAACTTACCAGGCTAGCCTTGCATCAATAATTGGCATATAATTGATGGTTGATTTAAGGGGAAGGGTATAAGTATAACAGGGTGGTCAATGATGTTCTTAATTCGAAAGTGGTGATTTACGAAATTAGAAGCTCTTATATGACTTAATTTAATTGTTTCTTTTTTCACAATACTTTTATTTGCGAGTAATAATTGTTTTTTTTTTATGTTGAATAATTATGAGAGCAAATTCTTCAATCAAATCTTTTCAGAATCTAGCATACTTTCCAAAAATGCCACTTCTTGATGAGATTAAAAGATGCTTTTCACAACAATGGTTTTTCTTTAGAAGCGATAGAGTATACTCTCTTTCTTTCTTTTTTTAATTTTTGAAACAAAAATGAAAGATAAAGTGATACACTGACATAATTGACAAAAACGTTGACCATGCTAAATGCCTAAATCTCCACCACACCATGTCGGTGGTGATAACTATAAAGAAATTCCACCGCTCCCCTGTAGTCAATTTGCGTTATTTTACAGTTTTACTACTTGGCTTTCACTTTGATTAAAAAAAAAAAATTTCTTAAATATAAAGGGTGAAATATATATTTCGAATTTCTAAACAAAAGAATGAAACTATTTTACTATAACATATTGATTAACTCTCAAATTGATTATAAGTGACTAATTTTCTAAGTATATACCTTTTTTATTTCATATCAATGTTAAGTAAGCCTTCCCTCTGTCCTATAAATATCTTATATAAATATTTGATTCAAAATAGATTATTGTTATTAGTATTGTTTATGGTACTTATTGTTTAAGTTGGATACAATCATTCATTTAAAATGCTCATATGGTATTACTTGAAAATAGTGTTTGTCTGGTTTTATAGTACTTAGTAAAACAAGGATAGTGTGCGGTACAGAGTTTATGTACCCATGGATTGTCAATTGATATGAGAATCCTACAACACAGAATGCCTTCGTCATTGGTATTATTATAATCTTCCCTAAGAGATGTCTTGTGGCAATGTGTGCCGTGTGGCTAAGGATGCCACTTCAAACCAGACTTAGTTTAATCCTTTCACATTTACTTTTCTTAAAACTTTCAAGCAACCGTAGCATGTAGATTCATGGTAAAGTACGATAGAGGTAAATTGAGGATGATAACTGACAAATTCTTTGTATCATCAATGCTAAGAGTTGCAAATATAGCAAAAAGAAGTACATGGTTACAAGGAAATGAATAACTATCCAATCATGAGTCTAACCTTCTCAAGTAAGAGTGCATTTATTGTACGCTTGGGAGTTTGATACTTTCGTCATATGATGATGCCACGTGATACTTTAAATGTTAAAAGTGTCACGTGGTGTCCATTGTACGGTGAATTCTCATACACTAAATTTATTATCTCTCAAAGTATATTTACTGTGCGTCCGAAAGTTTGATATTCTCGTCACACGATGGGAGACATGTGGCACTTTAAATGTTAAAAGCGCCACATGGCACCCATCGTGCAATGGAAGCATCAAACTCTCAAACGCACTAAACTTATTACTTCTCAGAGTGTATTTACTGTGCGTCCAGAGTAGGGACCGAGGGTAGTGTATGGGTGTGGGGGCTAAAGCCCCCCCAAAAGTTTTGAAAATTTTTAAATAAAATGTAATATTTAGTATTTAAATATATAAATATTATAATTTAGTCTCCCCAAATTAAAAAATTATTTTTAAAGAAAATTTTAAGTCTTTAACTAAAATTTTTTAGTATCTTTTATAACAAAAAAGAAATTGTGGTATAATGAATATCAAATTATAATAAATTTAATGTTGTTATGATGTTTAAAATAATAATATTTGTTTTATACTTTATGTTTTTTTTTTTTTTAGTTTTCTATACTTTTATTTTCACCTATTTAATTTGTTATTTTTTTTGGTAAAAAATTTTGTTTAGCCCCTCCAATAAATACTGCCTAGCTCCGCCATTGCCCAGGAATTTGATACTATGACACTTTAAATGTTAGAAGTATCACATGACACAAATATAGCTTCTTGAGAATGAGTGTCACAAATGAAATAGACAGTGAACACAAATGCAATAATCTAAATTGAGGGCTTAATATTTTTTAATAAAAATGATTGGATTTTGTAATTGTATGTGTTGTGGATTGCCAAGTTGGTTAAGGTAGAAGGCAAAGTGTATTGCAGCTAATAAAGGTCAAGATTGAGCAAGAGTCCCCTGCACATACTCTCATGACCCATTTTTCCGTTATTACTAGACGCTACTTTGAAGTATCATTTAGCTTGTAAAGCAAGAATTGACTGTTCTTGGAATCTCACCTTAGAATGCCGTGTATAACTAGATACTATTTACATAGCTGAACCAAAAGGAAAAAATAATTAATCAGAGCAATCCGCTAGATTTCTGGTACCATAACGGCAAGGCGTGAGTATACTAGCTCTTCAAGAAAAATTGTGTAGACCAAGCTAACCATATTATTTATGAACTAAACACAAAAAGAACCAAAATAATAAAAATATAGACCACATAGAATGCAATGACCTCTATTGTATTAGAAAAAAAAATATTTTGTATGTGCAATCTATGAATGAAATGGTAAACTCAGTGTACCCAAGAATTTATATGTGTGATTGAAGATGAGAGTAAGTGAGGGAAAAGGTTAAAGGGCTAGGGGGAGAAATGGCTTTTACAAGGTCTATACATATTTTATTAAAATAAAAAGGTCTCCTGCCATAATTTCATGACATCATAACTTCAAGCATTGCATGGCTAAGTCATCCACTCAAATAGCAACTCGTAATAGAAAAGAGAAAGTAAAAAATGGATTCTTCCATTATTTCAAAAAGTAAACTAACGAAAAATCAAAAGGATGCCTATAGATTCTAAAGTTAACAAACTATATACTGATATATAATACTACAGAATTCAATCTTTGTGCTTTATTGAAGACTTCGGATAGACTGTCTTCCCAGTTCTCTACCTTTTCATTCATCAGACGGTCATTCCAGTTGCATGACTCTAGCCAAAAGTGGGTTCTCTTAAATATAGTCAAACTAACAATATTTACCAATTTGCTAACAATAAGTTGAGCCTACATGATATCAGTGTACAGTATGATTATGTTAGAGCATTACAATTAACGAAACCGATCAAGATCATTGTTAAACAGTGGAAGACCATCCTCTCAGCTACCCATTCATTACCAAGGGGATAATGCACAGAAGAAACTCATTTAATCATCACATAGCAATTCCATGAGCTCAAGTGGTGAAGCCCAGACTGGAAGATCAAACAATGATTGCTTAAACTGTTGGTCTTGTTTATGGCACATTCCTTCTGCTACATCACATAAATTTGAAATATTATGAATTATTGCTTCCTGAGCTTCCACCTGAACGGTTGAGAGTTAAAAAAATAGCATGGATTAAGCTTGAAAAGACTTATCAAATATGGGTTACTCCATGTAGTAACTAATAACCTAATATGTTGATTTTTGGTTGGAAAAATTTGTAACTTCCCTTCACACAAATAATTAAATTATTCTCATTTTCTCGGATTCAGAAGAACAAAGCTATGCAGCTATCTTGAGATGTATTTCACTCCTACAGTAATTTATATAAGAAGTCGTGCCAAAGATTGATTTTCTTCCTGCGCACTAAACTAGGCAGTAGGGCGACTAAGCTTACGATAATAGTCCTAATAAAAGCTGCTTGAAATAAGAGACTACAACATTGAGAGAATTAGTTCTCTTCACCCTCTAGAGCTATAGTAACCTCAGCTTCAGCATGTGTTATTCACAATTACAATATTTTCTCTGACCTGAAACAACATAATTTCTGTCTTTAGTGCAATTTAGGAAATGCATTTGAAGCCTTTTTATCAAAAGGAGGAACAGTTAGCGGGATCAGAAGCAAGTTTGATCCGTGACCAATGACCATTTTAAGGCTATAGAATTTAGCATCTTTAGAGAGCACCTCTAAGCTGAAATGTTGCTTTTGATCAGTGAGAGTAAACCAAACGAAGCATTCTTGAGATATATACAACAATGAGGTTATAACCTATAATGCCTAGCTGAGATAAAGCAGAATCTATTGGTGCAAAAAGTCGCTCTCCGCAGCCGAAAAGAAGTTCCTCCACTAGAGGATTCAGGAGACGTTCTTAAAGGGTACAATGGCAGGTTATATTCTGCACTTGCATGTCTTAAACATCTCCAGGCACTACTCCATCTTTAGTTAAAAGCCTTACAAATTAGTCGACTGCTGCCTATAGTGAGAAGGATGATTATACTGTAAGACAAGTTGTCGGATAGATGGATGAGAGTTTTGAAAGATATTCAAGTCGAATTCCTTGGGGAGAAAAAAGAGAGTTTTCGCCTACAATTTCTCAACGAAAGAAAGAATCAGGGAAGGAATTCACCAGGGGAACTATGCAGATCCTGACAATAGTATTGGGTTTGGAACGAACAAGAAAAAATAATCCAAAATTCTTAAAATAGGCATTGGTTAGATTGTCAATTATAGACAAAACGTCAGCACTAGGATGCCCATTGTGGGGCAATTGACCGGAGAGAGAAGAAGATCCAAATCCCAGTTAACCGGGATGTTAAATTTTCTACAACCTTTAATAAATGCAATCCAAAGCCCCAGTTTCCCATTCTCCTTTCCAACATTTTTTCATAACCCAGTAAGATTACAAGCATACATGCGCAGTGAAAGAGCATAATTACCTGCAAAAGAAGCTCATCAACCAGAGACCCACGAACGGAGTCCGAGCCCTTCGTCATTGGTGAAGGGGGAGCAAGTAGTGGTGTTTGCTCCTGCGCCTGCTCTTGTTGTCTATGAGGCTGATGGGCGCTCTCTTCCATTGCACGCAAGGTGCTCGACAACAAATCCCACTGATCGATCTCTCTCTGATACCTAGCTTTGAGCTTCAAGAGGGTCTTCCTCTTACGCTCTCTACGCTGCTTCTGCGCTGCCTCCTGATCCACATCCGAGGTAGATGAGAAATGAGGCACTGCTGCAGGGTCAAGACGGCGCTTCTTGCGCTTGTAGACGAAACCATCGGCGTTGCAGAGCTCCCACTCTTCATCTTCCCGAGATGCTGTTGCCGAATCCATGCCAGGAAGCTGTGAAGATTCGTATCAAAATCCAAAATTTAGGGGCGGGAAGTAGGAGAGGGAGTTGGAGAAGAGAATCTGGAATTCAAAAAGTGGGAAGGGGGGAGCGCGGGAAGTAGTATTTGTATTTGGTGAGTTCTTTTATGTACAACGGAGGCCATACACTTAGATTTTTTTTTTTTGAAATTATTTGATAATGTTTTTTTTTGAAAAATAATTTTTTTGAAGAGAAATTATTTTGTATTTGAATATAATAATTAAAAAATACTTTGAAAGAATGATAAATAATTTTAAAGATGAAATTTTTTTTTAATTTTTTTTGCTTATTAGGAGAATTTCTCTTTATAAGAAATTTTTTTTATTTTCACTAACTTATTATTTTTTTATAAGTTTAATATATTTTTATCATAATATATTATTTTTTAAAAAAATAATTTTTTCTTAAAATAAATTTAAATAAATAAGGCCTAAATGAAAATACAACGGAGATATATTGGATGGCAAGGGAAGCTTATTTATATATATGATTTTTTTTTATAGATAATAATGTAATGTTTAAAAAAATGAGGATTTGAATATGCAAAGTTAAAATCATTTAACATTTAATTTTAAAAAAATGTGCCACTTTGAGTTAAATATCAAGGTTTAGATCTATGACTTTTGAAATTGAGTGTTTGGATGTTTATTTAAATTCTCTTTGCCATAGATGAGTTATTCAATTTTGGCAATTGATATATTTCCTTTTCATTATGGTCTTACAAAAATATTATTCTTAAATCTTACAAATTCATCATGTGTTAGGTCAAGAGAAATTAAAATTTGATGTAATATAATAAATTTGATGACATAAAATAAGATAGAATGAATTTGTGAAATTTTTTTTATAAGAATAACATTACTTATAATCACATCCACTTTGTGCCAATCACATAACAATAAAATTTTTTAGTATACACATTGAAGAACACTAAATTGTATGTGACGTACTGCAATTACAAACGTTTGCCTTAATATTGGAATACATATAGTTTGAAAGGCATTACGCAACACAACTTTGTTCATTTTAGCTATCTGTAATCATCAATAAAATTCATCAAAAGCATATGTATACCTGAATATTGCTTCCTATTCACATGAAACAATCTAACAGTTATTGCTAAAGATACTGGGTCAAACCAAGAAGTGCCTTGCAGTTGCATGTGCTAATTCTATATACTTCCTTTCTTTGCTTAGTCATCACCCTACCTAGTTGTAGAGTTAAGGCTTAAGGTGAACTATTCCCATTGCCTGAAAATAGCTTCTCTCCGCAGTAGCCATTCGATCTTTGAACATTGCCCATTCTTTATTACACCTTTCTCTCACCTGATGCAAGTGAAAGTTGGACATTAATTTTCTCATAATTTCAATGTTTCCCACGGCAGGAAATCTCTTAAAAGACAAGTACATACCCCTTCCCATGGCGGCCTCCCATCCTCTGCTTGCCCCTGATGGAACAAAATAAAGACTGCCACTCAGTCCATGTAAAAGACACTGTGCAAAACAGTTTAGTGCTTCAATTACCTGGTTCCCAAGTGAAGGAATGCTTTGATGGACAATCCACTGAGTATCTACTACTCCTATTTTCTGATGGGGAGGCTGCTTCCAAGCAAAATAATCTCAGAATATCCAATTGTAATAAACAAGTAGTTATTTATGAAGAAAGGCAAACTACTAACCTCCACACATCTTCTGAGAGCAAAATCAAGTCCCCATCCATGAACTAGGTCATTCTGCGAGGCAGAAGGTCAAAAACAAGAGAGATATGAATTGATCATGGAGTGAGAATAGTAACAGAAGACATAAATAAGCCTTATACCTGTATCATATGCCATACGCAACGCCATGCATCTCTGGAAAATACAGGCGCCATGATCTCAACAAATCTGAACATTTCAAAAATCATTGTCAGATATATAAGACCCCTTTAAAAGTCAGCAGACCAATGGCAGAAGACAGGTGCAGGTCATCAAGAACTGAATCCTGTAAGATTATGTTTACATACGCAGCACAAGGTGGTAAATGAGGATCAGAACACCAGCCACTTCTCTCCTTAGCATTTCTGCAGGATGTTGACAAAATATATTTTATAATTTCAAGCTACAATATGGAAGAAGTAAAGAAATACAATCAACATTAACCGGTTAGATGTTTAGTAGGCATAAAATAAAAACATATTAGAAAATTCCTACTAACTTGTGGACTTCACCACCATCTCTTCTCTTTGTCATCTGCCATGTAAAATCTCTATTCGGATCTAGACCAGGCTGTGAGATCTCTAAACCATGTTTTCTGACCAATTTCAAGTACCTGGAATGAAGAGATCGAAATTGAAAAGTTTTCACCAACACCTAGATTCCCACTAAACCATGATGGTTTTGATACTTACTCCTCTGCATCAAAATGTTCCAGACCCAGGTCCTCATCCCAAATGAAGATGTAGTCATAGGGTGCCACAATGTCAGGATGCAGAAAGCGTTTAGCAAACCACCTTGAACCAATTTTCAGAATGTTTATGTTAAAACTCAATGAAAAGAGGCCTTAGAAAAACGTGTTGCATACTATAAAATGAAATAAAAATTGACGGAAAACCATTACCAACCATTTAGTTTGCTTCCAAGCACTAATATGGATTGCCCGCTTTGACCACTCAAACTGATCCCACTCACTAGACCGGCCATCGTAGTGAAACAAAACAATGGTGAAGTTCTTTGAGAACTGTAATTTTAAAGTTGAAAAGTCATAGAGAGTAAAACAAATTGAGATCAGACAGGTAGGCAGATGGCTATAAGTAGACACAGACACGGATAAAAAAGAAAGAGAGTGAAGCAGGGCAGAAACTGAGATGACCTTTTTCACTGCTGCATCAATATTGTCTATCTGATCATAACCAACAGTAAAAGTTACAAGATACTTCGGTTTGATGGTTAAGTCCTGTAAGTGTCACCTCCATCAGCATAAGATTCAAATTAAATAAGAGAAAAAAATGTTACTCGTAATCATAGGGAAAATCTCAGAAATTCCTAATATCCAGATCAGGAGCAAGTTATGGCGCGCATCCGTAGTGCCGAGAAGTTCAGTTATACTGCTCCCTATATCAATTAAATAGGTATAGAACAAATTCTTCTTTGTTCCTTCAAGATTTCATGCTCTGAATATTAAATGCATGGCAAGTTAGTATAGTCAGCCTATCTTTGCACGATCACTTTTATATCACATTAGTGCTTCTTTATCAAGTAGTCTAATTCTAAATTAGGAACTGCTCACATGCGGACATCAGCCTTACTTGAGCCACCATATGAAGCATCATTTGCTATTTCTTGTGTCTGTAGAAAATTATTTGTAATAGTTAACAACCTCTTTACTCACCTCCATTCATGGAGGTCACTTTCTCAGTAACTGGTTTGGTTCTTTGACATTATACTAAACAATTACATAATAAACCCCCTTCTGGAGAGAGACTCAATTTTTGAGTCAAATGCATCCTTTACATTAAGGTGCAATGAAGATGCACACCTCATTGGGCAGACCCCATAGTCGACGAAGATAGAAATCCGACTCAGATTTGACAATACCAGGGGGTAACCTTTCAGCCCCTGTAGGATTTGAGGGAACCCAAATCTGTATCAAAATCAAAGATACCTAGTCACTGCAAGATTCTAAAACAAAAAAGGGTACGTACTGGTAATTATAAGTGTAAATAACTTCTTTTCACTATGCAGAAAATGACAAGATCAGCCTTGTCAGAATATCGTAAAAATAGTTCTCCCCTATCCCTCCCAGAAAACATAAAGAAGTAGATAAGTAAAAATATTGAGCTATAGATGATACATGACAGGATCACGATCTCAATAACTGAACAAAATAAGCCTTCTGCTCCACATAAAAACAAGCAAACTAGAGTGTAGAATAATACCTTTGTCTCATTAAATTTGTGAAGTTCATTTGAAATGCTTCTGTTACCCCTAAAAGAAACCCACGCATCCCAAATTGCTTTGGTCGGAATTCTCGAGTAATTGTCCTCAAAATTTGTGAGATCAATGGATGGGAAAAGGCTGGATGGAAAATTCATCTATCAATTAATTCGAATAAAAATTGTTAATGTTAGCAGTATCACTTGAAATGCTATCGAATAGAAATGTAATAATGTAGTGGAAGATTATACACCTTAGTTAATGAGAGTGTTGGAAACGATACTCCCAGAAAGAAGCCAAAAACAACTCCAACAAAAGCTCTGACAGTGAGTCTGATTGTTTCATTAGATTTTCTGATATTTCCACTGCAGGCCAATGAATTTAGATCAGATAAGTGAATAGAATTTTTTTTGTCACTTTTTTCTTTTTCCGGGAGAGGGCAGAGGGGGAAAAGTATGGAGCAACTCATGCCATGAAAATATATATAAATTTCAAACCTGCGTATGGGAGTTCCCATCGTGGTCAACGTCTTCTGACTTTGGAATTTCTCGAAAACAACATGCAATGGCAATGTAAAGCCTGTATATGTGACCTACTGAAAAGTAACATGTATCAGTAGAGACTCAGAGTAAACATAATAATATAAGTCAAGACATCTATAACCTTAAAGCCCCATGCTAAACACTTATTAGTATGATACTGCCATGGCAATTCCGCCCCCCTATACAAGCATCAAGACTAATCAGTTATCTGCGTAGCATACCCATTGGTTATGTCGATTGGGGTACTCAATTAAATTTAACATATATTCACAAACCAGGATGAAGCTGATGAGATTGCATCATTGAGTTAACAAGTTGTAAACTGAATCTACAGAGCATGAACATAAACTCGTTCTAACTTATAGAACCAATGAAAAGGAAAAAAAAACGTCATAAAACCTTCTTTCTGGCAAGTTTCGTCATATTGTAAACATGCTAAAGTGTAAGCAATGGTATAGCTCGGATTAAGAAAGAATTATACAAAAGGGGAAAGGAAAATAGCACGTGTTTCCTATTGAGGGAACAACAGAGATTCGAAGTTTAAGCAAAATGCGACACCCCCAGATGAATTTTCAGAAATAGGAACATTGAAGCAATGTCTATATCAACTGAGCTTGTTATATATGCATATCTACCTCATACCAAATGATAAAAATACGAGAAAAAATGGTGGAAAAGTGGGACAAACCTGAGGAGTGATGAGGAGGGGATAAGGCACTATAGTTGAAGGGGTTAGAGTTGGTGGCACCAGGATTTGGGAGAGAAGATGATGAGAGGAAGGAGAAGGTATAGAGGGGATGAATGGAATTAGTTGCTGTTGGGTGTTGTTGTGTCATGAAATTGTTATTTGTTAGTGGCGTAGTGGAAGGCGCCAACTCTCTCTCAACACGGCCGGCATGTATAAGTCGATGAGGCCAAGAAAAGGAAATTCGGCAAATAGAGATGGCACCACTGGGCCTTCTCCTCTTAAGAAAATAAAATATTTTTGTTAAATTTTAACCGATATTTTATTTTATAACCTGCTAGCTAGCATGTAAGGGAAATATATCACTCTACACTGATGATTAGTTGCATACTCAAACTCTTTTACAATAATATTTATAATTCAAACAGTTAAAATCTTAATAATTTTTTATTTTTAAATAAGAAAGAAAAAGTGAGTTGATAATCTAGCAAGTGGCAACTATAAACTATCCATTATGATTTTTTTAAGATGAAAGACACCAAATAAAGTGGATAAATATTCCATCCTAATTTAGGAATGATTAGTACAATTATTATATTTGAAAGATCATGATTCATATTGCGTTAAGTAGAATGTGATTGATTCAAACCAACTGCTTTATTGGAGAACGGGGTTTCCGCTAAAAATTCTGATCCCAACTAGAATGCTTGTTTATCAATTTTTTTCGCAATTAAAAAATGGACAGGTCTATTTTGACAAATAAGCTTAAAGGTATAAATTATTTTCTGTATTTTAAATTATTTGTTATTTTAGTAGTTTTATTTTATTTTAAATTATCTGTCATTTTACATTACCAATGAAGTATTAATTATTATTTTTTTAACGTTATCCCTATTTATTATTATCTTCAATAGAATAATAACAAGAGTTTAAGTTGACTTTAATAAGGGTAATTTAGTCAAGTACAATTATTTTTTACTAGAATTGAGACTATTTAATATTTATCTTAATTCTTGTGTCATTACTTTAAACGACAAATAATTTGAAACGGATAGAGTGGGAGGCTTAAATCCAAATTTGACTTGAACAAATCTAGACACACCCTAATTTTTGTTTTTTTTTAAATTAATTAATTATTTTTATATTATATTTTTATTGAGAATATTTTAAAATATTTTGTTTATTCTTTGTATTATTTATATGTAACTTTTTTATTATTTATTTATAAGTTAAAAATTTTAAAAAAATAAAAAATCTCAAATTTTTAAAAAAAAATATGAGATAACAAGTAAATTATTAATATAAAATAGTAAAAAAATTAATAAAACTCTCTTAATGTTCGCGGTAAGGGAGTGCTCATCATCTAATTATCTAGTTATATAGGGGAATGTAATATGAATCCGACACCTCTGTTGAGAAACTTATGTTTAAAGTAGAATTTGAAATGAATTTAAAAAATTGTTTTTCTTTTTATGAGAATGAGAAATTTATTTAGGTAAGTATTTTTATTAATTGTTTCTTAAAAATTAATTTTTAAATTAATAATTAAAAAATAAAAATAAAATAATTTTAACATGTTTTAATTTGTTAATGTCTCTTATTTTTTTTAAATACATAAAACAATTAATAAAAATTATTTTCATCCAAATAATATTTTTTGTTTTTTAATTTTATAAAAACTATTTTTAATAATTATTTTTAAAAATAATAAAATAAAAATCGTTTCAACAGTTCAAATAGTTCAGTATAATTAAAACTCATGCTTTGTAGTAATAAGGTAAGGAGTATTAATTTAAGCAATATTTTTTAATATTGAATGTTAAATAGTTTTAATGTTAGAATTTTAAATTCAAGGTTGCTATAGAAACAAAAAATTCTTTAAGGGTCATTCGTTTTTCCTTTATTCTAGGAATAATTATTTTAAAATATAAAAAAGATCTTACAATAAAACTTGAATTATTTGGATTTTATTTTAACAAAATTCAAAAGTTAAAATAAAGAAATTTTTTGAAAAGATAAACTTTTTAATTTATTTTATTAAAAAATTAATAAAAAAGAATTTTTTTATTATTATATTTGAATGACATCTTTTAATAATAAAATGTCTTACTTTTAACTAATTTTTTATTTTATAAAAGATTTTTTTTAAAACATGACCTAACAAATATCAAACTTTGATTTGTTGAAGTTGTAACTTCAATTAGGAACTCCAAAAAATCACTGGCACACTTTTGTATTTGTTAATAAATTACAATTTTAGTTGTTATAATTAATAAAAATTAGCTATTGACTTTCTTAATCATTATTTTAAGCTGATTAATTTTTTTTCAGAGATACTATTTGATAAAGCGTGTCGCAGCAAGGTGGCAAGATAATTGATACTTAATTATTTTGAAATAGAGTTGTCGCACGTGACAAGATAGCTGGACATATTTACCCTTTCCAGGCCCTAGCTCCCATTTCTCCCACGTGGCACCACAAAGCATTTTATCCGATAACCACATTATCAGCTCATTTATAAATACAAAAAAGAATAGGATTTCATGAGGCCAACAATTACTGTTACCGCGTAGAGAACGAACGAAACGACACCACTTTACCATTTTCCGGATTTTTTTTAAATCTTGCTTTTTAATTAATCTTTTATTTAAATATTTGTGAGTCTTAGCAGACGCAGAATGATACATCGCCCCAATTTGTTTTGTTCGGTCAAATTCGATTTTCCAAGGGTGGGATGATTCAACGTTGAATGAAAATCGGACTGGAATTGTAGGCGGAATCGAGCTCCGATTCTCTTGGGAACGTGGCATTTTTAACCAGAAAACGATGTCGTCGCCGGAAATTGTCAGCATCTTGGACAACGCGAAGGAGCTGGATCAGTTAAGGAAAGAGCAAGAGGACGTGCTCACGGAGATCAACAAGATGCACAAGAAGCTTCAAACAAGTGTGTCTGTCTATTAGTGCCTTTTTTAACGCGCTATCGTGATCCTTGTTTAGATTTTCTTGTTCTTCTTGGTTATTGAATGCTGTAATTATTTGTTACATTGTTGCTACATTAATGTGATCTTAGTGGTTTGTTTGTTTGTTTGTTTTTTTCTGGATGCACCCATCTTTGATTTTTTTCCCAGTTTTGTTTTGAGCTGAGCTTGGTTGGAATAAGCTTAAATTTCAGCTATTTTTGCTGGGTTAGTTTCAAGTTATAGGTTTACGTAGTAATTTTTGTCATCTTTCCGAGTAGTTTGGTGTAGAAGTGAACTTAGCATAATGTTTTTTTTTTTGGTGTCATGATCTTAGTGTAATTAAACACTGGAAAGTTGGGAATGTTTTAACTTCCCATTGAACTTTCAGTTTGGAATAAGGATTACTGGGAAAGTAAATGAAATCAGGAAAGGGACAATTCCTACCGTGATTTTGGTAAATTGAAGAAAAAATGTAATGAGTTGACAATTACATGCCACTTGTTGTAGTATTCAAGCTTTGAAAACTTGACTCTAATATTGGAGATTTGTTTTGGGTTTACAGACTGGAATGGCTCAAAATTAACAAAGCCTGATATTCATAGAGCTTGTTAGATTACTTAGTTTCTCTACTCTTATCTCTATTTCCATTTTGAAAGTTTCACATAAAATGTCAACTGGACCTGTAACAAGGTAACATATAGGGAATTATTGCACTGAAAGAATTTGCTTCTCATAATTGGAGGCCTCAGTTTTATAGTCAATGTTGCTATTGCCTCAAAATGAAAACCCTCTTTGTATGTTCATTTGTTGCATGGCTAATAAGTTTTAACTGTTTAGGTGAACCAAAACCGTAATTTGACTATTCAATATCAGGGAAGCTCTTAATATGATGTATTTAGTTCTTTCTCTCAATTCTCTATCAATTAAATAAAGCATCAATTTTTATAGAAGTCATCAAACATAAAACCTATCAGCAATAATCTCAGAACACTCTGAATATATCATGATTTTCACTGGTGATCCCACACTATCACCATTCCTACTGATGCTGGCATTTCTCTAAAAATACATGCTATCTCATCAATCTATATATGTAGAAGAACACCATATATTGAAAGCAACATAAAATTATATTCCTTTTCCTCTACAATATATATTTAGTTCATTGGTTACCTTTTAAACAAGAAGGGGCTGTTATGCTACTTGTATAGTATAACCATAGCCTTGCCACTCACCTACATATCTCTGCTACAAGTAGCATCTTAACACCCTTAGGCTTCTTGAAGTTAATTTGCTATTATTTGTTGTGTGCCCCCACACTTCTTCATGCTGCTACTAGGGATCAGCATCTAATTGTTTCCATATTCAGGTTGCAGGATCCCATCTTAGGGGTCTTTTTTTTTTATAGTTTCTATTTCTGTCTTTGTAGCTGGTTGTTGATGGTTTCTTCTCATGTCAATGCAGCTCCAGAGGTGGTTGAGAAGCCTGGGGATACCTCGTTATCAAAGCTTAAAATTTTGTACACTCGTGCAAAAGAGCTTTCAGAAAGTGAAGTAAGGTATGTTTATTCTGTAGCTTTGAAGCAGTTAATGTGAACTGTATTTTACCTTTTCTTCCCTTTTTTGCTCTGTTTGAAAATCATCAGGGCGCCCTTTTTCTCCCTTTCTATCAAACAATGAGTACTTCAATTATACCCCATCCAGGATGGATATTCTAAAACTTAAATGGTTCTCAATCTTGTATTTGGTTGCAGCATTTCCAACTTATTGGTAAGCCAACTTGATGCTTTACTGCCTGCTGGACCACCAGGGCAACCACGAAGAAGAATAGGTTTGTCTCAAACTTTTTATGATTAAATGTATTTTTATCATGAAAAAGTTGTGCTTTCCATACTTAAGGTTATTTGTGAAATTAATGTAGTAATTTTTCCAATTTAGTAAGATGTTATCTTTCTGTTTCCTTCTTATTTATATCAGCCAGATGGATTGGGCATGATTGGCCAAAATTGTAAAAACGGATGCAAGTGTATAAAGCATTATACTTCAGTTTTTCCAGGGAAAGGATTGGAAAAAGATAAAAAGAGAAAGAAAATGAAAAACTAGAAAGATAATACGCCTGACCATCTATTTGACAACTGCATGCTAAATTTTCATTATTATGTTGGAGGAGGTTTCAATTTTCTGGTTGTTTGAGATTTCTCTTTTTTTTTTTTTCTTTTCTTTTCCAGGGAAAGGTAAAGTCTACTGCATTGGATACTCATCAATATAGTTGGCAATTTGGCATCTCTGCTGCCAAGGTGAAAAAGAAGGAAGGGAGGGCATGTTCATCAAATATATATATATATATATATATATATATATATATTATACGAAATAAATTTTAACTAATTTGTTCAAAGGAATTGCAGCTGAGTGTGTAATTTAAGTAAAACTTGCAATTTTATGTTAATTTATCCATTCCTATTTACTTTGAATCCTTCTCCACCTATATGGTCGAAGGAGAATGGATCCAATGATGGCTATTTTACAGAGTCCATAGTTCTGATTAGCCAAAACTATAACTCTTTTACTGGGGTGCTTTTGCATCCTCTTGTTAACCCAGCTAATCCATGGTGATGCATTGCTGCCCCAAGAATGTGGTAATGGCTTTTTCACAGAATTCTGTTGATAAGAAGCAAGCTATGCAAACATGAGCATCAAAATACATGCAAATATGTGAAAAGAGCGGGTGAATTTTTTAGTTAAAGCTGATAATATTATGGAGCTATGCTGTGTATTATAATTTAATCATGAATATAAATTGCATTATCATGAATTCATTTCTGATGAGATGCCAGTTTTTACCTTCTGGCTGACACTATTTGTGTTGCAGAAGGTAACGAGCAGAAAAGGAAACGAATTAAGACTGAATCAGATATTTCAAGGCTATCTTCTAATATGCGAAATCAACTTGAAATGTGTGCTAGTCTTAAGGGTGAACAGGTACGTATTTAACTTGTGGTTTGATCAATATCTACCATTAATAAGCCATTATCATGTTGAGTGCTCTGTAGTTTTTTTTTATGAATGAAATCTATTTTTCTTACATGATAGTTTTGGAGCCCTATCTCATGAAGTTAATGTGTTCTCAGGTAGCAGCTAGGGTCAAACCACATGATGCTGATAAGGATGAATGGCTTATTGTAAAAGTGATTCATTTTGATAAGGAAACAAAAGAGTAAGTTTACTTCATGTAATTTGACAGTCAAGCTTTAGACTCTAGCTAGCAAAAAAATCTTTAAAATTCATTATTATGATGTTAATTAAAGGGACTGCATTTATTTTGTGCTTATGTGTGCATGTGACAAAAGCTTATACTACATCATCCGTGAAGTTATTAGCCATTGAATAGGGTATTATATCACCAACCTGACCTTAATTAGTATATATTGAGCCTATCCTATCTTTCATAATAATGAGCTTGGTCTGCATCTCTGGTTTATAACTTGCGTCATCGGTAGTAGTGGAATAACGTTTAGTGATTATCTTTTAGTTATAATGGATTATATGCTTACCATGGTTCTGTGGATTGAATATTGAAAAGAAACCTTATATTTTTATCTGTATTGATAATAATGTGTAAAACTGCTTGGACCGCGGGGGGGGGGGGGGGGGGGACCGGAA